>CANOAX010000011.1:0-488000 GCA_947563465.1 Archips xylosteana
TATTTTACACGGGCCGAATAGGCATGTAGCAACAGTGTGACCTGACCTCATACAGTTTAGACACAGCCTTTTGTCGCTAAGCAGGCGCGTTTTCTCGTCAACAGATGGATCCAAGAAGCTAGTGCACGAATATAACGGATGATTTCCATCTGGTTGTTTTGATTATACGATGTTCTGCAATAAGGGTGTTGTGAAGTTTGTTCATTATAAGACTCAAGACATTTTAAAATTCACATAAACATGGTGTAATCAGGCATTCTAGAATTTAGGCACTTGACACTAAGTCCTTTTAAGATCTAGAAGTATTGGCAAAAGGGTAAAATGAAATTCCGGCATAATGTACCCTATTCTAATAAAATAAGTAAATGAACAAACCTGTTGACGGCCAAGTAGATTACGAAACCACCGGTTGTCAGTATTTATCGGTTATCTTTATTTATCATTTTATAGAAATTACGACACGTACGTATACTTTATATTTAGCAACATTTTGAATCAGGTGTTACGTTAAGACATTAATAACTGTTACAACTACCCTAATTTTTCTGACGGTAGATAAACAAAGAATACGAAAGGTGTCGTACACAGACAAATAATAAAATTGAATCTAATAAATACATCATATACTCACTTTTTTATGTATAGCTTCAAATGTAGCTAACAAATCACAAGTAATTGTGATGATTGCTCGTCAGTGGTGTTATTCCATACCTGTATATTAAACGACAATGGCCTAAATTGTTCTTAAGAGAGTTATGGATTTACATCCAGTTTTTCCTCCCAAGGGAGTTCTAACTTTAGTTTTAAAAATTGCAAACAAGATGTAGGTATGTCATTTCAGACTAAGGAGGTTCCAATTTAGCCAACGTTTTATTTAAATCTTTTAAAACGTAGTATAACCCAATTTTACTGTACAAAACTGATCTACGATTCATGAAACTTCGTTATTGTAAATTAATATCAAATAGTTATCATGTTGGCAAGATCTGGCCGTATGACCATTTGAATTCAAAGCCAAACATAGTTCACATTATCCATTGTAGGTAACTCAAAAAAGTGGCAATATATCTGTATTAGAAGGTAGCCATTATTTCATTCAATTTAAGTGTTGAGAGACAAAATAATCTTATTTCTAGATTTCTTTTCTCGCAATGTGATGAAAATCATTGTAGGTATATACTCACAAGTTTTTCTTTTGAGAAACAAGGACATTACATAATTCAATTCATAATGTCCTGGTTAACTACTTCAAAGTAAATATAAACAACTTTATCGCTGTAATACTTGCAACGAAGAAATATACGTAGATTGGCGAGTCTGTTGAAATTACTATCAAAGGACATGACAAATCCTAAAATCCTAAAAATATAATTTATAAGTAGGTGCAGTACTGGTAGTAATGTTTATAAAACATAACGTTTCGATCACTTATATTTTTAAGGTTCTATTAGTTACTTAGCAAAAGTCACAACATAATAATATCAATTGGGATATTTAAGATATGATTTTCATAGACCGTAATTATTGAGTAAGTCCATCATGCAAAACAATCCCGTAGGAATTGAACATTATAGAAAAGACCAATGGATCATCTCGTTATAACTCAATTGTAATTCTACCTTTGTTCGAATTTGAAAGTGACTTTCAGACTTTTGCTATTGAAACAATAATTTGTGGAAAATTAGGATCTCGCAAAATAAGTGACGGTATGTCTCTTAAATCGTACTTGCCTTTGTGAAGTAGGTAGTTACTCTTTTATAGTGGCTGCTTTTCTTCATTCTTCATGGGAGCTTGTAAATACTGGAGGCACTGGAGCACCACATCACGATGCTGCTAATGTTGGTAGGGCGCCAGCGCGATCGCGATGTCGACAGGATGCTGCATTCTGCGCCATACCATTGTGCTGCCGTCGATCATAATGTCATGAGTGTCGTGACATTGGTGTCCATGAAAAATAAAAATAAATATTATATACTAATAATTAAGTTGTATCCCACTTCTGATGTTAGAAAGATGAAATTCACATATATGATATTATATGTATCTAACTATATTCTCTAATTTAGCGGGGCCAAGAGTTAACGGAATGTAAAATAATAAGTTTATGATGGTTTAATAAGTATATTTGTATAGTAGGAACAACCAACATCACATCAAAAACATATTTCAAAGATCATAGTATATATATATTGTATTTTAATATAACTCTTATTGATTACTAATATACATAGACAATAGTCTCCGTATATAACGACATTATTATATAATACCACCACAATTCACATAATATTAATTGATCAAACAGTAGTATATAAACCTCTATAGCAAGGGAACTGAGTACTTAACTGTGATCTCGGCGACGACTCGTAACAAAGTGCCGTCTACCTGAGGAAGGCAGCCTTTTATAGCCTGGCATCGCAACCCGGGCTTGTCGTCAACACGTGACGTCACTCGTAAAGGAAAGTACTCAGTTATTTACTAAAAATAGTTCTAAGTCTAAAAATATTACAAACTGAAGTATATTATACTATATTAAATAATATGACTATTATTATATTCATATTAACTATGTTTTACAAAAATATTCTAACACGCGCGTACCGGGGGCACGCCGCGAGTGTGCGCGACGGCAGCAGCGGAGGGGGCCGGGGCGGCGCGGAATGTACTCGCGCCGGCCGGCGATGGCCTCGCCGTTGATGCTCGTCGTTCCTCTTCGCCCATAGAGTCTTCAATATTTCTAGCATGTTGTAATAACTCGGCGAATGTAGTAAATTCCTCTCTGCGGAGTCGTTTTCTTATTCGCACGTTTAGAAGGCCATAAATCATGTCTAATTTTACTTTTTCGTTTAAATCGTTCGTAGGTAGCCTTGATAACAGGGCGCGCGCTTTGGCAACGAACACATCAGTATTTTCGTTCTGTTGTTCGGTTGCGAATAAGTCGCGGTAAATCCTATGGGGTGGCCGTCGGTCGCCGTAGGCGCTTCGTAGGTTATGCCCGACCTCGTCCCAGGTACTTACTTGATTTTTTATACCCTGCCACCAGGTGGCCGCATCATGCGTCAGCAACATGGACATACCTTTTATCGCATTACTATCAGTCACGTTCGCGCACTCTTTATAACTTTCTACTGCGTCTATAAATCCTTCTATGGACTCTGTAGGTGCGCCGCTAAACACAGCCTTACAACGCGCAAAATTACCATTTTCGGCGAGCACCGGCGACGGAGTCGAGGTCAACGCGCGGTGGCCGAGAACACTGTCTAGGATTTCCTTTATAGCGCTGGTTTGCGTTCTTTGTAGGCCTTCTAGAAGCATCGAAACACTCTGTTGTGAGAATGTTGCGTCAGCATTGCGAGGGGCGGCGGGGGTGTGGGGAATGCCTCTTGCATCATCCCCGCCGTCGTCGTCGTCATGCTGGTGCTCCTGGTGTTCATGCTGAAATGGCAGTGAGGTATGGGGAACGACCTCTCTGTTGCCATGCGAAAACAATGGTTGCTGGGCGGGCATTTGTGGCACGTGGTGCACGTTTTCTCGTTGCTCCTCGCCGCTGTAGGTATCCTGTTGATCTTCTTGTCCAAGATTAGCTTTACTTCTAGTACGCGTCATGATTATTCTGGGTAAGTATAGTATGTACCACTAATTCATACACTATTGGGCCGCCAGATATAGTCTGGGTACTATGTAAAAGGGTGCGCCACTGCCGGCAGGCAGAAAATGAGAACTCAGGGGGTGTATCGGACTTTACTATAATTATGGATTAGTGGAAAACAGTTTGGAACAATTGGAACACAGGTTAATACACAAACAACGATGTCGCCATGCGGTGCGAGCGCTGGGCGAGTATGCGCGGGAGCGAGCTTAACACGTGGCGTCACAAATGGCGGCTCGATCTCGACTGATTGGCGCGGCGCGGCCGGCGCTTTACAGCGCGGGGCGCGTGAGGGGTAAGTCCCTGCGGTAACGGACGAATTCTGCTCGCCCCACTCACACTGGCAAGAGCAAGGAATCTTGCTGGTGTGCGTCCGCGAGAGGCCCGCTCGGGCAAGACACGACTAGGCATACGGTTAGGAATACGGTTTGCTATAAATTATTAATAAATAATAATTACGTACCTACTATGCGTAAATTAGCACCTTTCATTGATGCCTTTGGTTTCCTCAGGGTGGGGGCTCGGATCGCACAAGCGAACCTCCCTTTTGATGATAAACATCAGTAGGTGTTTATTGGGAGTTCTAAATCACTTTTCAAGTGATTTAGAACTCCCAAAAGGGTTTGATGATCTAGAACTCGCAATCGGTTTTGAACTCTCAATCAGTTTAGTGATTTATAACTCTCAATCGGTGTTAACGATTTGGTATTAACATTCGTTTTTAGGAAAAGTAAATCGTAATATCAACGCTATCTAGCTTACTCACTCACAGCTCACTTTCAGTACCTAGATTACTTCATACATAAATAGATTTATTTGCGTATAATACTCATAACACGGAAGATTACCGTAACGTTTAAACGTTTCTGATCAGTTAGGATATCGAATTATGGAGTTTGTTAAACAAGTACAAACATTAAATTTACAAAAAATTTGTTCAGATTCAAAGAAAGAACATTTCCGGCATGGAAAGCTTTTACCGAGTACAATTCGATGTCTTGTTTGTGGTCCATCTAACTGTGGCAAAACAAATTTAGTTATTGGGCTTCTGCTACATAAAAATGGGTTAAATTTTCAAAACGTGTATGTTTACTCCAAAACATTATTCCAACCTAAATATAGGTTCTTAGAAAAAGTTTTGGGAAGAGTACCTGGGGTTCAATATTTAAAATTTGACGAAAATCAACAAGTATTAAATCCAGATAGTGCAAAACCTAATTCAATAATTATTTTCGATGACATAGCATGCGAGAAACAAAACAATGTACGAGATTATTTTTCTAAGGGTCGACACAGTAAAATTGATTGCTTTTATATAAATCAAACATACAGCAAGATTCCAAAGCAGCTTATAAGAGACAATGCTAATTTAATCATTCTTTTTAAACAGGATGATACTAATTTGCGCCATGTGTATAATGAACATGTAAATACAGACATGCCATGGGTACAGTTTCGGGAAATGTGTGCTATCATTTGGTGTACTCCTTATAATTATTTAGTTATTAATAAGGACTGCGAAAGAAATAAAGGATGCTATAGAAAAAACTTTGATACGTTCGTGATTCTGAAATAGTTTGTACTTATAATGAACGTCACTGTTAGATAATGTTCATTACTTATTTGATACCCACATAGAAAGTACATAACTTTTGCAATGGACGAGGAAAGGGTAACTAAACAAGAAATCGTTAAATCTGCTGAAGCAGTTAAGAGAAAAGTTAAAATGATGCGCGATATAACAAGTGAAAATGAAAAAATTCTTGAAACAGTTCTTAAACCTATATCAGATCCTCTCAACCAAATGGTAGGTCAAAACAAAACCTGTGCTAACTTTAAAAATAGAAGCATTAGTCCTGAATGTCATAGTACTCCTAAAAAAATAAAGTTTGACCCTAACAAAGCAAAATCAAGTTTTTTTAATGATGATACAATACTTGATCCTGGTGAATTAAATCGTGATGAAATCGAAAATAAAGATTTAAATTTTAATTCGTATGAAGAATGTGAAACAGAAAACGAAGAAGGGAATAGTGTTTCATCTGATGATGGGACATTTGAGTCACTTCCCAGTTTAGATCGTAATTATTCGTCACCACTTTCATTTTCCGCGAAAGCATTTGAAGATGTGCCTTACGGAGTGAGACAAGAACGAGGAAAACTTATGATGGGATCACAAAGAGTTTTTGTCGCGGAAAATACTATTACCATTAACTCAACTATTTACAAAAAGACACCTGGGCTTATACAGTTGTTATTTCAGAAAATACCTCAATTAGATTTAGTTTCTGCAGAAGACAAAGAAAATTATAAACTCATATTAAATCAAACGAATGCTCACCGTAGAGATTTTGACTTCACAAAACCTATTAAAGGAAACAGAGGTTCCAAATATTTACAAATTATTAAACCTCTATTTAAGCTACATAGGAATTGTGAAAGTACAGAAAACCTTTCAGTGGGTAATGGGTTATTAAAAAAAGTGAAGTCTGATATTGATTATGTGTACTGGGATGACCCGAATGAGCTAGTTAATCGATTAAAATTACTTATCGCTTCTCGAGAAGCTGGTAACACAGGGCTGGGCAATGAGATTATATCAATAATAGAAGAATTGCGTGAAAATAATATCATATAATATATAAGCTAACTTTTTTATCATCATATCAGTTGAAAGATAGCTGGATGCAAAGGTGGACGAACTATGAACATCGACAAATTTGGACATCACGTTCATAAACGTTTGCGTTTTGCCCAAAATTTCATTAACTATGATGATGAAACATTAAAAAAATCAGAAAACGGAGATTTTGATTTACGCCTATCAAGGTTGAAAGGTTTGAGGTCTCCAGTTTCCAGTGATGACGCTGTTAATAAAGATTACGTAGATCATATAAACAAAGTGATTCAAACTAATTTAGCTAACATTATACTTCAGCTACGCCACATAGACTCAATTTTAAAACAATTTGATGAAAAGTTTAATACAAAAGAAGATATTAATAAAATCAGTGGTAAAATAATAAAGGAAAAAACTACAAATGAGTAAGCAAGATATTGTTAATGAAATCCATAAAGATGCCAGAAAAAATTTTGAACGACGTCCTGTATTATTATAAGGTATAGATGATCTATGGCAAGCCGATTTAATTGATATGCAAAAATTCGGTCACGTAAACAATGGTTACAAATATATTCTAGTTGTGATTGACTGCTTTTCGAAGTATGCGTGGGCTAAAGCAGTAAAGACTAAAAATAAAAATGAAATAACACAAGCATTTAATGATATCCTGGATCCCAATCGCACCCCTAATAATTTACAGACAGATTTAGGTAAAGAGTTTTATAACCATGTTTTCCAACAATTGATGAAAGCAAAAAATATACATCACTACTCAACGTATTCCACAAAGAAAGCTTCAATTGTGGAAAGATTAATAAGAACATTAAAAGCTAAAATATATAAGAATTTCAGCTTGGATGGTAACTACAGATGGATTGGAAAATCGCTTAATAACGTTGTCAAAAACTACAACGAAACTGTGCATCGTACAATAAAATATAAACCGTGTGACGTCAATTATTTGAATGAGCATGAGGTGAGAAAAAACATCTTAAGCGGACAAACCCGAACCATTCCAAGGAAAAGAAAGCTTAAATTAGGAGATTCTGTACGAATCAGTAAGTTTAAATCATCCTTCAGTAAGGGGTTTACTCCAAATTGGTCTACTGAGCTATTTACAATTGTTAAAATAAAAAACACGAATCCTGTGACATATCAAATTGAAGATTTACACAAAAATTTAATACTTGGCTCGTTTTATGCTCAAGAACTTAAAAAAACTGCACATCCAAATGTGTATCTGATAGAAAAAGTTGTCAAAAAGAAAGGAAAAAAACTTTTTGTTAAATGGTTAGGCCTCAGCGAAGCGGAAAATAGTTGGATACATAAAAGTGCTATTGTTTGATTATAAATATATGTTATTCATCATTTCACATCATTAAATAAAAAGAAATGCAAGGGAGCGGACTTGTCAATAATTTAATAAATAACTTACCCTTTGAATTACACTTACCTGGATATAATTACTGTGGACCAGGTACAAGATTGAGAGAAAGATTGTTGAGAGGTGATCAAGGCATAAATAAATTAGACGAGGCGTGTATGAAACACGATATCGCTTACAGCAGATATCCAGATTTGAAACAACGCCATAAAACTGATTTAGATTTAATAAATATGGCGCGAAAGCGAAAAAGCGCTCCAGATGCAAGTAAAGGAGAAAAAATTGCATCATGGATAGTAAACAAAGTTATGAAAACTAAGTTAAAAGCTGGTGCGGGTATTAAATCATTTAAAACAATTATTTCTAAAATTCGTTCTCATTTAAAAAAATATAAACCTAAAAGCAATATATCTACTATAAAATGTGCGTATAAAGCAGCCAAAAAGTTGGTTTCTAAGAATTCTAAAGTTCGCTTGCCGCGCATTATTCCGATACCTAAAACTGGAGGGATATTACCTTTAATTCCTATTTTTGCTGGATTGTCGGCTCTCGGCTCACTAGCTGGAGGAGCTGCAGGTATCGCTAAAGCCGTTAACGACTATAAATCAGCTCAGAATAACCTACAAGAGTCCCAACGACACAATAAAATGATGGAATCAATAGCGTTAGGAAAGGGTTTATATGTAAAACCTTATAAGAAAGGAGCTGGTTTATTTTTAAATACTTCAAAAAACTGAACAGAAGGCTGCCAAAGAGAGCTCTTACAAACATAGATTTATTAAAATATGGAAGCGACATACCGCACTTCAGAGGTGTCTTCATGCGTGATGAGTTACCGAAACGACCACGTCCTATTGAGTGTGCAATAGTTAATTTAGATAGTTCTATGAACAGTGGAACTCATTGGGTAGCCTACGTAAAATTAAACTCTTATTGTGAGTATTTTAATAGTTATGGAGATTTAAAACCTCCTCTAGAACTTACGGATTATTTAAAAAAATATGATTTATTTTATAATTATAATTCATATCAAAAATTTAATACAGTAAACTGTGGGCATTTATGTTTAAAATACTTAAGAAAGTTTTGGAAAAAACAATATAAATTGTAACTCGCTGAGCTGCAGCTATCAGTTCTAAAATGTCGTTCACGCTATCAATAACAGGGTCTACTTCGAAGCTTACAACTAATTACTCACCTCCTTTACAACTAGAGGGTGAATATGAGTGTGGGCTTTTGTATTTTTCAACATTTAATTCCATTCCTAACATTGATAGTAGAAATAATCGATTCTGTTACGGTAATAATGAGTCATTAGAAATACCAGAAGGATCATACGAACTCGAAGATATTGCTGATTTTTTAAAAGACAACGTCAAAGACTGCACCTTTAAATTATTTTGTAACAATAATACATTAAAAACTAAGATATTATGTACAAAAGAAGTACATTTCGAAAAAAATAACACTATTGGAAGGATTTTAGGGTTCGGAAATGAAATATTGAAAGCCAATATAATAAACTGTTCTCGGTTTCCTGTTAGCATTCTATCAACGACCGTTATCAGAATCGAATGTGATATTGTGAGCGGATCATTTGTTAATGGAAAACCTAGCCATATAGTCCACGAATTTGTTCCAAACGTGCCACCAGGATATCGGATCATAGAAGTTCCGAAAAACGTAATTTATTTTCCTGTAAATCAAGACACTATAAGTTCTATTAATGTACGCATTCTTGATGCAAATAATCATCTAGTTAATTTAAGAGGCGAAGACATTCAGTTGTATTTTCATATTAAGAAAAAGTAATTATGATAGACTATAATAAAAAGTCGACACGACCCTCCGTACGTACCAGTTCAGCAAATATCGTTAAAAGGAGAACACCTATTAAATTAACAAAAGAAAATATATTGTTTTTAAAGCAGATTGGATTATTAAAATGAGCGAAATTCTAAATGTCTCAGACTCCTTTTCGGAGGACAATGCTATTGAAAGCTATGAAGTCCATTCCTATAGACCATATGTGACTACATTCAATAGAAACGATGAAATTCGTATTCCTATCAATCAGCAAGATTTGTATATATTGCCTTCAGCAAGTACCCTGTATTTGGAGGGCACTGTAAAGGTTTTTAATAGAGAATCGAAAGCCGAAGTGAAAAGTATTGAATTTACAAACAATCCATTTTTATTCTTATTTCAAGATATCCGTTATGAATTGAATGGGGTTGAGATAGATAAAGTAAAAAATGCTGGTATTACCACAACTATAAAATCTTTTTTATCTATGAATACCAATGAATCATCAATGTCAAAGGCTTGGGGTTGGGACATAAATGGAACAAAGAATACGGATGGCGGGCGCTTTGCTGTCTCTTTACCTCTAAACAAAATTTTAGGTTTTGCTGAAGACTTTAATAAAATAATAATAAATTGTAAACATGAATTGATTCTCCTTCGGAGTAACACAGATTTGAATGCAGTTCTACTAAACACTAATGAAGTCCTGGAGGACATAGTAATTAATAAAATTGTATGGCGGGTACCTCATATCAAGGTATCAGATCGCCAAAGAATTCATATGTTAAAGTTGATGGAAAAAGATCGTCCCTTAAACGTAGTTTTTAGAAACTGGGACCTATACGAGTATCCGTTATTACCAAAAACCACTAAACATACTTGGTCAATTAAAACATCTTCTCAAATTGAAAAACCGCGATTTGTTATTTTAGCTTTGTCGACGAATAGAAAAAACAAGTCCGACAAGAATTTTTCGTGTTTTGATCACTGTAATCTACGCGAAGTTCGTGTATTTTTAAACTCTACTTATTTCCCCTATGAAAGTTTAAACGTTAAGTTTGAACACAATAACTATGCTTTATTATATGAACAATACGCTAGGTTTCAACAGTCATATCACGGTCGTCGTCGCGCAGAACCGCTATTGAACATACGTGACTTTAAGAATTGCGCTCTGTATGTTTTGGATACATCTAGACAAAACGATCGCATAAAGACGGGACCGGTAGATGTGAGGATAGAAATCGAGAGCGATACGGAAATCCCAGATAACACATCAGCTTACTGTCTTATTTTTAACGACTGTATTGTGGAGTATAAACCCTTGAGTAGCATTGTGAAGAAAATATCATGACTTCAAATTTTCGCGTTCATTACATAGCTGACGTACAAGGCTTCAAAGATGGTGAAAATAATTTTATTATTAAAGAGTTGGCTTTAGCTGCAGAAGAGTTTACCATTGTGTTTTCAATGAAGCCCCCATTTCCATATTCACGTTTATCAGATAAAGAACGACGTCAAGTATCATGGATTGAAAAGAAATATGGCTTTCGTTGGAGTGATGGTTACATTGACTACAGAGAATTTAAAAGAATCATAATTCCCTATCTTGAAAATAAGAAAATATTAGTAAAAGGTTTAGAAAAAGTGAGATGGATCAAAGAGTTGTGTAGTAATTGTTTTGTTACCAATATTAATGAAAAGGAATGTCCAAATTTAAGTGTTATGTATAAGAGTTTTTTCGATGATAGAAGTAAAAATAACTGTTTGAGCTATACTTCACATTATGCCTTAAATAATGTCATATGTATTAAAAAGTGGTACATGAAAAATAAAATGCATATATTTTTAAAACTGTAATTAGCATAAGATGTGTTATGAATACTGAATTAAAAACTTGTAATTGAACCAAAGCATTTTATTTAAAATTCATCCTATAATAATTAAAAACAAGAAACTTTGAATTTAAAATTTATTTACTTTAATGTTAAAAGTTTAAATATTTATCTAGTTTAGCTAACTAAGGTGAGATAAATCATAGATGAAACATACATATTCAGGAGTCATGAGCAGGAGTGGAAGGAGTGATGGGTAGGTTTAAGAGAAACATCAAATTGGATTATAATAGTATTTATTTTTTAAAAGAAGATAATTGCAAACACACACACACTATAAAATTAATATTGAGTTTCAGCAAAAGATAAAAATACAAAATATTCCGAAAGCTTAACACTACAAAAATACAACCAGTCTACTTATTCTTAGAAAAATGATTTATGACCCCATGAAAGGGTAGAAATATTGTCCTGTAAAATAATACGTTTATCATCATTTGAGGATAAAATTATTTTATTTAGAGACTGTGTAAAAATTTCATGCTTCAATGACTTAAATAAAATGTTCTTTTTTCGTACTAATTCTTTGTTAAACAGTACATTTTTATAGTCACGAAATGTCAGTTCATGTATGGCATGTTTTTTACTTCCTTTAGCTTTTTTTATCTGCTTCTCTTCCATCTTAATACAATATAACTTTGACCGAAGACCGACAAATTCAATAATTACTTTACCACCGAATTCATCTTTAAATAAACCCGGGACTTTTTTATTTTTTCGAGTTATGTTGTACACATTATTCTCAGGATAATTACTTGTATCTAAATGATGTTGAAAGTTTAATCTCATGTCTTTGTATAAATCTCTTGTTTCTATAAAATACAGGAAAGAATCTGTGTCAGTATAACACATGGCCAACTTTTCCCCATAAAATGGTTTCATATATGAATAGTGAAAATCATACATGTGAGACTTAGATAATTCTAAAACAGTAAATCCTATATAAATCGGTTTATCAAGAGTTATCATTTCGGGATTCATTTGAATGGCAACAAAGTTTTCAGTAAAAATACTCGAGCTATGAAAATTCGGTCTTCCTACTAATAGTTCTGCACTAATTTTTTTCTTAGTTTTATTCGCGGTATCACTCCACTGATTAACTAACATAACTTTTGTTCTGTTTTCAGTGGCCTCTAATGTTTTTCCGAAAAGACTGTTATTGAGAAGTTTATAGAAATTCATCTGAAATTCTGATTTTGCATTCTTCCGCAATTGTGTGTTTAAGTCAATATATTGTTGAATAAAACGAGCTTGTTTAAATTTTATCACTCTATGTATTTTTTTAAGTTTTAATCCGTGTTTCAGACATGTTTTTAAATGCACGTAATGAATAACATATTCATATTTATCATATAAATTAGGGATCAGTTTAGAGTTCTTAGATCCAGGAGGTATAAATTTTTGAGGGCAAAACGGAATATCGTTATGTAAGTCGTGCAGGTATTCCGGATACTCTAAATCTACTTCTAATATAAAACCTTCCCGAGCGTCATCTGGCACCTGAGCAAAATCAATTTTTTCTATTTCATCTTTATTTAACAATGTAAAATCAGCGTACGGTAAATAACCACACATCGCAAAACCATACAGATTGTTACAGTCTATATATAACAGATAACTATCTGGAACTGATGCATCATAGTTTGGCAAGTATTTATTATTCGCACGTGCGTATCTAGACGAGCAAAGGCTTACACCTCCACGGATTCCTTTTTGAATCATTCGAATTATTTCGAGATCATTAATGAGTTCTAGTTTTACATTAGTAATAAGTAACATCGCGTCAAAGCTTAAACTTGGAGCAGTCATATAAAAAGCAGGATCTAATTTGTAGTTTAACTTACAAGTCTGACGAAAGTTTTCAAATATATCAGCTAGTAATAGCACATCTGTTTTAAGATACAGGTCAGTGTACTCGCCTAAGTTATTTATATTAAACACTTTCCAAACGCATTCAGCATGCTTATAATCAGATTCTGAAATTACACTATCTGTCATAGAGTTATAAAAACATTCCCGTGGAGGTAAAGTTTCCTCTTCATAGGAATTCCAGCATGTCATGTATTCATATGGATATACACCCTTCCCTCTAAGTAGAGAAAAGTGGTCTGAAATGGGGAAAAAGCGGTGTAAATGTGCAAAGTCATCATTATTTAAATCGGCTGCTAGTTTTTCCAAACTGGTTCCTAAAAATTTGAAAGAATCAACAAAACGAATAGGTACGAACTCATTAGGACTCGTTTGTAAAAATTTTGTGAACGATATATAGTTCTCTTTGTTTTTCGCGATAACCTTTAACCTGCCTGGCATTTCTCCTAGCTCGCGTATAAACAAATGAGCATCATACCCTGACAAATTGTGAAAGAATACTGGTATAAACTTTGGTAAACGAAACTGAATATTACAGAAAGAATGAGCTGCTCCTCTAAATCGTCCCGTTAAATGACAGTGGTCTCTTACTGCATCATCTAACAACAATTTATTTCAAAGAAAACAATACTTCGCTTCTAAAAACTTTTTTTCTTCTTCGAGCGTAGGAATAAACGGTGCTGGGCTTTTGTAAATATTATTTATTTCCACTACATCCTTTTTCAGATAGTTAAGAAATTTAGTAACGCAGTCTCGTCCACGATAAGTTACATATCTGTTGAGAGAACTATCATATGAACATATGATATAGTAGGCAAATGCAGCAGGTACGTGTCGTTGTAATGTAGTAGTACATTTTGAGCTAACCCTCCCACTTGGTTCCGGTTGCAATAAAGATTCGAAGTCTGCGTAGATAACAAAGGGCATATCCTGCATTCTTTCAAAATTTTTAAATTGAATATAAGTACCGCGATCAGGTAACACTGTCGCGACGCCGCCACATACATGATTATGAAGTTTATCTTCAGTACGAAAAAATATTAAACACTCTTCACAGAGAAATATTTTTCCGTTATGTTTCGTTAGTTGTTTTTTTAGAAGGCGACCTAAATTTTTTATCAAGCAATAATGTGTTTCATTTCCTTTTTCTAACATCAATAAATTTATATGATGTTTACATTTGTTTGCAGTTTTATAAAGAGGACCTACAATATCTCTATTATTCCTTAAACCAAAAATATTAAGACTTATGTTCTGGTTATTTTTTTCAAATGTTTTTATATCAGAGAGCCCTACAGGAAATGTCATATTTTTTATGTTTAGTATTCCTTTAAAATGAGGATACGATGATACACGATCCGCATTATTTTTTACAGGAAATAACGCTGCTATTATACTCCATAAAAAACAACAATTATCTTTGTTTTTAATATTAACGCATGCTCGTTTAAGTTTTATATTTTTCGGTAATTCAATAAATCCTGATGCTCTCAGTGGATTGTATTTGTTTATGTTAACTTCTAAATATAAGTTTCGAAGGAAACTCCAACCACTATCTCTTTCTTGAAATTCTTCGATTTTTTTTCCTATCGTATGTAAAATCAGTGAAAATATTTCGTTAAAATCATAGCTCTGATTCAGAATCATATTTCGCGTTGCAAATGATTTAATCTCGCAAGTATCATTTTTCGGTAAACAAAATTCAGTAAACAGCTCAAAGTTAGCTTTAATTGAACCAAAAGCAGCTCTTCTTGCTTCGAGAAGTTGATAGACTCGCCTGCGAAGTTTACTCAAAAACAGAGTTGGAGCGTCGTGTGAACTAGCTTCGAGATCTCGCACTCTATATGAAGCAATCCTACTACGAAATGCAGTGCTTATTTTTTCAATATATGAGTTTATTTGAACTGAATTATTATTTTTGTGTACGATGCTACGTAAATGAGCAGAAAAAGCTTTACTTAGGATGCTTATTTCACACACTGAACAAAATATCAATCTTTGCCGCATTTTGATTTGTGTATCAAGTTGAGTGAAAAGATAAATTCTAAATAAATAGACTGGTTTTGTTTAATCCTTAATTCTTAAGCTAACAGCGTCATGTATAGGCATAGTCGACCAAGAAATTGCTTTACCACCCTAAGGTTTAATGTTAGTTGTACGGCTTAAAACATTAAAGGCTATTTGCACTTGCAAGTAAATATGTCAATCTGTCTTATTGTTTTGATAAAAAGGAATTGTAATAAAAATGGTAAAGCACTTACTTGACCTACTAAACATAAATCTTTTATTTCTTTCTATCTGCGAAAAAAGTTCCTTCCGCACTAAAATCTTTTTTACAAATTTTTAAAATTCTATTTACGTTATCCACTACGGAAGAATTCGAATCCAACCTACTAACTAAAGCTTTCTCCCAACGATCGAGTGCGTTAACGTTCTTAATATCATCTACATTGTAAAGTTTTAATTCTAAGTACAGGTCACCTTTCAATGAGGTCATACGTCGCACTCTTCCGCCGGGAACGCGTCGATTCAGCACCGACGTCAGAGCTCTGTCAGTTTCCGCACTACGCTGCACTTCCACATCTTCTTCGTCCGCGCACTCCCAAATCCACCCACTTTTAGCGCCTGGCTTCGGTTTGCAAGCACCTAGTTTTTTTGATGGACCCCTTTTCCTGAAAATGCAGAAGAAAACATTATATAAATAATACAACAACGTAAGAACTAAAAGTACGCTTAGATTTGAGAGACTCGTATCAGCCGAAAGACGTCCACTGCTGAACATAGGCCTCCCCCAAGGCTCGCCACAGATCAGCCCCGCGCCATCCGCATCCAATGCGTTCCCGCCACCTTCGCCAGGTCGTCGCTTCATCTTGTTGTTGGTTCTTCCGACCCCATCAGTCGTCAGTCGTCAGTCCTCACAGTCAGAAACCTCGTATCATTTTTTAGATAATGTCGCACAATAAACTAAAAATAATTATGGCATGAAAAAATAAAATAAATAGACTGGTTAGGTACGTACCTTGCTGTAGTATACTCCTCTTCACTTTCACTTTGTTCCGTTTTGGACCGTTTTACACTTTTTTCTTTCTTCGGCTTAGGTTCATGAACAGTTTTTCTTTTTACTACAGTCTTCGGTAGCACCTTTTTACTGAAATTATAAATATGAAAATAAATAAACTAAAATTCAATCACAACACACTTAGAACCATATACATATTTTTTAATGAGTTACTCACCTTGTAGTAGTGGATTCGTCCCCAGACTCGCTCAGTTCCTGTTTGGAACGTTCAATATCTTCCTCGTCCTCGCTACTCAGGAGCCACTCTGATTTCGCGTTTGGCTTTGGTAGAGCCCTTCCAGTTTTCACAGAAGCTTTTGGATGAATTTTCTTACTGAAATCGTTAATAAAGGAAACAAAATATAATTAAAGTCAACGGACACGTAGCTAGAATTTTTTCACCAATAATAAATTTATTTTTTATTTACTGGTACTTTAAATTTAAATGCTACGATCGACTCAGATGTCCGTAATAAATTATAAAAAGATAGCAAAGCACATAAATATTTGAAACTTTATTACCTTCCACTACAGGATTCCTTTCTAGAATCAAACTGCTCTTCCTCAGAGTGTTCAAGGTTGTGATCCGTACCCGACCTAATAAACATAGTTAAATTCATTAAGATTGCATTGGAGTGCACACATAAATTATTATCAAATTAAGGAGATCAGTTACAATAAATAAAATATAAAACTTACGAACATTATCTAAGATTCACCTAGGTAGTTTCACTTGCTTATAATAAGCAAACGGCGTTATGCACTGATTAGAAGTTACGTACGGAAATGCACAAGTTAGAAAAACTGATTAGTTTTAATGAAACAAATATGCTGACATGAAAGCAGGCGTCGACAACTATTAAACACGTAACTGATGCGCGATCGAACATACGCCTGCCGACCACAACTTAATTGAGAGCGCTAGTTACAATAAATAATATTGTTTGTATACGTAGTGAAAGGTTCCACTTCTCTGCATTCAATTGCGCAAATCATGTTGATTTGATAAACACGTGTCAATTTTAAAACCTAATTTGAAATAAGATACTATTAAAGCGCCGCCTCGTAACAAACGAAAGCCGACCTTAAAGCTTGCGCACACAGTAAAGATGAATGCTAAATAAATATCCTTACAAATTATTCACGAAATTACTCATTTTGACTTGTCGAAACATGAATTGGAACGAGGTCACGAAACAAAAATTGCAACTTCATCGAAACCATAGTACCTATAAAAGCGTATTTTTTGTTATTAATATATATTTCAATCACGGATTTGTAACGAACAGCTTGCTTCTTTCGTTGAAAAAATAAAATGGTGAGTACTTTCCAAACTGTAAATTGCCTTATATTACATATTTTGTTTTAATTAATTTTACCGTTCTTGTTTTTAATTTTTTCAGAGCTCACAGGCCATTGACCCTAAAGAGGACTTCGACATCGATTTCCCTCCATTTTTCTCTCAATTTAACGAGAAAATAAATGAGGTTCCATACTCACAAAATTTGGATGAGTATTCGAAATATCAAGAGAGGATGTTGAATCGCTCCGTAGATATTCCTCCCTGTCAAACAAAGGATGTCAAAAAAAGAACACCAAGAGTGAAAAAAAGCAAATCGAAGGATAATGGCTTAAACTCTCATGTCATCAAGAAAGTGACGAAAGGGAAAAGCATAATAAAAATCAGTGTTTCTGATATCGATCCTATGGCTGAATCAAATGCGATAACTGTGCAATCAGTGCAATACATCGTAGAAAACGAATACGATGATTTATTAAATGCGACCGAGCGGCTCATCGAAAAAATTGTAAAGAAATTAAGTGAAGATATTTGTTATTAAGTAATGCTTAAGTTATAGCTAAACGATAAATATTTTTAACCTCAACGTAAAATAATGATGTTATAAGTCTAACACCAATGTCAGTCTGTGGCACCATAGCCCTCAAACAGATAAAAAGTTTATTTTTGTTTCATAAAAGCAAATTTCCTTGTGATGATTCTTAGCTTTGGTTCATTAGAATCGGTTCAACCATTTTTGAGATATGTATTGAACTCTGAGTTGGTTAGGTTACTAAAGAAATTAGTTACGTAAGGAATTAGATACCATATTGTTATGTATTCATTCATTCTTATATTCATTTTTTTATTTAACAATAAATAATAATGAAATGAAAAAATAGATGTATGTTTATCGTATACTTAAATTCTCCTGTTTTGTTGATTTGTAAAAATAATAAACTTATAAATGAGGGATCTAACATAAAAGCAATATATTGTACTTAATGTTAAAATTAAAATAAAATGGTTATGCTAAGTTGTAAAACACATTCGTTGTTTTAAATTATTCCTACAATGATACCTACTTACATTCGCTGTTTCTAAATCACATCGTATCAAGTTCCTTGAGATATGAGACGCTGCAATTAGCACGTTATAGAAAGGTTATTGGTGACATGATATTAACTTATTAAGCACTCGTATTCCTTCATGCTAAGGTTGATAATGAGACAAAGCTTATATTATACATTAAGTCTTTCTAGATATAGCGAATGAGTTTAAAGAAAAATATGCACATCATTTTCTATTGAGACCTTATGTTACGTTATGTTAGGTTCTAATTTGAACAAGTTAGTTTTACTTGTACTGTCCTTAATGTACACCTTAGAATCGGTAATACGTCATGCGTGCTAACTTTGTTGCTTTAGAATTAAAACCCGATATGACATCTTAATATTTTCATTGTATTTTAAACGTTGAATCATTAATTCTAGGTTCGTTTTACGATTTACAATTTCACTAGGCACTCGACTGTTCTGCATCGCGCTTTCGAAGTTTTTAACATTCGTTCATATAAATAGAACTTGACTTGATATGTCTTTCGGGAAATTCACACTACTCCGACCGGTAGCTGTGGAGGACCTGTAGAGTACACACTGTGGCGCTGGCCACGTCTCAGTGTGGAAATACCTATCGAACGAATATTGAAATGGAAAATCCAACACTAGGTCGGTAGTGCTCTGGTACGCTGCACTTTCACGTCAAAGGGTCTGGCCAACTCTGCGATGTGATTGTGTGGTGTTCAAACATCATTCCAACTAGCCAAGTAGTCACCATGCGATTGAGCACCACCGATGAAGAGGCTAGGACGGTTTGAGACCTCTGTGTCCTTCGAGTGCAGAACGCGCGCTGTACTCGTTGTGTTAAGCTTTTGTTTTTTTCTGTCATAAATAAACTAACAACCGAGAATTTTCATTAAGTCAAAGACAAGTTATTAATGTCAATCAAAAATAATCACCAAAAATTTTCGTACCGTGAAAGATGGTGTTTTAAATCAGATAAACTCGACTGAGAGTTTTAAGTCACTAAAAACCGATTGAGAGTTCTAGATCACCAAAACCGATTGCGAGTTCTAGATCATCAAACCCTTTAGGGAGTTCTAAATCACTTGAAGTTCTAGATCATCAAACCCTTTTCGGAGTTCTAAATCACTTGAAGTTCTAGATCATCAAACCCTTTTGGGAGTTCTAAATCACTTGAAACCAATAAACACCTACTAACATCCCGTCCTATTACCAAAGAAATTTCACGTGACTAAATCAATTATTAAGCATTATCATTAATTTTATATGCACACCGGCCCGCGCACGTTGCAAGGGATATTATGCAAAAAATATTGGATTGTTGGAGCTCGATGCCTAATTCGATCGGTACTTTCTAAGTGTCTTAAATGTTTCAAGTGCCGACCGAATAAAACGCAATGTTATTTCTATATTTAATAAAATAAAGACCGCGCGGGGGTGAGGTAGCCCGGCGAAGTGGAGGGGATACGGCCGGCAATAAAATGAGGCCGGCCGCCTGCCACGACTCACTCTTTCGTACGCCGCCAAACGATAAACATCGCCGAACTACAACACCTCCCGCTACCTGGCATTCTACAAAGTATTGTTTTTCTTCACTCCATCATTAACTTCAACCAGTCATAGGTGCATCCCGCACATTGTGGTCCTTCGTTCACCGGATAACATCAACATTTCAAGAATAACATCAACATTTCAAGAATTCAACATCAATATTACAAGATTTCAACATCAACGTTTCAAGATTTCACAACATCAAGAATGCCAGTCACAAGATCCACGGGGAGAGTACAGACGACGTCCGCCGAACCAACGACGACGGACGAAGCCACGCTTACCGCAACATCATCGACGCACACGTCGACTACAAATACGGGCGCGACAGAAGAGACACACACGTCGACGGCACAGGGGACTTCGAGCTCTCGCCCCCCTGCACCGCCGCCGTCCAAATCAATCAGAACGACAACGAGCCGCCGTGCGCTACGTCTAGCGCAGGCGCGAGAAGAAGCACTACGAATCAAGCTGGAGCTCGTACAAGCGCGCATCGCCACTATCGAAGCCGAAGATAGCGGCGATGAGGACGCCACCGTCTTATCAGCGTATGGACAACGTGTCGACGAATGGTTCGAAACGAATCAAAGACTCGCCATCACCAACACACCACACAACGCCGATCAAGAATCACCGAAGTCGAGTCCAGCAGGAGAGGAGCACATATACGAAGACGTTCCCGTCGACGCCAATGCCGAGCGCGTCAGGACCGCCATCCCCCTCCCGCCGATACCACCGCCGCGCACGCCGGGACCGGGACCCGTGCCCCCCCCTACGACGCCGCTGCGCCCCGCGCCGACGCCACCGCTTCTTCATACATCGCGCCACACGAAGGCGCTCACATACCTTCTCATTTTCAACCGCGTCAACCTCTGCTGGACGCAACCGAAGAGAAGATCGTCGCGACGCACAAACAAAGCGTCGACATATCGGAGCTCGCCGCCGCCATCGCCATCGCCGCGCGGGGCAGTCATAGTACACGCTATCACATCGAGCTACCGCAGTACACAGGAGCCTATCAAGAATGGCTCTCCTTTCGTGCCGCATACAACGAGTCCGCGCCGAGCTACAGCGAAGCGGACAACGTCGCGAGGCTACGACGAAGCCTCAAAGGGAAAGCCAAAGAAGCAGTCGAAAACCTTCTCATCTTCAACGCACGTTCCGACGACATCATGAAAACGCTCGAATCAAGATTCGGACGACCGGACGCCATCGCACTCGCCGAGTTAGAGCGGCTACGCGCCATGCCACGCCTCTCCGACGCGCCACGCGACATCTGTAGTTTCGCCTGTCGCGTAGCTAACACAATGGCTACGCTTAAGGCCCTAAATCGCTCGCACTACCTATACAGTCCTGAAACGACAAAATCGATGCTGGAAAAGCTGCCGCCGACACTACGATACAGGTGGTTTGACTACGCCGCCTCAGTAACATACAACGACGAGCCAGACTTGCTGAAACTATCAACATTCCTTCAGCGAGAGGCTGACTACTGCGCGCCGTACGCCGCACCAGAAAACATCGATCGCACGGCAACACCGCCACCGAAGAGGACACAACGAGCGTTCGCCACCACAGCGAAACCGGAAAAATCGACACCGAGATGCGCGTGCTGCAACACAATCGGCCATCACATCGACGCGTGCGCAAAATTCTTAGAGCAAGAAACAAACGAGAGATGGAACACAGTGAAGAATCAACGACTCTGCTTCCGATGTCTACGCTACAGAAACAAGACGCACTTCTGCAAACGAGTGAAGTGCGAGCGAGACGGCTGCGAATATTCCCACCACAAACTTCTTCACAACGAGAAGAAAATTGAAGAAGTCAACGAAACCGTGGCATCGACGTGGATGCCGAAACATTCACGCACATATTTGAAGATCGTTCCGGTCGAGGTCAAAGGACCGGCGGGAGCGGTGCACACCCACGCACTGCTCGACGATGGATCAACGATCACGCTCATCGATGAGCAACTAGCCCGAGAAGTGGGCATTGAGGGCCCGACGGAGCCTCTGAAGATAGAAGCGATAGCCGACAAGAAGATAGTGACTTCGAACTCACGTCGAGTCAAATTCGACGTACGCGGCGCAAACAAGCAACACAAAATAAACGCCCGTACTATACAAGATCTTCATCTATCGCCACAATCCGTCAAGAAAGAAGATGTCAGCGTGAGTGAACACTTAGAAGACATACAGTGCCATCTCACATACCAGTCAGCCGAACCCAGGGTACTCATCGGTCAAGATAACTGGCATCTCCTCATCGCCAGTGAAGTACGTCGAGGTCAACGACACCAGCCAGTGGCATCTCTAACGCCGCTCGGCTGGGTGTTACACGGCGCGCACACGCGTACACTCGGAAGACAGACCCATTCGACGTACCACGTGACCACACTAGAGGTCGATGACCCTATGAACCGTCAGCTGAGCGACTACTTCGCATTAGAAAATCTTCTCGTCGAACCAAAGCGCCCCCACTCCGACCCAGAGGAGCGGGCGCTCGCCACCCTCTACGAAGCCATAACGAAAAGGAGCGACGGCCACTACGAAGCCCCGCTACTTTGGAAGACAGAAGATTCACGGCTGCTGGACAACTAAGAAAACACCCTGCGGCGCCTGACCGGCGTCGAGAATAAACTCGACAAAAACGAAGCGCTCAAGAAACGCTACAACGAAGAAATGGACGCCCTAATCGTGAAGGGCTACGCCGAGCCTGCGCCATCACACAAGTCACCCAGAGTGTGGTACCTGCCACATTTCGCCGTGCTGAACGCCATGAACCCCACAAAGTGCGAATCGTGCACGACGCCGCTGCCAAGACGCGAGGCGTGTCGCTCAACGACCGCCTACTCACCGGGCCCGATCTCCTACAATCGTTGCCCGGCGTGCTAATGCGATTTCGCCAACATCCAATCGCAGTCGGAGCCGACATCAAAGAAATGTTCATGCAGGTAAAAGTCAAGCCTGAAGATCGAGACGCGCTGCGCTACCTGTGGCGCGGCGACCGCCGCGACGACGCTCCGCCGAGCGAGTATCGAATGACGTCGCTAATCTTCGGTGCTACGTGTTCGCCGTCAATCGCAATCTACGTCAAGAACATAAACGCGAAAAAATACGAAGAAACTCACCCCGAGGCCACAGAAGCGATTATCCGCAACCACTACGTCGACGACTACCTCAAGAGCTTCAAGACCGAAGAAGACGCCATCCGAGTGTCACGTGACGTCCGCTACATACACAGCCAGGCGCACTACGAATCACGCCAATGGACGTCGAACTCGAAGCGAGTCGTCGAGAACATCGTGGAAAAACCTGCATGCCTCACGCCCGTCGACCTTAACAAGAGCGAAAATAAGACGGAACGCGTACTGGGGCAAATCTGGAAGCCAGCGACAGACGAAATCGCCTTCAATCTCGACCTCACACGCCTGCCACCCGACGCGTTGGATAACATCGAGCCCACGAAGCGTCAAGTGCTAAAAATTATGATGTCCGTGTTCGACCCACTCGGACTCGCGACGCCCGTCACCATCATAGCGAAGAAAATACTGCAAGAAGTATGGCGCCGCGGGACTGGCTGGGACGAGAAGATCGAAGCCGACCTTGCCCAACGGTGGGCAGAGTGGACACTCCAGCTGAGGGCTCTACGCGACATGGCGATCCCGAGATGTTATCCCAACTACTCAGAAGCGAGTCAGCGCGAGCTACACGTGTTCGTCGACGCAAGCGAAACTGCATACACGTGCGCTCTCTACTGGCGCACAACTGCGGCGGATGGACACGTGAACGTGACTCTAGTGGCAGCGAAGGCAAAAGTCGCCCCCCTGAAGCTCATATCGATCCCACGCCTCGAGCTACAGGCAGCAGTACTGGGGACCAAGATGGCGGCCGCAGTCATCGAAGAACACGACCAGAAGCCCGAATCGAAGACGTTCTGGACAGATAGCCGCACGGTACTCACGTGGCTAAGAACGGGCGCGCGCTCATATCGCCCTTTCGTCGCACATCGCCTCGCCGCAATAGAGGAAATGACGGTAGTCAATGAGTGGCGGTGGGTGCCGACAAAACAGAATGTTGCCGACGAAGCGACGAGGGAGGCACCGCGAGAGTTCAATGACAGACACCGGTGGTTCACCGGGCCGGATTTCTTGCACAACGAACGCTCTACATGGCCGGCGGAGCCACCACAGTCAAAACGCGAAAATATCGAACAAACGGGTGAAGAACGGGTCCACGTTACGACATCACAAGTCGAGACGCCACAGATGTGGCTACCGTCACCCGAGCGCTTCTCCAAATGGGAAAAAATGTTGCGCGTGATCGCCCGCGTACTCCAGTTCATTGACCTCTGCCGACCTCACAAGGCGAGGTCACTTTATAAACGCACGGCGGCGAATAAACGAAACGACGCCGACTGGAAGAGCCAACCGAGTCGCGAGACGCCACGGACGACGGCGAAAACGATTAAGAAAAATGACGAATACATACTTCTCGAAGCGAAGTACATAAGAAATGCGGAGAAACTCGTCGTACGCGCCGTACAAGACGAAGCATTCACCGAGGAGAGAAACTGTAAAGCTCGACGGCAACTGTGCTGGGTACCACACCCTAGAAACTTCATGTTTCCATTCCACTTCTTTCCATTCGGCAATTTATGCCTTAGCATTGTTTCTCTTTCACGTTTCTTGGAACGGAGTTAGTAAGTTTCTTAACCTGAACTTCATGTTTCCATTCCATTTCTTTCCATTCGTTAATTTATGCCTTAGCATTGTTTCTCTTTCACGTTTCTTGGAACAGAGTTAGTAAGTTTCTTAACCTGAACTTCATGTTTCCATTCCATTTCTTTCCATTCGTTAATTTATGCCTTAGCATTATTTCTCTTTCACGTTTTCTAATCTCTGAAACAGAGTTAGTAACTTTCGTAACCTGAGTTTCATGATTTTAATTCCTTTCCCTTCAATTCCACGTTAAGTGACAAATCTTTATCATGATGAGTTCACGACTCCTGCTCACTCACGTGCCCGTTGACCCGGTGACCCCGAGGCAATCACCCTGAACCATTTTCCTCGGCGGCTCCACGCGCGCGCCCACGCCGGGCACCTTTGACGACTCCGAACTCGTCGGCCGAGCGACGTGGAAGACGAGTCAACGCCTCGCCGATCACTTCTGGAGTAGATGGCTCCGGGAGTACCTGCCGACACTCCAATACCGGCGGGAGCCCCACGGACACGGCGCGCCAATCGCCGTGGGTGACATCGTGCTCATCGTGGACGGCACGCTCCCGCGTAACACATGGCCGCGGGGGCGCGTCATCGCCCGATACCCGGGTCCAGACGGTGTCACTCGAGTGGTCGACGTGCAGACGAAGGGAGGAGTCCTGAGGAGGCCTACGAAGAAGCTGGTGATACTACCAACGCAGCCAGACGTCCTACACAACAACGATTCTGCAACGCTCGACCGAGCGATTGCACGGCGGGAGAAATGTTCCGGACAATAGCGTTATCGAGTGCACACGCACCGAGTAGCGACTTGCGCGTCGTAAACTTAAGAAAACATTGCGATATAGTTAAGTCTTTATAATAGTTTCGTGCAATGTATACATTTAAGTATAGCTGTTAATTGTAAATAAACATACTCACGTCTAGCGTATCATTCCATAGCGGATCGGATAGGTTCTTATTAGATTCCAATAAGATCACGTAAAATGTAAACAAACAGAACCTATTCGATCCGCCGCGCATGCGCGTTATCTACGACTGATCACTCCCGCGATGCTAAGGCGAGTATTTATACCCCTGAGGTGGGGGACGAGGTAATATACTAGCGTCGCGGGGGAAAATCGGTCGTAGATCGACGACACACGCCATGCCGTACGTAGGAATGATAAATTAATATGTCTTAATATATAAAAGAAGAAACTGACTGACTGACATATCAACGCACAGCCCAAACCGCTGGGCCTAGAGGTTCCAAATTTGGCATGTAGGTTCCTTATAAGGTCTAGGGGTGCACTAAGAAAGGATTTTTCAAAATTCACTCCCTAAGGGGGTGAAAAGGGGGTCCAAAGTTTGTATGGGGAAACAAGATTAGTTCGACTATTTTATTCGAAACTTCACAGAAGTACTCCTAATGATAAATGAGTAAACACGTGTTTCAGGTTTTATGAGAATTCAACCCCTAAAAGGGGGGAAAGGGGTAAAAAAGTCTGAAAATCAACATGGGTGTTGTTTCTATGGTTAATCGGGTCGCTGGTTATGAAAACAACAACGGTATTAAAATCCGATGTGGCGGACGTAAAATACCATCTCCCTGGATGGGGTTGAAATGTCTAATTAAACTAAATGACTGTTGATATATCAACGCACAGCCCAAACCACTGGACCTAGAGACTTGAAATTTTGCACATAGATACCTTATACAATTTAGGCATCCATGATTTTTGGGAATTCCCACGGGGACGGGAAAAAACGGGATTTATATATTCGATTCCGAGTTACCCTATCTCATTAACTATAATAACTAGACTCTTCAAACTTGATACACAAGTAGGTATTACATTAGTTAAAACATTGATTTCAGGATTTTTCAAAATTCCCACGGGATAAGGAAAAAACGGGATTTATATATTCAGTTCAACGGGATCCTATGAAGTATAATTACTAGACTCTTAAAATTTGGCATAGAAGTAGGTAATTATAATAGTAAAAAACAGTTTGAAGGATTTTCGAAAATTCGCACGGGATAAGTAAAAAACGGGATTTTTCGCTTTACTGGTCGTAGAAAGCTGAAATTCGGCATCTAGGTTGCTTGGAAAGTGTAGAGGAGGATAAAGAGAAAACTTTCCAAAATTCTCATGGGAACGGGAAAAAACGGGATTTTTCGGTTTACTGGTCGTAGAAAGCTAAAATTCGGCATGTAGATTGCTTGGGGAGTGTAGAGGAGCATTGAGAGAGGACTTTCCAAAATTCCTACGGGAACGGGAAAAAACGGGATTTTTCGTTTTACTGGTCGTAGAAAGCTGAAATTCGGCATCTAGGTTGCTTGGAGAGTGTAAAGGAGGATTAAGAGAGGACTTTCCAAAATTCCCACGGGAACGGGAAAAACGGGATTTTTCGTTTTACTGGTCGCAGAAAGCTGAAATTTGGCATGTAGGTTGTTTGGGAAGTATAGAAGAGCATTAAGGGAGGACTATACAAAATTCCCACGGGAACGAGAAAAACGGAATTTTTCATTTTACTGGTCGTAGACAGCTGAAATTCGGCATGAGGTTGCTTGGGGATTGTAGAGGAGCATTGAGAGAGGACTTTCCAAAATTCCCACGGGAACGGGAAAAAACGGGATTTTTCGTTTTACTGGTCGTAGAAAGCTGAAATTTGGCATGTAGGTTGCTTGGGAAGTGTAGAAGAGCATTAAGGGAGGACTATACAAAATTCTCACTGGAACGGGAAAAACGGGATTTTTCATTTTACTGGTCGTAGAAAGCTGAAATTCGGCATGAGGTTGCTTGGGGAGTGTAGAGGAGCATTGAGAGAGGACTTTCCAAAATTCCCACGGGAACGGGAAAAAACGGGATTTTTCGTTTTACTGGTCGTAGAAGGCTGAAATTTGGCATGTAGGTTGCTTGGGAAGTGTAGAAGAGCATTAAGGGAGGACTATACAAAATTCCCACGGGAACGGGAAAAAACGGGATTTTTCATTTTACTGGTCGTAGAAAGCTGAAATTCGGCATGAGGTTGCTTGGGGAGTGTAGAGGAGCATTGAGAGAGGACTTTCGAAAATTCCCACGGGAACGGGAAAAAACGGGATTTTTCGTTTTACTGGCCGTAGAAAGCTGAAATTTGGCAAGTGGGTTTCCTGGGGAGTGAAGGGGAGTATTAAGAAACTATTTCCCGAAATTCTTACGGGAACGGGAAAATACGGGATTTTGCGTTTTACTGATTGTAAGCTAAAATTTCAAAATTCATAAGTTTGTACTGTAAGTAGGCCGCAAAGGGCTCTTTCACCGACTTCAAAAAAAGGAGGAGGTTATGCATTCCACTTAATGTATTTTTTTTATGTAAGTATGTTCACCGATTTCTCGGTCAATTGTGGACCGATTTTAAAAATTATTTTTTTATTCGAAAGAATGTAATATACTACTGAGAAGGTCTCATTGTCACGCAAGCAAGCAAGCGTGCATGCATGCTTGCATCTTGCTTGCATGCTTGCTTGCTTGCCTGTATGCTTGCTTGCTTGATATCTTGGTGCTTTGGAATTCTCATGGTACACGCGAGCGAAGCCGCGGGCAAAAGCTAGTAAATAAATATAAGGATTAGCATAAGGTTAGCATTAGGTAAGGTAACTACCATTCAGTATGCGGTGTTCTTCATGTTGGCATGATGTGAACACTTTCGTGCTCGTTGGAAATGAGATTATGTAGTGTTGGCTGTCCAATTCTAGAAGAGCTTCCTTGGTGAGTGTAATAGGCGTAGGCCGGCATAGTTCGTCCATTTCCTGTTCCAGCACAAGACGGGTGATGCAGTCTCGTTGAGTACGGATTTGATGAATAGTCTGTTGTTTGCAGATGTACCACGTGTCGATCTTAGGGCATTCTGCCTCCATGTATACAAATTCCTTGGAATTGGTTGCCACAAAAGGATATGGTGGAATGACAATTTGGGAATATTTATTAGGAACAGGACATAGTTTATAAAGGTTATATTTTGCTGGGGACATTATGGGAAATTTTAAAACTAGTATGATCTTTTCATCAATAAAATAAGATCCTAGGCTAATAATATCATAATAATACCTAATGTCTAAATTTAATATATGTGCAGGTCCGTAAAGTTTTTTTATTTTACTGACCATATTAATTATATCACTAACTGATAAAAGTGAATGGTGCATTGAATTAGTGCGACTAAAAGCTAATACGTTTTCTATTCTAATAAGTTCGGCTAAGAGGTCTTCTACATTTTCGCTAAAAATGTTAAATACTTGGGTTAGGTGAACGTGTTGAGTGAAAAGATTTTTATCGGCACTCGTATAATTAATAAGGTAAGTGAATGCTTTTTCTAATTTCTTCTGACTAAGGGTTAAATTATTTAAAATGTAATTTTGATGGAGAGTCAAATCTTTATAGAGGCTAATGTGTTTATTCAAACTATCAGAGAGTGCTTGATTATTCTTTCGAAGAATAGTGAGAGTGTCTTCTAAATGTATAGCGTCATCATTATCAAGGTTACCCGTCACGCTTTTAATTAGTGTTCCGATAGGATTGAGAAGGCCACGTTTTAAACGCTTTGGCTCAAAAGATTCTAATTTGACCATGGTTTTACTTAACTTAGAAAATAGGTGCAGGATTTGATCTTTGAAAAGAGAGGAACTTTGATTTGGAATTTTATTCACAACATCTCTTAGCTGTGTTTGTATTAGTTCAATTTGCGCTCGAATTTTGGCAAGGTTAATTTCCACGAGAAAAATATGTTCATGGGAGATGATTCTCGTTGAGCCTAGCATAAAAGGTAAGATGTCAGGTCCTTCAGAAAGGCTGTCAAGTCGAATGTTGTCATTTATCGTCCGTGTGAGGCCGGCTTGGGCCCGGTTCAGGGTTGTCACGAGAATTATCCTGTAACAATTTAGAATATTTTTTAGTTCGTTTGATTAAGTTTTTTGAAACTGGTCCGCGTTTTCGTGAAGTATATATATGAACTAGCTTTTGCCCGCGGCTTCGCTCGCGTGTACCATGAGTATTCCAAAGAACCAAGATATCAAGCAAGCAAGCATACAGGCAAGCAAGCACGCATGCAAGCATGCATGCACGCAAGCAAGCAAGCGTGCAAGAAAGCGTGCAAGTAAGCGAGCAAGCAAGCCCGACTAAACTTCAGGTAGATACGGTCCTTTACAGTATTTCTTTATATACATTGTTTTTCACTATTCGAAAGCAGACACTAAAATAACCAGTTTTGTTAATAATATAAAACCTATTATTAATTTCCCCTGTCCTGCATTAGGTATAATTCAATGTTTTCTTACCTTCTACGGAAACTTGAGTAACTGGAAGCGCTGTGTACCTACTTAGCATTGATATTATACATATTATAGTATTTTGTTAAGGTGTTGTGTGACCTAACCGTTAAGGAGTTATACTTTCCATCATCAGCTCATCTGAATAACCAGAAAGAATACAACTAAAGGTCTATACGTGCATATGATATTTAAAGAAACTTCCTATAACTCCTAACCGTTAAGGAGTTTAACCTTCCATCATCAGCTCACCCGAATAACCTGAAAGAATACAACTATCGGTCTATACGTACCTATAATATTTGAAAAAATATCCTCAACTCCTAACCGTTAAGGAGTTTTACCTTCCATCATCAGCTCATCTACATGAGATGATGTCTACCAGACGCAAACACTTAAATAGCTTGAGAAAATATATGAAAAACGTAAAGCGTGCCTACAAAATTTGAGGGTTGCCCTCGATTACCCTAAGATCCCGTCATTAGATCCTGATTTGGTGACAATGGAACCATCTCAGGAGTATATTGTATTCTTTCGAATAAAAAAATAATTTTTATAATCGGTCAACAATTGACCAAGAAATCGGCGAACATACCTACATAAAAAAATACATAAGTGGAATGCATTATCTCCTCCTTTTTTTGAACTCGGTTAAAGAGCCCTTTGCGGCATATTTACAGTGTGAATTTATGAAATTTGAAATTATAGCTTTCTACAACCAGTAAAACGCAAAATCCCGTTTTTTCCCTTTCCCGTAAGAATTTCGGGAAATGCTTTCTTTATGCTCGTCTACACTCCCCAAGGAACCCACTTGTCTAATTTCGTCTTTCTACGACCAGTAAAACGAAAAATACCGTTTTTTCCCGTTCCTGTGGGAATTTAGGAAAGTCCTCTCACAATGCTCCTCTACACTCATCAAGCAACCTTCATGCCAAATTCAGCTTTCTACAACCAGTAAAAGGAAAAATCCCGTTTTTTCTCGTTCCCGTGGGAATTTTGGAAAATCCTCTCTCAATGCTCCTCTACACTCTCTAAGCAACCTACATGCCGAATTTCAGCTTTCTATGACCAGTAAAACGGAAAATTCTGTTTTTCCCGTTCCCGTGGGAATTTTGAAAAGTCCTCTCTCGATGCTCCTCTACACTCCCCAAACAACCTGCATGCCAAATTTCAGCTTTCTACGACCAGTAAAACGAAAAATCCCGTGTTTTCCTTATGACGTGGGAATTTCCGAAAATCCTTAAAACAGTTTTTTATTATAATAATTACCTACTTCAATGTCAAACTTGAAGAGTCTAGTAATTATAGTTCATAGGATCCGGTTGAACTGAATATATAAATCTCGTTTTTTCCTTATCCCGTGGGAATTTTGAAAAATCCTGAAATTGATGTTTTAACTAATATAATACCTACTTGTGTATCGAAGAGTCTAGTTATTATAGTTACTGAGATAGGGTCACTCGGAATCGAATTTATAAATCCCGTTTTTCCCGGTCCCGTGGGAATTCCCGAAAATCCTTCCTTAGTGGATGCCTACATTGTATAAGGTATCTATGTGCAAAATTTCAAGTCTCTAGATCCAGTGGTTTGGGCTGTGCGTTGATATATCTACAGTCATTTAGGTTATTTAGACATTTCAACCCCATCGCACCCCATCCAGGGAGATGGTATTTTACGTATGCCACATCGGATTTTATTACCATTGTAGTTTTCATAACCAGCGACCCGATAAACCATAGAAACAACACCCATGTTGATTTTCAGACTTTGTTACCCCTTTCCCCCTTTTAGGGGTTGAATTCTCAAAAAACCTGAATCCCATGTTTACTCATTTATCATTAGGAGTACTTCTGTGAAGTTTCGAATAAAATAGTCGAACGAATCTTGTTTCCCCATACAAACTTTGAACCCCCTTTTCACCCCCTTAGGGAGTGAATTTTGAAATATCCTTTCTTAGTGCACCCCTAGACCTTATAAGGAACCTACATGCCAAATTTGGAATCTCTAGGCCTAGCGGTTTGGGCTGTGCGTTGATATGTCAGTCAGTCAGTCAGTTTCTTCTTTTATATATTAAGATTGGTGAATTAGACACGACTTTATCATCCGAATAACGTGGTGCTAATTTTTGCCGAGATGCGTATGGGTTTTTTACATAAACTTGCTGGTTCTTGTCATAGTCTGTTTCAGGTTCCCTATTCAAGTTTTGTCTGGTCGTCATTTCTATACGGTTTGAAAATGATTCGTCGTGGACAATTTTGTATACGATTTCCATTCTGTCTTTATGGTCCTGCATGTATTGCTGTAGAAGTCTTTCTGTCAGGTTTAGATCTGTTGGGTTTCGAGGGTCAAAGTGTCCAGATAATAGTTCATAAGGTCTGCACTTGGTAAGACTATGCATAGAGTTGTTGTATGCAATTAATGCATAGGGCATCAAATTATGCGCAGATTCGTTCTTATTTTGGATTTTAAGTAATCTTAAGTGTTCCAAAATTGTATTGTGGAAACGTTCTATCATGCCGTTTTCATTTGGTGCATTAGGTGCCGTTAAATGATGTTGTATGTTATGGAGTTTAAGGAATTCACTGACTAACTGATTTGTAAATTCTGTACCTCTATCCGTAGTTAACGCTAAGGGAAAGTTATGGTGAGTACCGAATGTCAGTAGTGCCTTTACTATATTCGGGGTAGTGCAATCGGGTAAGATGTACGCTTGCGCATACTTAGAGAATGCGTCTATGAAGGTCAGATATTTTTCGTTTTCGATTGTTACAACGTCGGCGTGCATATGTTGGAATGGCTTAGAGGGTGGGGGGACGATTTGAAATTCGGGTCGTACTGGGTCACGATCGTATTTAGCGCAGCCACATATGGAACACTGATTTATATACTTTGTGATGCTTTCCTTAAGTTTAGGCCAATAGTAACGTTGGGATAGGGAAAGGTATGTTTCATTTATACCTCTGTGGTTCGTTTTACTTATGTGATATTTAGAAATTATGTCTTCCTGTTTTGAGGGTTCATTGATGTCTGTAACTTCATGCTTGACCATAATTAAATTCATGGAAGAATGGTTAAATGAGCGCTGAAGAATAGGTACGATGTTGAACATTTTTGAAAGTGGTTTAACTAGTATTGCAGTGCGTATTTTTGGTTGAATATGGTGTTTAATGGAAAAAATTAAGTCATGTTCTAAGTTCTGCTCAGAAATATGGACTATAGTTCTGTGAAAGGTTTCAAAAGGTGTGATTTCTTTTGGCTTTATTCTCGTCGGTGAGTCTGTTATTTTTATTATAAGTTGTTGCTTGTATTTATTTAAAGGGTCCTCTGAAATAGGTATTTCTAAGATTGGGTGTTCTACACTCGTGTGCATTGTTTCTGCAGGGGGATTGTTCTGGAATTCGGGTGTATTCGTAAACGGCAGTGGGCTACTCAAGGGTCTTTGGCTAGGTGCGGTATCAGTTGAAGACTGGCTAATGATTGGTCTCTCGTCGGGTGCAGTAAGGGTTGATGACGATGAATGCAGGGATGGGGGCCTTGAACCAGCATTAGGTATTAGTGAAGATACTTCTTCATTGTGGATCTCGACTCGGGACAGGGCATCGGCATTTGTATTAGTTTTTCCTTTCTTGTAAATTATGGTGTAGTCATATTCTGATAGCTTAAATCTCCATCTAGTGAGACGAGAGTTGGGTTCTTTGAGATTTAATAACCACTGAAGGGGCTTATGGTCCGTAATGATTTTGAATTTGCGGCCGAAAAGGTAGGGTCTGAAGTACTTTGTTGCGTAGACTATTGCAAGAAGCTCTTTTTCGATAGTTGAATAGTTAATTTCACTGTCATTGAGGGTACGAGAAGCGTAAGCTATTGGTCTGTCTGAGCCAATCGATCCCTGTGAGAGAATTGCGCCAAGTGCCACGTTGGAAGAGTCTGTAGTCAAAATAAAGTCTTTGGAAAAATCGGGATATTGTAGTATGGGATCATTAATTAAAAGAGTCCTGCATTGTTCAAAACATTTCACGTAATCGGGGGTCAGGGTGATTTTAGCTCCTTTTTTAAGACACGCAGTTAAGGGTTTAGTTATTCGTGCGAAATTTGGTATAAAGCGCCTATAGTATCCTAGAAGTCCGAGAAAGCCCTTAATCTGTTTAGCCGTTTTAGGAATCGGGTATTTCAAAATTGCAGTAATTTTGTCGGGGTTGGGTTTGACTCCTTCAGGGGTAATAACGTGTCCTAAGTATGGGGTCTCATGTTTTAGGAATTCGGATTTATCCATTTGTATTTTGAAGTCGGATTCACGAAGCCTGTCAAAGATTTTTTTAAGATTTATCATGTGTTCTTGGAGTGATGTTGAGAAGACTAAAATGTCATCAAGGTAAACTGTACAAATTACGTTTTGTAGGCCTCTGAGTACGTTGTCCATTACCCTCTGAAACGTAGATGGACTATTTTTGAGACCCATTGGCATGCGTAAAAATTCATACTTCCCGTTTCCGTCACACACGCTAAAACCGGTTTTGTGGATATCATCCTCATGCATCTCCACCTGATAGAAACCACTGGCTAAATCTAATGTGCTAAAGTATTGACACTTTCCGAGTTTATCCAAAATATCTGAAATGTTCGGTATGGGGTATCGATCGTCAATTGTTTTATCGTTAAGCTTTCTAAAATCTACAACTAATCGCCATTTAGCTTTACCAGATGCATCGTGTTTTTTCGGCACGATCCATATGGGCGCGTTCCAGGCAGACGATGAAGGCCTGATGATACCTTGGGCGAGCATCTTATGTATTTGGTCCTGAACATCTTTCCTGTGGATATATGGATACCTATATGTTTTACTATGCACGGGAATTTCATCATCTGTTGTCCTAATTCTATGTTTAATTTTACTTGTAAAGGTCAATGGCTCATCGTCTAAATGGAATACATCAGCGTATTCTTTGCATAACGTCAGCAAATTGGCCTTCTCCTCGTCATTCATATGGTCCGTACGCAAGCGCGATAAAACTTCTCTGACGCGATTGACCTTGCCCTTGCTGTCTGCAAATGTGACGTTCGGCAACGGCGTACACTGTTCGCTAAAAATATGGGCTTCCAATGGATTTATCCATTCTAATTTTATTTCATTTGATGTGGGATTGAATATTTCTACTAAGGCTTGATTTTTGACGGCTGTTGTTACGCAATCTAAGATGTAACATCCGCAAATAGTTTGATAATTTATGCAAACGTCGCCTTGACAAATATTAACTGGCACTCTAATCATTCGGCTTGATTGCGCCGGAATTGTTATTGTTGCAGGGCTGGTGTGTGACTCATACATGTGTATCGGATTGTTCGCAAATTCTGTTCTCAACGAGCGGGACTTAAGGTCGATTTGGGAATGCCACTGCTCTAGTAAATCTAAGCCAATTAGTCCGTCAAAGTATTCGTGAAATCGGTATATATAAAATTTTATAGGTTTTTGATCGTTAATCTCATCAAAACAAGGGATGGTTAGCGAATAATCGTTCTGGGTGGTTGCGTGGATATTTGTGACAATAAAAAAGTCATAGTTTAATGGAAAGTTTGAATAAAAAAGTTCGGTGGCTTCCGGGCTGAGAAAAGATTTATTTGCACCCGTGTCAATAAGGAGTTTCAAAGGTGGGTTATAAATCTGAATATATGGCAGCTGTCGTTTGTTTTGAAAATTAATTTCTATTCGGGGAATTTCTCTAGAGGCGGTGAAGAAAAATTTTATCATTTTGGTAGTCGAAGTCCTGTAATTCGTTCATGTTTATTTGTTCAGGATCGGTTTGTGGAGTAGGGGGTAAGACTCTGGCGACGGGGTGGCTTACACCGCTCATCGGCTTTAAGAAATTTCGCTGGAAATTATTACGGGGTGGGATTCTAAATCCAGTACTCATGTTAGATCGCGGTAAGGCTTGCATCCTTTGCTGAGTCCTTGAGGGGCCTTGACCATATGAGGGGGTATTTTGTCGTTGGGTGGGTGGCATAAATTGAGGCGTATTAGATACAGCTTGATTAGAAATAGGTTGATATTGAGGATGGTACTTATACGTGGAATTCAAAGGTATATTTAAATATCCTGCCATATTTTGCGGATTTTGGGGTATCATTTGTGAACCGTTCGCTTTCCCATAGTTAAAAGGTATTTGAAATTGAGGTGGTGGTTTCGATTTAAAGGAGGTTTGATTTTTTTGTTTTTGGTAAAGGACATTCATTTCCTCTTGCGCAAATTCTAATGCTTTTTCTAAATTTTCGGGTCGCATACATCTCACTCGTGAGCCAAGGGGTTCGTGAAGGCCTCTCGTATATGTTTGAAGTGCCAATTTTTTATATAGAGTACGTTTGGCTTCTATAGTGGTAGATAAAGTTTCGTGTAATTCGCAGTATGTAATTATTATGCTCAGTAAATTTTGAACTCGTTCGTAAAAAACGTGAGGGGTATCTGATCCTTGAGTTAGCATAGATAAATCTGTATAAAGAGCTGTTTCATCTCTCTGATCTGAAAAAGAATTAATCAGTGCGTTTCGAATACCATTCCAGTCCCTTGGGATACCATTAGTTGCTAAAGTGGTGGCAGCTCTGCCAGTTATTTTATTTAAAATGCCATTTAAAACGGCCGAATTATTTAATTCGTTCCCGGGGGCTGGATTGATGTAACTTAAAATTAATTTATCGCATATGTCTAAGAATCTCACAAGAACATTTGAATTTCCATCAAATTCTGGGACTAATCTTAAAGCTCTCCAAAGTTTTTCAATCGGATCTACCTCCTGGGATGCGTTATCACTCGGGTTTGGCATATCGGAAGTTTCTACGTCTTCCGTAATACTTTCTAGACTAAGCAATAAATCTCTGTGGAACCTAGATAGATGCTGTGCGTCGGGCTGGGTCGCCCGGTTAGCGCGTGGGTGAAAAATTGTGCAAGATTTTAATAACTTTAACTACCTTAATATAATCACTTTGCAAGAATAAAGTTTCTATTAATAGTTTCTTATAGGATCTTTCTTTAATGGGATTGCAGATTGGATTGGCAACCAATAGGATTTGTATATCTAGTAGGTACTTATAGTTACAACTCACAGTAAGATCTGCATCTGCATAGCGAGTAAAAGAAGACTTATCGATGTTTGGATGTTGCTGCTCCGCTGCTCTGCTGCTAGTCACGCAGCTAGTTTCGCTGTTCAAGTAGTCGAATTGTCTATTGATGACTATCAGGCAACACTCGATATTAGATACGCGCACTGATTCGACTACTCCTCGACTGCGCCAAATACGTTAGGCGCCGTCGATGGAGCTAACAGTAGAAACAACACTTAATGTTCGAAGTGCGTTTAATCAGAGTAATACAATTGGTGCAGACAAAAGTTACTTAACTAGGAACTTAATTATTGATCGAGGTCGATCACGACCTTACGCGACCGCGATGGAAGGCATAAGACACTCCGGGCACATTAAACCTGTCACAAATCACTTCGCGGGTTGCTCAATAAAATATGTCCATTCAGCACTTTCGTAAGAGTCGGGCAATCGGTTAGCGGGAAACGTCGATGATTCAATCGATGAACACTCATCGCGGCGTGGGAACCTCGGCTCGTAACAAAGTACTATTCGTCCAGCTGTGTTGGCAGAGGACTCAATTTATTGACAGGGCGTTGTAACCGCGAATTTTGTGTTCGAACCGTCACAACACGAACTCTACCATCAGGGCCGGGATGAACTTGTTCCACACGTCCCAAGCTCCATTGTTGACATGGACTATTATCATTATGAGTTAGTACCAGATCATTGGTAGACAAGTTAGGCGTATCAACTAACCACTTGTGCCTTTGTTGAAGCGTATGTAAATATTCGGATTTCCACCGACGCCAAAAATGCAAAGTGGCTTGTTGAATACATTGCCATCGTGTCAAGCGATTTATAGGCGCGTCCGTTAAGTCGTAATTAGGAACCGCCACTAATTGACGACCAACTAAAAAATGTCCTGGTGTGAGGACGTCGAATTCATTTGGATCGTTTGACAGACTACAAAGTGGCCGAGAGTTCAGGATTGCCTCTATGTTGGCAAACAGAGTAGCAAGCTCCTCGAACGGTAACGCGCGTGTACCGACGACACGTTTTAGGTGGTATTTAGAAGACTTGATTCCGGCCTCGAAAATCCCACCAAAATGGCTACCTGCTGGAGGATTATATTTCCAAATTACCTTCCTAGTTGTAAACTTATCAGTCAGTTGGTTCCGATTGCTATTATAAAACTCGAACACTTCAGTCAAATGTTTGCCAGCGGCAACGAAATTTTTACCGTTGTCTGAACAAACCGTATGTGGAAGACCACGCCTAGCTGTGAATCTGTCAAAGGCCGCCAAAAAACATTCTGTAGTTAACGCTGAGACGACTTCAAGATGTACTGCGCGTGTTGAATAGCATACAAATAGGCACAAATAAGCCTTCGAAATTTTAGCATTACGACGTGTCGTGAAGCGGGCTGGTATAATTGGATTAGGTACTTACCCACTCCTCACTTCACGGACAGATGGTTACATTTCTTTTGGTTACAAACTAGAAGTTGCTCAGATAGATCCAGCGGCTTCCTAAAAGACTTTTATTTCAAGGGCCGTAGCCGGTTATGCTTGTGTTGGGGTGATTAGGGCAGACAGCGAAATGATACAAAGGCCAATTTAAATTAACAGTATATTGTTTTACCAACATGCAACGATAAAAACATTTCTATAAATTGCAACAATTTTATGATATAAATCGTGTGACGAATGACCTCTTATTAAGATACGTTTGGTAACGCGCACTGATTTTAAAGCGTAGGCAAATTCACGCTCGCACTGGCCAGTGGATAAATAAAAGTTAGTGCACTTACGGGATCTTCGGGACTACCTCGACGATGACGGGTGAGTCGCGCTAGACTACGGGGGCCGTAGCCTGCGGAGTATGTTCGGGGACCCTCAGGCCGTCGAACCCAACTAGCCAGTAGCTAGGTGAGGCCTGAGGGGAAACCAGAGGCTGCGCCCGATGACCACGGTGATGGTTAGTGCGGGGTGCAGTGCGCGGGCAGGCATGAAGCCCTTGGCATCGCACTATGTACTGCAGGATCTGCCCGCCAGAATCCTGAGCCTACGGGAACCGAGGCGCGCGCGGTCAGCCGCAGCGCGCGACAGGGGTGAAGCAAGGCGTTGACGCAACCTTGGCTTCGCGCAAGCGCATCAGGCCGCCTCTAAGCCTGAGCCTTCGGGCAATAAAAAGCGAGCGCGGTCACGCGCGGCACGCGTTGTAAACAAAGCGCGGCATTCTGCGCGTAGCTGGGGTGATGAAGGGCATTGATGCCTTCTTGGCGTCACACGAATGCACCCGGCCGCCCTCTCAGCCGGGGCCTACGAAGAATGAGTGCGGAAGCGCCCTCCCACCGCGAACGTCAATACGCGGCACAACTCGCGTTTAACACTGTATTCATGGCGATACTACACTCCACGGTACATTATAAAGCAATCGCAACGGCCTGCCAAGATGTCCGGACCCAACGCGATATACGCGGGACGCGATGCCTCGCCCGATTGTTTACGTGCGAGTTCGGAATGTCTAATGCGCGCGATAAAAATGCGTTACGTGAGCTCGCGGAGAGGGCCGTGCCAACACTGACGTTTCACTCGTTACAGAGTCGGAAACTCCTGCGCCAGTTCCTTGTTACGCTACGCGGCGAGATGCGGTCCCAAGCTTGTATGACGCGCCGCTGTCAATGTGCGCCGTCAAAGAACGCATATTTCGGTAAATGGAACGGTTTTTGACAGATGTCTAAGTTTTCTAATAAAAATGTACCGTCCACTTTGAAGAATAAATCTATGACAGTTCCGCGTCTGAAATTTACTGAAATACGCTTCGATGTGCAAAACAGTGATAATAAGTGAGTAGGTAGATATTGTTCCTTCTGCCCCACTGCTTCGCCCGCTTCGCTTTCGCTCCGCGGTCGTGGGTCAGAAGGAACAATACCTTTTGAGGATTACAATCTCAACCGCATTGATCGGTACGCACAACGGAACCATGCGTTGATTAGATCAACGTAAGTAAACATATCGAGTTAGAATCCTGCGCTCGCGTTAACCAGAACGCTCAATGATCGTGCGCTTTCCGTTGATTAACACAAAGTTTATGCGTTATTCCGTTTTACCATATTCTTCATATTTTTTCTTTTTGTCTATGTTTTTTGTTCCGTTCACCATCGCTCAACGTAAGTTTTTTTAGGAAAAAAAAAGCAAAAGGCTTAACACAGTGTGCACAAGAACTCATGTACACACCAGAACCCTCGACTCTCCACGAGTAACCGGTATCTGGATTATCAAGGGTTCTCATAACTCTCACGCTTAAATCATACCCGATTAATGGGATTAGACCTCGGATCGTTATGGTGTTTGGCACACTCCTACGTGATGAGTTGGCTAAGCTCTTCAACGTGAGGAGTGTGAGGGGTTCTCCAAGTGCTACCGAGCGCATATAGCATTGGATTACCGAGTGCGTCATACCATCACTATGGTAATAAGCCGCCGCTTAAGGTTTGTGTCATACCGTACCCAAATGGCCCGCTCTTTTTGGAGTTATTAAAACCAACTAAGAGGTACGATAATAAGCCACCGCTTATACCAAGACAGTCGCAGAGTTAGCCAAACCCTTTGACATGAAGTGGTATGGAGTCACCGCATCTAACGCTCGCTTGTAGACGCAGATTCTCCAACAGCTAAAACAATGGAACTTTTATTTATATGAATCAAACTAAAAACTTCGTTAGCGTGATGTAGAACAGCGCTTGTGATTGGTTAAATCACGTGACGTAGATATGACGTGCTGTGATGTACACACCTGTTTTGTTGAAATCTTAAAGGTAGTTACTACAATTCGTCAACTACAAAGACAAACCATGAAATAAGATGCACTAAGTTTAATTTCCAATGCAAAATATCTCACATATGCCTATAAAGCTTTAATCACAAACAGTTTAATACCAGTAATATGATCAAAACTAAGATTAAATAAAATAAACATGGAATCAGTTTCTACCTAACAGCTTGAAACCTCTGAGAGATTTTTAAACTTGTATGTGTACATTGGTTAATTAACAACATACATATTAATTTCACTCATTTTCTTAATGTTCTGAACTGTTTATTATTTGGCGTACAATAAAGTGTTATTGTATTGTTTTAAAATTAATCCTAAAACATCTATATATATAAAAGAAGAAACTGACTGACTGACTGACTGACTGACTGACATATCAACGCACAGCCCAAACCACTGGGCCTAGAGATTCCAAATTTGGCATGTAGGTTCTTTATAAGGTCTAGGGGTGCACTAAGAAAGGATTTTTCAAAATTCACTCCCTAAGGGGGTGAAAAGGGGGTCCAAAGTTTGTATGGGGAAACAAGATTAGTTCGACTATTTTATTCGAAACTTCACAGAAGTACTCCTAATGGTAAATGAGTAAACACATGTTTCAGGTTTTTTGAGAATTCAACCCCTAAAAGGGGGAAAAGGGGTAACAAAGTCTGAAAATCAACATGGGTGTTGTTTCTATGGTTTATCGGGTCGCTGGTTATGAAAACAACAACGGTTTTAAAATCCGACGTGGCGGACGTAAAATACCATCTCCCTGGATGGGGTGCGATGGGGTTGAAATGTCTAAATAAACTAAATGACTATTGATATATCAACGCACAGCCCAAGCAACTGGATCTAGAGACTTGAAATTTTGCACATAGATACCTTATACAATGTAGGCATCCACTAAGGAAGGATTTTTGGGAATTCCCACGGGAACGGGAAAAAATGGGATTTATAAATTCGATTCCGAGTGACCCTATCTCAGTAACTATAATAACTAGACTCTTCAAATTTGATACACAAGTAGGTATTATATTAGTTAAAACATTAATTTCAGGATTTTTCAAAATTCCCACGGGATAAGGAAAAAACGGGATTTATATATTCAGTTCAACGGAATAAATCCTAATGAACTATAATTACTAGACAGTTCAAGTTTGACATAGAAGTAGGTAATTATAATAGTAAAAAACTGTTTTAAGGATTTTTGGAAATTCTCACGGGAAAAGGAAAGCACGGGATTTTTCGTTTTACTGGTCGTAGAAAGCTGAAATTCGGCATGTAGGATGCTTAGAGAGTGTAGAGAAGGATTGAGAGAGGACTTTACAAAATTCCCACGGGAACGGGAAAAAACGGGATTTTTCGGTTTGGTGATCGTAGAAAGCTGAAATTCGGCATGTAGGTTGTTTGGGGAGTGTAGAGGAGCATTGAGAGAGGACTTTACAAAATTCCCACGGGAACGGGAAAAACAGAATTTTTCGTTTTACTGGTCATAGAAAGCTGAAATTCGGCATGTAGGTTGCTTAGGGAGTGTAGAGGAGCATAGAGAGAGGATTTTCCAAAATTCCCACGGGAACGGGAAAAACGGGATTTTTCGTTTTACTGGTTGTAGAAAGCTGAATTCGGCATGTAGGTTGCTTGGGGAGTGTAGAGGAGCATTGTGAGAGGACTTTCAAAAATTCCCACAGGAACGGGAAAAAACGGGATTTTTCGTTTTACGGGTCGTAGAAACACGAAATTTGGCAAGTGGGTTCCTTGGGGAGTGTAGGGGAGCATTAAGAAAGCATTTCCCGAAATTCTTACGGGAACGGGAAAAAACGGGATTTTGCGTTTTACTGGTTTTTAGAAAGCTAAAATTTCAAAATTCATAAGTTCACACTGTAAATAGGCCGCAAAGGGCTCTTTAACCGAGTTCAAAAATAGGAGGAGATTACATGCATTCCACTTCATGTATTTTTTTATGTAGGTAAGTTCGCCGATTTCTTGGTCAATTGTGGACCGATTATAAAAATTATTTTTTTATTCGAAAGAATACAATATACTCCTGAGATGGTTCCATTGTCACCAAATCAGGATCTGATGTCGGGATCTTAGGGAAATCGAGGGCAACCCTCAAATTTTTTAGGCACGCATTACGTTTTTCATATATTTTCTCAAGCTATTTAAGTGTTTGCGTCTGGTAGACATCATCTCATGTAGATGAGCTGATGATGGAAGGTAAAACTCCTTAACGGTTAGGAGTTGAGGATATTTTTTCAAATATTATAGGTACGTATAGACCGATAGTTGTATTCTTTCAGTTTATCCGGGTGAGCTGATGATGGAAGGTTAAACTCCTTAACGGTTAGGAGTTATAGGAAGTTTCTTTAAATATCATATGCACGTATAGACCTTTAGTTGTATTCTTTCTGGTTATTCAGATGAGCTGATGATGGAAGGTATAACTCCTTAACGGTTAGGTCACACAACACCATAACAAAATACTACAATATGTATAATATCAATGCTAAGTAGGTACACAGCGCTTCCAGTTACTCAAGTTTCCGTAGAAGGTAAGAAAACATTGAATTATACCAAATGCAAGACAGGGGAAATTAATAATAGGTTTTATATTATTAACAAACCTGGTTATTTTAGTGCCCGCTTTCGAATACTTAGTAAAAAACATTGTATATAAAGAAATACTGTAAAGGACCGTATCTACCTGAAGTTTAGTCGGGCTTGCTTGCTCGCTTACTTGCACGCTTTCTTGCACGCTTGCTTGCTTGCGTGCATGCATGCTTGCTTGCATGCATGCTTGCTTGCATGCTTGCATGCTTGCTTGCTTGCCTGTATGCTTGCTTGCTTGATATCTTGGTTCTTTGGAATACTTATGGTACACGCGAGCGAAGCCGCGGGCAAAAGCTAGTTTAAAATACAATTAATTTTAGAGTACGTAGGTTGTCATAATACTAAATATAAAATATTCGATTTATATATATGTAGACTAGATAGCGTTCTAACTAGTGCGGTGCAATACTATTTTACATTTATTGCTTGCCCCTGGGCAAAGTGAATAGGAAATAAGCGGTTACTTGCACATAGCTGGCGTAAATAAGCATTAGACATCATAGATGTGCATCGCAATTTAGTTTAAGAAGGCTCTTGAGCTATTCTATTCACTTTAGCTGAGCATAGTATAGTTACAGTATAAATAAGAAACAACATGGGCTTGTTACTTACAGTTTTATTAGTTCTCCTTACACAGATATACTCACATATACTTTAAGTATTCCACACTTGTTCACTTTCCGCGATTAAGACAAGACTGACTGCTCAGCCAAGTACTGGTCGTTTTATACCCTCCAGTTGCGTGGTCTTTTCCAAAAAACTACCCGCCATGTGATCAACCAATCACAGCTTAGCTCTGCTGTGATTGGTTGACCGCCGGAAATGCGCCAGTCTTGTTTTAATCATAATAAGTATTTTGTACTATGTAACCTTTATAATAACTTAACATAATTTTAATTAAATAGCTAGAAAATAATGTATACAATACTATGGTTGAGTATTATTGCTAACAGTCGGCCATCCACCATGATTGAAACGCCCTCGTTACATAGGTAATACATATTTCCAAAGTCTAACCAAAACATCAATGATTATTTCTTAATAACAATTAATTATTAATAAACAAATATGATTGAACATTATCATTGTAAGCAATGTGTATAACATGGACATAATTTCTACATCAAGCAAATACAGTATACTGGATCAGGTGGACAATTTTTCATGGTCTGAATACATAAACTATAGTAGAGGCTTTATTTCATGGCCTTTCTTAATTAATTATCTATACAGAACTTACAACAAATCAGACATTATTTCATGGTCTGACTGAGATTTCGATCAGGCGTTATTTCATGGCCTGTTCTTAATCAATTAAGGCGACAAGATAGGTCAGACATTATTTCATGGTCTGGATGAGATTTCGATCAGGCATTATTTCATGGCCTGTTTTTAATCGTTGTAATACTTTCTAAGGGAATGTCAAACATTATTTCATGGTCTGACTATGATTAACACAAGGCATTATTTCATGGCCTGTACTTTATATTAATCTTGTAAAAATAGAGATAAACAAACATAAATAAATAATAATCAGGTCAGAGCAATACAATGACTAATTTCCCATTAATGATGAATGATTGGTTATCAATCACAAAAATCCTTCGTCTTATAAATTGGTTGCAAATCGGAAAACTTATAAGATAGGGGCTAAATAGATTACCTAATCACCCTTAAGTGATTCGTTATCTTCGCTGGAAGAGACATCATGAGGTCTGCTATAGCTAAGCCATGGCTTGATTTTGTCTATCGCAACTATAGTAGAATAGCGTTTATTACCCTTTCGGGTCACTGGGGTATCTTCAATGAGGAATCTATCATGATCAAGGATTTTGGTGATTTTATAAGGTCCTTGATATTTCGGAATAAGTTTCTTACTGCTACCTGTGGCTGGTACCTGTCTTTCGATTCGCACTAGGTCCCCAACATGATATTTTATGGGGTCACAACGCTGAGCATCGAAAGCCGCTTTCTGGGCCTCCTGTGAGGCTTTTACGTGTGAATTAATTTCCTGCCTAATCTCGTCTATATTCTGATGTTCGGTGTCAGTGATATCATTGCCTAATTCAGTGAGCACGCGACTTTCACTGGATCCTACCAACCTAGTCCCAAATAATGCTTCGGACGGTGTGCGACCGATTCCCTTATTAAACGTGTTGTTGAGTCCCCATTGCACATCGGGCAAGTGGTCGTCCCACTTGTTGTCGGCTGTGCCAACACACTTAGAAGTTAGAGCATCTAGAATCGTCCGATTATAACGCTCCACTTGCCCGTTTGCTCTGGGTGTGGCAACGGCGTTTAAAACGTGCTTAATGTTCTTATCCTTAAGAAACCTCTTAAATGTATCACTAGTGAAAGAAGTGCCTCTATCCGTAATAATCCTTCGGGGAACGCCAAATATACCGAAATATTCACGGAGAGCCTTAACAGATGTCTGTGATTTTGTATTTTTAACAGGCTTTAGATAAATGTACCTAGTGAAAGAGTCTATTAATACTAATACATAGACGTTACCCCTACTGCTCCGTACGAAGGGGCCGATGTGATCCGCATGCACCGTGTCGAAGGGAATATCGACCTTTTCGATTGGATGCAAGTATCCTGGTTTCTTGCCACCTGATGCTTTTGAATATGCACACTCTAAACATGACGTTACATATTTGCTAACAAAAGCCCGCATCTTAGGAAACCAATATGTGGCTTTAATCTTTTCTAGGGTTTTGTCTAGTGCAAAATGACCAATGTCATCATGATTTTGCTTAACAATTTGCCAACGTACCCCTTTCGGAACAACCCATCTATCACCATCTACAGTTACCCTAAACAATTTATTGTTTTTCAGTTTGTAATTAGATTTAATATCAATGACGTCGTCTAGTTGGGGGTCATTTAGGATGCGTATTATTCTCTGGACCTCATCGTCTGCACTCTGGACGGTAGTCAACCAATCACAATCAGTGGCTAGGAGGACGTTATGAGAGGGCTGTACTGACTGTGGCGAATCTGGTATGGGGTTGCGACTGAGCGCGTCAACATGAGCCATAGCTGTACCTGGTCTATATTCAATGCTGAAATTATATTCCTGCATCTGTTCCCACCACCTTGCAACACGAGGCACCATATCCCGTTTTTGGAAAGTAGCCCTCAAAGAGTTGCAGTCTGTCAATATTTTGAAGGAGATGCCTACTAAATACACTCTGAATTTATGTAAAGAAGCTACGACGGCCAGGGTTTCGAGGTCGTACGATGAATAATTTTGTTCTTCTGGGGTAGTTTGTCTACTAAAGTATGCAACTGGTCTAAGCATACTTTCCTTATTCCTCTGGAGGAGGATGCCAGCAACGCCAACCTTACACGCATCCGTGTGCAGTTCAGTAGTAGCTAAAGGGTCATACAGAGCTAATGTTGGTTTTTGGGCCAATTCACGTTGGAGTGTCCTAAACGCAGACTCCTGTTCTGGGCCCCACGTGAACTTTGAATCCTTCTTTAAGAGTTGGGTCAATGGTTTGGCAATCACAGAGAAGCGTGGTATAAACCTGCGAAAGAAGCTAGAGAGGCCAAGGAATTGGCGAACGTTATGTTGGTCACGGGGCACTGGAAAGCGTTCAACGGCTTCAACCTTTTTCGATCCCGGACGAAGGCCGTTCTCTGACACCTCAAACCCCAAAAATTCAACATTTTGGCCAAAAAAACAACACTTTGTCAAATTTAGAGTGAGCCCTGCATCACGGAATAGATCCAGAACAGTTCTTAACCTACTCATGCCTTCAGATATATCCTTAGATGGTATAATGACGTCGTCTAGGTATGCTAGGGCCTCTTTGTGACGAGTGGGGCCTAACACCTGATTCATTAGACGCTGGAAGGTGGCTGGTGCGTTAGCGAGACCAAAGGGCATGCGATTAAACTCGTAGTGCCCGTCTGGTGTTACAAAGCCGGTCTTATGCTTGTCTTCCTCGCGTATGGGTATTTGGTAGTACCCTGACGCCAGGTCTAGGGTAGTATAAAATTTATTGCCAGTCAGCACATCGAGTTGATCGTCAATCAGGGGCATTGGATAGCTTTCTCTAGTAGTTTTCTTATTCAGTGCCCTATAATCTATGCATAGACGAAGGTCACCATTCTTCTTCCTAACAATAACAATGGGGCTTGCGTATGGTGAGGTTGATGGACGTATTATGTTATTATCTAATAATTCTGAGATCATCTCCCTAACTTTTTCTTTCTCTGCGATTGCTAACCTGTATGGCCTATAAACCACAGGGTCATCATCTTTGAGTCGTATTGACATCTCCCCTGCAGAAGTACTACCTAATTCAGACAGATTAAAAGCAAAACACGTTCTGTACTGATTTAGCAATTGAAGAAGGCAGTTTTTGTCTGTTGGCGACAGACCGCCACCACACTTCAGGTCAGCCTCTGTTATGTCAGCTACGTCGCCTTTGTTAGTCAAGTGAAAAATATTCACAACGCTTAAACTGTCTTCTTCTAGAGCTTTACGACCACGAGCGATTAGAAAATCCCTTCCTAATCTAAAGGGAGTGTCACAGGAGGCATTCGCTGCGATGTGTCCGACCCCATCCGCAGCTATCCGATAAATACCACTCGGCACGTTATAACTTGCTCCCTTCCGGCAGCGAAGACCCCCCTCTATGAAAACATCCCCCTCATAGTGAGGTTCCGTGCGAACTCGAATAGTAGTAAAACCAGAAATCTCTACGTCATCATCACAAAGTAGCCTTATTTTATTACTAACGGATACTAGCTGACTGAGCTGCATTATATCCAAGCGATCACTAGTCTTTTGCACTAAAATGTGTGGTTGCTCCGTAAAAGTCTGTCCGATCAAAAGAGGGAAAGGCATATCACCATCAGCAACAATCAACAATTCCACGTTAGCAGCTACGTCATCTATGGCAACGCAAACGTTCCGCTTTCCTATCGGTTTTACCATGGAATTACCGAATCCTTTTAGTAAGGGTAAGTTAGATGTTTCCAGGTCAACGTCTGTGGTGCTAATTTTTTTAAATTCCGAAATACCTATCATCGAACATTCACTACCAAAATCGATAAAACATTTGACAGGTGTGTCATTAATTAAAGCAACCTTAAAGTATTTATCGTTTGGGTTTGGAACATTGATTTGATTTATCGGGGTCCTACTGGGGTGGCAAATTTCATTATCACTTTTAACACATAAAGTTGACTTTTCATTGGGAAGTTTTGCATAACATTGTTCGGTTTCGTGGCCGATTCTTGAACACCTACCACATTTTTTAATGGGTTGTGTGCACTGTGACGTAACGTGACCATCCTTTTTACAATTAGAGCATCTAAGAAGCCTAGTGTTGGGACGCGCCTGACCTTCCTGTCCTTTTGGAGGTACACTTTTAACAAACTTACGATCATTATGCGACCTAATGTTTTTAGCGTTACGTAAGTAAGCTAGTAACTTATCAGGGTCGTCGTATTGCGCGGCTTCCGCGCTTAATCTGACAGAGCGATCATCAATGCCGTGCAATATACATTCAACCGCGTTCTTTCCCACAATACCGCATCTATTTATCAGGGCTACTTTCTCATAATAATACTCTTCCAACGAATCGTTAAAACGAGCCCTTTTTGCTAACATGTCGCTAAGCATCTGGCCATAATTTTCGTGAGAGGGAAATGCTGACAAGAGTTTTTCCTGCCATTCGACCCACGAGAAGAGGACCGAGGGTAGACCTTCATACCATCTTTGGGCTACGCCCTTTAATTTTGGTAATGCAAAGTGAATTATTTGTTTCTCCGTCCAACCATAGATGGTGGCGCATTCATTCACCTTATGTAACCAAATTGTCATAGTCTGTTCTCTTCTACATGGATCGAATTCAGGTACAGTATTGTTCATGGAACCTAATTTCTCTAAGCTGACATTGTTATTGGTTAACATTTTTAAAGCTGTGACAAGGTCCGAGATAGTAGTATTATTAGGGGACTCACCGACCTTTTTGGTTTGCTGATCGCCGGGATTGCTTGCCCGGCGTGTGCTGGGCCGATTGCTGGTCCGGCGGCTGGCCTTGCTGCGCGACCGGCGGCTGCGCGACCGGCGGCTGCGCGACCGGCGGCTGCGCGACCGGCGGCTGCGTGACCGACGGCTGCATGACCGGTGGCTGCGTGACCGGTGGCTGCGCGTGCCGCGGCCACCTCGGCTGCGCGAGCGGTGTCCCAGCTCGCCGCGGGACTGATGTCGCGTTCGCTTCGAAGTTACGCGGGCACCCGCGCTGCTACGTAGGTTGCCGGCAACCCGGCTGCGCGAGCGCTGACTGCGCCCACTGCGCTCCCTGCGCTGTGTTGGTGAGCAGCGGCTGGGACGTCCCTGCGAGCGGCGGCTGGACGGGCTGCGCGCCCGCCGCGTGGCCCTGCTTGCTGCCCGATGCCTCGTTGCGCTGCGCGGGCGTCGTGATGCTGACGCTCCAAGCGTCGGACTTGTGGGGGTATATAGGACCCGGCCATCAGGGTTAACTTCCATTATATCCTGGAACGTTAAATAATCACAGCAAAGTCATAGCTCGACTATACGTTACCGCCGTCACATGGGGTTGGAGCACTAAACACTTCTAATAATAAAAATAGCGAAACAAGGTGATTAAACCATTCAATAATACAAATCAGTCATTGATAGTGATAACTGCACTTATAAGTACTTCTCTACCCCATTTAATGATATAGCTATTAAAAGCACTATGTGGGTAGGTGCGTTTTTACCGTGGTTATCGGCTATAGCGGCAAAGTTACGTAACTAGTAGTGAAGCAAATATTTAGTCTTCCTTTTCACAAAGGTGCAGTCAATTTGGTACAAACGCGTACCGACCGACAATGGTAAGCATCGCGGCTGTCGTTGTAAATTAATTAACACATAACTCGACACAAAGGTTCCTTACGTCAAGATACTGCTATAAAAAGTTCATGTGACGCAAGACAATAATTATGAAAGCTACCGTGTTTCACCCTCTAGTTTAGAAAATAAACAATGCATATGCAATAACAAAGAAGAGAGAGAAAAAAAATACTTTGTTCATATCCCACTTCTGAGATGTAGACTAGATAGCGTTCTAACTAGTGCGGTGCAATACTATTTTACATTTATTGCTTGCCCCTGGGCAAAGTGAATAGGAAATAAGCGGTTACTTGCACATAGCTGGCGTAAATAAGCATTAGACATCATAGATGTGCATCGCAATTTAGTTTAAGAAGGCTCTTGAGCTATTCTATTCACTTTAGCTGAGCATAGTATAGTTACAGTATAAATAAGAAACAACATGGGCTTGTTACTTACAGTTTTATTAGTTCTCCTTACACAGATATACTCACATATACTTTAAGTATTCCACACTTGTTCACTTTCCGCGATTAAGACAAGACTGACTGCTCAGCCAAGTACTGGTCGTTTTATACCCTCCAGTTGCGTGGTCTTTTCCAAAAAACTACCCGCCATGTGATCAACCAATCACAGCTTAGCTCTGCTGTGATTGGTTGACCGCCGGAAATGCGCCAGTCTTGTTTTAATCATAATAAGTATTTTGTACTATGTAACCTTTATAATAACTTAACATAATTTTAATTAAATAGCTAGAAAATAATGTATACAATACTATGGTTGAGTATTATTGCTAACATATCACAAAAGGCATTAACCTTTGAGAGAGTTAAAAGTGATTTAAATCATTGATCATGTTATAGTCAGTACTAAATATTGTGCACAATCTGATTAATTATTCTATACGACGGTCTCAAGTTCCGCTAATTAGTCGCACGCGCATTGCTTGCTTGCAATCTTTAACAATTAAAATGGATATTGATATCGGGCATGGAATCATTTTCTACCTAACAGCTCGAAACCTCTGAGAGATTTTCAAACTTGTATGTGTACATTGGTTAATTAACAACATACACATTAATTTCACTCATTTCCTTGATGTGCTTATTATTCTGAACTGTTTATTATTTGGTGTACAATAAAGAGTTATTGTATTCATCATCATCATCATCATTTCAGCTGAAAGACGTCCACTGCTGAACATAGGCCTCCCCCAAGGCTCGCCAAACAGATCGGCCCTGTGCCATCCGCATCCAATGATGCGTTCCCGCTACCTTTACCAGGTCGTCGCTCCATCTTGTTGAATGTTAATTTGTTCTAAAACAGCCCAATTTTGAATTACTGCTCATTTTTAAAAATTTGAATCAATACCTTATTAATATCGGATATCGATGTATCGCGCAGTACTCCGTTCAGCGTTCCGTTCAAAACTACTTCGATTGCGTTCGCGTTAAGAGTACCTATGAGGCATCCCGTTCAGCGTTCCGTTCAGTCTTCGGTTTAAAAACCACTTCGATTGCGTTCTTTGGAATCAATCATTCATTTTCATCATGGAAGCGTTCCGTTTAAAACCTTTTGATTGCAGTTGCTAGTTCAACACACCACGCGTTCGGTCTGACGGATTGACTAATCGGGCGTTGCGTTTATCATTCCGTACAGCTTTCCCGAATGTAAACTAGTGTGGAGTAGAGTGCGCAATTATATTTTTCTGAACCGTTACAACCAAACTCGATGAGGTTACTTTACTTTAAATCTACGATTCGATTCGATTAACGATCTTGAGTTTTAAGTATCGACGCCTACCAAGTTCGATGCGAGCTAAAATTTGCCCGCAAACCATGATCAGGCGCGCATTGCTAACGGAGTTGGGTTGTCAACGCGTTTTGCGTTGCGTTCAGGTTTTTTCGCGCAATCGCTTATCGCGTTGCGTTCGGGTTGATAAGAGTTTTCCGTAATAATAATATGCATGTATTTTCTACTTGAATAAAATAAATAAATATCACGGGACAATTCACACCAATTGACCTAGTTCCAAAGTAAGCTAAGGAAAGCTTGTGTTATGGGTACTAGGCAACGGATAAACATACTTATATAGATAGATACATACTTAAATACATATTAAACACCCAAGACCCGAGAACAAACATTCATATTTTTTATACAAATATCTGCCCCGACGCGGGAATCGAACCCGAGACCTACTTCAAGCTTCGTAGTCAGATTCTCTAACCACTAGGCCATCTGGTCGTCTCTCTACAACTGGTCGTCTCTGGTCGTAAATAATTGTTATTTAAAAAGCATTTTACTTCATTTCTTTAATTTCCTTCACGCCTTTAATAATAAATCTTTATTACAATCATATTATTATCAAATAATTAATAAAACAATAGTGAACTAAAACAATTACGTTGCTCACTCGCGACCTTATGTATTCAGGTGTGTTTGGATGATGAAGGCTGTCCAAATTTTCAATCTTTGTATACTATATATTGTATCGACAGTAGATCGTACAACTGTGTCCATCATAAAAAATCTTGCGCGTTAAAAAACGTTATATGTCTCAAAAATGTTACTTTGATAATGAAATGTCACATGTTTTCACATTATAAGAATATTGTATGAATTAATTTTGTAAATAAAAAAGTTACTTCTACTATGATTGTTTTTTTTCTTAGCTAAATAGAAGGAATAAAACAACACTTTCCTTAAATAATACAACTTTATTACTTATCAGTTCAAAAATACATATTTACAAAAAGAAAAAGAAAACACTTAATAACTAACACTGTACCCGCATAACTTTTTAGATATTTTGTTTATGACACTTTCAGTACTTTCTATGATTTCATCATATCCATCGTTTGCAACATATTGTGCGTTGAGTAGTATATTTTCATTGCTTTCTTCGTTTTCTGGCATGGATCCACTTATATCAATTATCTGGATTTTTATAAGTCTGTTCCCTTTTGATGCTTCGTTATTAATTACAAATGACGGTGGATGACCTCTCAAACTTCGTTTTATTAGTTTATTTAATACTTTCCCTTTTGTTTTTTTCGTTTTAGGGTTTCCTCTTGCAGTTTTAATTTTTTTCAATAAATCACATTCTTCTTCTTCTGCTTCTTGAAATGCCTCTGACCAATCCTGTGCGTATTGTGAAAATATGATTGGTGTTGAATCTTCTGTTCCTTCCATATTCTGTGAAAAAAAAAAAAGTTATTGGCAAACGATGTTATTCTTTAACACACACTCATTAATCCATCAGTATGATAAAATGATTGTAATTAACTCCATCAGTTATTGCACGCTGTGTAATAATTTAATAATGCATACAAAGCAAGGAACCTGAAATTCTTTATGCAAACAAAATAAATTTCCAAGAAAAAATTTTTAAGTATCCGTAACACGAAAGGGGTTTTTACATACAAGTATACGAAATAAAAAATGTATGCTACTACATACAAACACTAAATTATACGTGTAAGATAAACAAGCTAGAATATATCACTACTAACAAGATATAACTTACCAAATTAAAGATCGGCTTGTATTCCTTATTAAACAGTTATTTAAGTGAATGCTACTTTAGTGCTCGTACAGGTGAATAAAAATTATCTAGCAAAATCGTTAAGGCGAGGTACCTCGAAGAAACGTAATTTTTAATTTCATTTTATTTAGAAACGGTAATGATTAAACACGTGAAAAAAATATATGTTGCTTTTGAGACCTTTCTGTAAGTACGTCGGGCACTCGTTACATAATTGGACAAACTTCGCTCGATAGAAAAAAAATCCAAACATACCCCTATTTTGTACCTTTAAACTCATTTCATTTCAATATTATACTACTTGATGTATTGAAAGTCACATCAAAATAAACGTCTGTAATGATGTAATGTCCGTCGGGTTTAATTTTGTTAATTTTGTAAAATATATAATTTTTAAGCCAATATTAACGAAGTTCACGGCACGATTTACTGGCGCCCCGCTGCCAGCCCGCCGCTCAGTCCCGAGCGGAACGTGTTGGAGGTCGGACGCTTGCCAATTTTTGAAGCGCTCCACATTAAGACTAAATAGGTATCCTTGATGTGGGTAGTAGTATCGTCATTTATTTCTGTTATTTACCACTACTCGTATTCAATGTAACCGCCACACACAAAAAGAAACACCCATCCACGCAATTATACACAGTACACAGTGTACAAAGAAAAACAGTACGAGCACAGAGTAAAAATGTAACCAGTTATTCAACTTCATACTAGAGCGCCCGAATCGACGCACGCACACAGCCAAGCGTATTACACGGCCGCTAAGTAATCTTCGGAATACAAAACAATGCTGCAGTCCCACGCGGTGCGCCGTCTATGACGCTTGGCTGTGTGCGTGCGTCGATTCGGGCTCTCTAGCATGAAGTTGAATAACTGGTTACATTTTTGCTCTGTGGTACGGGTCTATCAAATTTTTTACAAGTGCCTGTAATATAAATTCGCAATTATTGACAAAATTGCCACAGTACAAAGTTTACTAATGTTACCGCTGCAATCGCCGAAATGATAATTCTTATTATTTCAGCATGAAGGTGACAAAGATGACTGTTTCACACATCTAAATATACACGATGATTTTTAATCGGTGATCAGGAGTTGAAAAATCGTGATCCCTAGACAAAATGGAATTTAATAGACGAGATCTTAAAGCAATGAGGTCTCTGGTTAATTAATAAATAAAAAAAAATGTTAAAACTTCTTCCATCCACCGAATGCATGGTCATCGTACATTTGTTTTAGTTAAGTAGTTCTGTCAAGTTTAGTGTCATCGCTTTGGCGGGAAATATGACAGGTCTCACGTCAAAGTTTGTTAAAGAAACTGACTTGTCAAAGAGGTTTCAGGCTCATAGACTAAACCATGCGTAGGGTGACAATGATTTTAGTTAAAAAGTGATTTTCCAAATAATTATTGTTTAAAAAAATTGATGGATTTTTTCGTGTAACTGCGACTTAAACGTGGTCGCCATCGAATACTGATCTAGAAAAATTGGTTCCTGATCACCGATTAAAAATCATCGTGTATAAAAGAAGAAACTGACTGACTAAATGACTGAAATATCAACGCACAGCCCAAACGGCTGGGTCTAGAGATTCCAAATTGCCAAAAGGTTCCTTATAAGGTCTAGAGGTGCACTAAGAAAGGATTTTTCAAAATTCACAACTTAAGGGGGTGAGACGGGGGTCCGAAGTTTATATGGGGAAACAAGATTAGTTAGACTATTTTATTCGAAATTTTTCAGGAGAACTAACGATAAATGAGTAAACACGTGTTTCAGGTTTTTTGGGAATTCAACCCCTAAAAGAGGTCACAAGACCAACATAAGGGACAAGGTCTGGAAATCAACATGGGTATTGTTTCTATGGTTTAGGGACCTAATCGGGTCGCGCTGGTTACGAAAACAATAACAATTTTAAAATCCAACGTGGCGGACGTGAAATACCATCTCCCCCGGTGGGGTGCGAGGCGTTGAAATATCTAAATATCAATATGGGTGTAGTTTTAATGTTTTTTTTGGGACGTTAATTACGAAAATGACATCGATTTTGAAATTTAATATTGTGGACTCCTGACACCTATCATTATCCTAAAGTTTATAATCTCAGTGACTTTTCGTGAAGAATGACCGACAACTACCGTTATTTGTATTTTAGCGCCATATATAGTTTAGTTTTGTATCGAACTGAAATTCTGGAACTGTACAAGCTGCGGACAAAGAAGTATCCACTTCGAAAACGTTTCATATTTTACATTTATAACACAAAAGTAATTTAAGTAATTGCACCTAAACATTTAAATTACAGCGTGATCTTGGTCTCGGTCGCAACTTACACTACTGTAAATTATATTACACTGTTGCTTGCAAGCGTGACCTCCGTCGGCGAGTTCACGGCGCGCGCGGCGATCGTAGCTTTTGCGCGGGCGGGGTGCGGGGTGTAAATTAACGTGGCGCGCTTCAAGAACCTCGCCTTAATTATATACAGTTCACAATTCCATGTATCAGCAATAAACAGCCACGCGCCGCACACCCGTTGCTAACAAATTCCATTCATGTGATCATGTTACGAGTACGTTAACATTGCTGACACAATATCATAATAGGTGTTTGACACGTGTTAAAAAATACAGGTTATGACTTGTAAATGATGAACTAATAAATTAAAGTGAATATAAAAAAATATATGTGTAGTTCTGTACTATATTGCGAATTAATTTAATTTTAAGCCGTGGAGGCCTAGTGGTTTGACCTATGGCCTCTTAAGCAGAGGGTTGTGGGTTCAAATCCAGGCTCGCACCTCTGAGTTTTTCGGTGAAGGAAAACATCGTGAGGAAACCTGCATACACCTGCGAAGAAATTCAATGGTGTGTGTGAAGTTCTCAAACCCTCTCATTCGGAGAGGAGGCCTGTGCCTTGCAGTGGGACGTATATAGGCTGGGATGACAATGTATAACCAAATATCTTAGAAGGTTCTAGCAGGTTAAGAAAATAAAAAACACATGTAAGTATCGGAAATTGTCGTTTATTTTATTTCATTACAAAACAAAAATAATATACAAATACAAATGAAGTATTGGATAAGTCAGAAACATTTATACTAACAGTTAGAAAATGTTTATTTATTGATTAATCAGAAGCAAGAACAAACATAATAATTAACATTAGAATTGTTGGCAAGCATTTAATATTAATGTCTCATTTTTTTAATACAATACGAATTACAGTACAATTAACAATAAATTTCATCTTAATAACTAATATTAAAAATTTATCATTATACTACACTATTTTACATTGCTTCCTCGCTACAAACTGTTCCCCAACAGCTACGTCTGAGCGACGCATATATATGTTAGCATGCATACTTTGATAATGAATCCGTAGAGGATTCGAAATGCTTCGGTGTTTGCGTGGTGTGTGTTAATAGTTGAGGTTGGGCATTATACATGTTTCGCTTGATGATGAAGAGAACGAAGGCTGGTTCTGCATGCTAACTTGTATATGTATTGCACAGACGTAGCTATGGAGCACAGTTTGTAGCGGAAAAGCAAGGTAAAATAGTGAAATTTATTGATATGAACCTCCTAAAAGTAACACCTGAATCAATCAATTAAATGTATCATTGACAATATTACCCAAGAATCATTACAAAGAATAATGTTTAAAAATTAAGTATTGAAGTATGTCCCCAAGCTCTAGTAGTAACTTTATCGCTAGAAATCACGCGTTTGTCGTCATTAGCAGATAGTGCAATTTTGTTCACACTTTGGGTGAATATTTCATGCTTTATGGATTTAAATAATATGTTTTTCTTTTTAATTATATCTCCTTGAAGCAATGATTTTTCGTAATCAGAAATATCAAATTCGCGTATAACTGATGTTTTCACCCCTTTAGCTTTTTTTATAACATCATTAATGGTTTTAATACAATAAAGTTTAGACCGAAGACCAACAAATTCAATAATCATTTTCCCTCCCATTTCATCTTTGAAAAGACCTGGAACTTTTTTGTTTTGAATAGGTAAGTGTTGCTCATTATCGATACAATAGTTACTAGTATCAAAATAAGGTAAAAGATGCGTTTTTAAATCTTTGTAGTAGTTCTTGGTTTGTATATGATAAATAAAACTGTCCGTATCCGTGTAGCACATCTGTAGACGATTTTCATACAAGGGTTTAAATACTGAATAGTGAAAATCATACATATGACTTTTTGATAACTCTAGCACCGTGAAACCGATATATATTGGTTTGTCTAAAATAATGCGATCTGGATTTAACTGTACTGCCACTAAATTTTCAGTAAACACCGAAGCACTATGGAAATTAGGATGTGCAATTAATTTATCAGCTGTGTTTTTTTTCTTAGTAAAGTTACTTTTATCACACCACTGATTAACCAATTGCACGTTAATTTTTTTCAAATTATTTTCTAGGGTCTTACCGAACAAGGAATTTATCATAACCTTGAACAGATCTTGTTCAAAGGTTGAGCTAGCTTTTTGACGTAACTTTGTATTAAGATCAATATACTGTTTTAAATAGGAATCTTGCAAAAATGTGATTGCTCTATGTATTTTTTTCAATTTTAATCCATGTTTAAGACATGTTTTAAGATGAACATAATGAATAACATAAAAGTATTTGTCATACAAGTTAGGTACGAGTTTGTAATCTTTTCCCCCTGGTGGTATACATTTTTCAGGACAAAAAGGAAAGTTATTATGATCGTTATGCTTATTTTTAGGGTAAATCAAGTCTACTTCAAGTATAAAACCATACTTAGCATCATTATCGATTTGTGTTATATCTAAAGCATCAATTTCATTTCGATCTAAAAACCTAAAGTTTGACAAAGGTAAGGACTGATACATGCTATAACCATATAAGTTGTTACAATCTATATAAACAAGGTATGAATCTGGTTGCAAAGGATCGTAACCTGGTATATACTTGTTATTAGCTTTAGCATGTCTGTGAGGGCACAAACAGACACCACCTCTAATTCCGTTCTGAATCATTGATATCATATTAAGATCGCTTATAAGCTCTAATTCAACACCTGTTTTTAACAACATTGCATCAAATGATAAACTAGGCGCTGTTAAATTAAAAGCTGGATCTAAGTCATAGTTTTGTTTACAAGTTGCTCTAAATTTTTCAAAAATATCAGTTAATAGAAGCACATCCGTTTTGAGATACAAATCTGTGTAATCACCCATATTAACGATATTAAACTCTTTCCATACTAAGCATGCATGATTATAGTCTTCTTCAGAAATATTTTCATTTGTGAGAGAACTGTAAAAATATTCTTTAGAAGGGAGAGAATCTTCTTGAAAACGATCCCAACTATCCATGTACTCATAGGGATAAACACCTTTACGTGTAAGCAATTTAAATTTGGTTGAATTTGGGAAATAGTGACGTAGATGCTCGAAATCTTCTTGTCGCATTGTTTTTGTTAATTTCTCTAAACTAGTACCCAAAAATTTAAATGAGTCTACAAAACGAAGTTGAAAGAACTCGTTCTCGATTGGGATAAACTTTGTGAAAGAAACATAATTTTCTTTAGTCTTAGGTATTATTTTTATTGAGCCTGGTGCCTCTCCTAACTTTTTTAAAAATAAATGACTATCGTACCCAGATAAATTATGAAAAAATATTGGTACAAAAGGCGGACGCTTGAACTGTAAATTGCAAATACTATGTGATACTCCACGATAGCGACCTGTAATATGACAGTGGTCCCTTACCCTATCGGAAAAAAGAAAATTATCACAAATATAACATCGCGAAGCATTATCGAAATTTATCTTATCACAGGAATCAAATAGTATTGGTGTATTTATATTCAAAACTTTTTTTATTTCTGCTACATCTTTATAGATTGAATCTATAAACTTATCAACACAGTCAAAACCGCGATATGAAACGTAACGATTATAACTTGAATCAACCGAACAAACAATATAATACGCGAACGCAGCAGGCGTGTGGTGTTGTAAAGTAACTGTGTTATCAGTATTGTTACTAGTACAGTCAACTCCACAGTCACATACATCAGCTTGCAGTAATAGCGATTCAAAATCAGCATAAATCACAAATGGTATATTTTGCTTGCGATCATAATTTTTAAATTTGATTACTGATCCCTTCTCAGGTAACACAGTGACTAAACCACCACACAAATGATTATCTAGTTCTTCTTCTTTATAAAAAAAAACTAAACAGATTTCACAAAAGTATAACTTGGTATGGTGTGCGGTTATTTGACTCCTAACTAGCCGAGACAAGTTTTTGATCAAACAAAAATGAGAACTACTATCGTTTTCTAGTAACAGTAGGTGTATAGTTTTTTTCCGATTATTATTTTCAGATTTATAAAGTGGGCCTACTATATTATTATTTTTTAACCCAAATATAATAAAAGCTAGCGTTGGATTATATTTTTCAAATGTTTTAATATCAGAAAATGTTACTGGAAAAGACATCCCGCTAACATTAAGCACGTCATGAAAATCAGGGTAAGAAGTTACTCTCTCAGGGTGTTTTTTAGCAGGGTACAAAGCAGCTGTTACGCACCACAGAAAACAGCATTGGTCATTGTTCTGAATATTAAGACATGCTTTTTTATTTCGTATATATTTTGGTAATTCTATAAAACTTGAACCACGTAACGGTTGGAATTTATTGATATTAATTTCCAAATGGGAATTATTTAATAAAGCCCATCCGCTATCACGCTGTTGAAATTCTTCAACTTTTCTTTTAAAACAATTTAAAACTTCACTATACAATCGTTCAAAATCATAACTTTGGTATAAAATTTTATTTTTAGTACCAAAAGATTTAATAGATTGACTGTTATTTTTAAACAATACGAAAAGCCCATACAATTCAAAGTTAACTTTTATGCAAATATGTTTCTGCACTGAATCGTCTAAAAGCATCTTTATTTTATTGTAAATAGAGTTCATAAATGCATCAACTGAACTCGTAAAAAGTTCATTTGCGTTTGAAATTCTATACGTAGCGATACGATTACGGAATGCAGACTGTACCAATTCAATACCATCGCTAATAACTTGAGTGGAATTATTTTTTGTTTTATGTGCGTTGCTTCGGATGTGACCAACCCATGACTTTTTTTCTACAGATATACCACACGATACGCAAAACGGCATTATGAAGGGCTAAAAGTAAATCAATATCTATAATACAATTTTAACCAACACCATAACTAGCTATTATATTTTTTTGAAAGAGTATTGGAAAAGTGAGTGGGTTCGCAGTCTTGAAAAATGGTAAAGGCTGTACCGAGGAATTTCTGAATTTGCTCCCACTCTGAAGATTTCTCCTCACACTGTAGTTTAACAACGGCTAATGCCTTTTTGTAACGCTCTAAGCCATCCAACGTTTGCGCGTCTTCAACTTTAAAGATCTTGAGGTCAATAAAAAAGTCACCTGACGTGCTTTTGATGCGTCGAGTTGAACCCGAAGACACACGGCTGGTGAATGATGATATTGTTTTGGAGCTTTTTGGAGTTGGATTAAAGACGCATTTTTCTTCTTCTCTTATGATTTGGAATATGTCCGTGTTTTTCTTCGCAACGCTGTGAACAAATATAGTATTTTGTTAAGATCTTAATATGCAATAAATCATTACCTAATTACCTTTACAATAAAACAGTACCTACCAATAGACTTATTAACACTTGTTCACATATATTTTTATTAATTTTAGGGGTCTGTGGGATTTTAAAAGGAACATTAGTATATAAAATGAAGTACCTGGTTTTTTTATTGTTTTTTTTCGTTGATTCTAGTTCACTAGTGGTGGTAGATTTTCGTTTTAGAGGAGGAGTGCGTGGATCAGATTCACACCTGAAATAGATTGAACAATATATATTTATAAGATACAGTTATATAACTAAGGTAGGTATATCATAAACACAATTGGTGAAAACCAAAACAAAAAATGGAAGTACCTTGAAGTATGCAAACTCTCACTGTTCTTCTTCTCTGATTTTTTCTTTGACACTGGTGACGAACTGCGAGAACGAAGTGAATTCACCGAGTTCGATCTAAAAAATCAAAGAGAATTAAGTTTAACTTAAGTATATTTATTTATTTATTTAGTATATTTTTACTTAAGTATAAGCTCTTTGATTTAAGTAATCCATGTATCAAGCTTGAGGCTCAGTCTGTAAGATGTGTTATCCCAATAAACACCTATAATCGAACATCGTATTTCAATACTTCCATCCGTACAATAACGTGGCTTTAGTTAATAAAACCCAAAATTATATAAAAAGGTTTAATGCGTGTACGACATACAAGGGTTACAGTAAAAAAAACAGAATGTCATGACATTTGACACATTTGAGGCTAAAGATTAAATGCCTGAAGAAATCAAATAGCAATTTTGTAGATGTTCCTAGTGCACTCCAACGGCCGTTTAGGGGCCGAAACATCTTCCCGCCTCGTTGAAAGGAGCACCTTTCAACACTCGAAATCTTCAGATGTAGGTAGGGGGCACAGACGAACCAGGGGTCGCCTCACGCACCCTCTCGTGGTGGATATATCTGCCACTCTGGATATGTTGTCGGGTCCGGGAAACAAGCGGGCGACTCGACCCAGTCGCCAGCACAGTGGAGGAACATGATCTTCCTGCAGAAGTACAAGGTCCCCGACGTTTAACCTTGTAGTGTTCGTGCGCCATTTCGTTCGTTGTTGCAGCTCAGCTATGTATTCACGCTGCCATCTTTGCCAGAAATGCTGACGTATTTTCTCAACGCGGGCGTATCGTTGTAGTGATGTCTCCTTGTTGTCTATCAGGGTAGGTGTTGGCAGCGCAGTTAGTGGTCTACCGATTAGAAAGTGCCCAGGGGTTAGGGACAGGAGGTCATTAGGAGACGATGACATGGGATATAAGGGACGGCTATTAAGTATTGCCTCCACTTGTGTAAATAACGTCGTTATCTCCTCAAACGTAAGGTTACTGTGGCTAATGACACGTTTTAGATGGTGTTTTGCTGATTTAATACCGGCTTCCCAAATACCGCCGAAGTGAGGCGCATAGGTAGGAGTGAAAACAAATTGAATACCCTCCTGAGATGCAAAATCAGAAAGAAGATCAGCATTATGCTTTAAAAAATCTCCTAACTCTTTAACCGCGGCGACAAAATTACGACCATTGTCGCAAAATATTTCCGCTGGCTTGCCTCTGCGAGAAATAAATCGTCGTAACGTCATTATGAAAGCGTTCTTGCTAAGGTCACTGACCCCTTCAAGGTGGATGCATTTGAAACGCAGACATACAAATAGGCACAGATAACCTTTTATAACTTTGCTACCTCGTCCTTTGCGATTCAAGATATAAAATGGACCAGCAAAGTCCAAGCCAACAGACACAAACGGGAAATCAGGCTCAATTCTTTGAGATGGTAAATTACCCATCTTGGGACATAGTGTTTTGCCTCTATGCCGCCTACAACATACACACTTATTAACAGTGCGCCGTGCCAAATATCTACCATTTATTGGCCACACTTGTTCTCTAACTACGGCCAGTAACAGCTGAGGACCAGCATGCATATTTCCACGTGCTCCCTCTCAAAAATGAGCCTAGTTAAGTGGTGATTTGCGTGAAGCAAAATGGGATGTTTTTTCTCGAATGAATATCCAGATGCATCAATGCGACCACCAACTCTTATTAGTTTATGATTGTCCAAAAACGGTGACAGGGACAACATTTTGCACCTAGGACTTAGTGACTTATTTTGTATTAAATTATTGTATTCTTCAGGGAAGGACTGACCTTGCGCGAATATACAAAGTGATTTGAATGAATCAGCCAATTCGTCACAGGTAAGTATACCGTCTTTTTTATTTTTAGGATGTTTCAAATTGTAAATAAATCGCTTGACATATGCAAATATTCTTTCCAGTCTTGTTAATTTTGAGTAGTTTTCAAATTTAATTAAGTAGTTTTTAGTTAACGTAGTATAAGTTTTTATTTCAGGTATCTCGCAGTTATCAATTTCAGTGTTGGATTTCAAGACTGGCCAAGCAGACTCGTCTTCAAGCAAGAAATCAGGACCCGACCACCAATGCTTCAAGGATGATAAATGGTTAGCATCGACACCTCTTGAGATCAAATCAGCGGGATTTAGCGCGGTAGGTACGTATCTCCAGTCTGCCGACTTCGTTGTTTCTAATATTTCACCAATGCGATTCGACACGAACGATTTAAATATTTTATTATTATTCAACCATGCTAGAACAATTGTCGAATCGCACCAGTGAAACATTTTATCCGGTTCGTACCTAAGAGATTGCTTGACTGCCTTGCAGAGCCTGGCGGCCAGCAGCGCGGCGCAAAGCTCTAGACGAGGCATCGTCGTGGGCTTCAGGGGGGCGACCTTAGATTTTGCGCATAATAAACTAATTGACACCTTGCCGTCCTCGTTTAAGGACTTAGAATAAATGCAAGCTCCTAAGGCACCCTGGGAAGCGTCACTAAATGAGTGCATTTCAACATATTTGGGAGAGTCGCAGACTGTTTGTCGTTTTATGTAGAGATCTCGAATATACGGTAAATTATTTTTAAAATGGAGCCATTCCTTTTTAACATCCTGTGGCACAGGGTCGTCCCAGCCAATCTTCTGCTGCCACAGTTTTTGTAACAGCATCTTAGGTTTTATGATGAGTGGACTCAGCAGTCCTAGCGGATCAAAAATTTTAAAAGCGTTTGACATTATATGTCTTTTAGTTATTACGCCATCACCATTATCATCTAAAGATATATTTATGGGAAAATTAAAAGTGTCGCTGGACGGACTCCACCCTATCCCGAGTGTGCTTGACGATTCGCTAATAGTTAAATTTTCATTCATTAAGCAACATCCCAGACCGGATTTACTTGCGTCGACTGAAATAACAATCGGATCTTTCATGCTATAATATTGAAGAACTGGACGTTTAGTTAAGGCATCTTTGAGCTCATTAAAACATTTTTCTTGCCCCTCGTTCCAATGCCATTCTGTTTCCTTTTTTAATAGCTCCCGAATCGGCTGTGTTTTCTCTGATAGGTTTGGAATAAAGTTACCGACGTAGGTGACTAGTCCCAAAAATCTCTCAACATCCTTCCTATTTGCTGGAGTGGGCATATTTTTTATCGCAGTAATATGTGAATCATCAGGGCTTAAACCATTTTTCGTTATGCGATGACCTAGATATTTGATTTCCTCTAATCCAAATCGACATTTGTTTGGATTTAGTTTTAAATTGACTTTTTTGCATCTTTCTAATACTTTTTTCAATCTCTCATCATGTTCTTCCCTCGTGCGTCCATATACTAACAAATCATCGATATACATACATACGCCTTCTATGTCGTCAAATAAATTTTTTTAAATAAATTTTCTTATGAAAAACTTCAGAAGCCGAACATATTCCATATGGCATACGTAAGAACTTATATCGGCCAAAAGGCGTATTAAAAGTACAATACTTGCTACTTTCGTCAATACTGACCTGCCAAAATCCCGAACTTGCGTCTAGAGTACTAAAATACCGCGCTCCCGAGAGGTTCGATACGATCTCGTCTAATGTCGGCAACCGAAAATGCTCCCTTTTAATGGCGACGTTAAGTTCTTTAGGATCTAAACATATTCGTAAGTCACCGTTTGATTTCTTAACGACGGTTATACTGCTCACCCAATCGGAAGGTCCCTCGACCTTAGCTATAATGTTTTGTGACTCTATTTCTGATAATTTGTTTTTAACTGCATCTTTAATGGCAAAAGGCAATTTTCGCGGCGCGTGTATCATGGGAATTGAATCTGGTTTCAATTTAATGCTATATTTTCCTGGTAGACATCCTATCCCGGTAAACACATCTGTATATTCTTGAATGAAATCCGGAACTCCATCATTCATAGATTTTTGCAGAGACATGACTCGCCTAACTAAGTTTAATTCTGAACAAGCATTACGACCCAGAATGGGTGATGATTTTACATCTGCAATTTTAAATTCTAATACATACATTGTATTTTTATGGTAGATTCTTAAAAATATTTTTCCAATAACATCTATACTAACACCCGAGTATCCTGTTAACTTCGTATTAGTTTTAAGCAAATCTTTAATCGAAAGTCCAATTTTACTTAAATGACTCTTCGGTAACACATTTACATCTGCTCCCGTATCTAACTTAAAGCGTATAGATGCATCGTTTATTTTTAATTCTACATTCCACTCATCACTGTAATTATTAATAGAATGAATTACCGGTTCTTCTGATTCCTCGACCATGTACACACCACATACTCGGGCAAAATGATTCATTCGCGAGCACCTCGTACACCTCTTCCCGTAGGCCGGACAGTCGTACCCCCGATGCAGGCCGCCGCACCGGCCGCACCCGTCAACCGGCGCCCGCGCGCCCTGACGCCCGCGGTGCACCGACACCGAGCGGCCGCGCGCCGCGCCCCTCGCGCCGCTCGCACTGCCGCCACGCGCCATCCCGCGACCGCGTCCGCGCCAAGCGAGTCCGGGGCCGCCGCTGCGCTGATCGCTGCTCCGCTCACGAGATATCATTTCTGAATGCCCACCTTTTCGCCGTATAGTATCTACTTCATTCTTCGTGTCTATGTCCATGTTTATTTCATCTACATTCCTTTGTTTTATTTTGTCAGAGTGCATCCGAGAGACAATGGCGGCCCTGCATATTTCTAACGCCTTGCTCAAAGTTAAGTCGTCTTCTCGTAGTAGCCTTTCTCTAATCGCCGCACTTGTAACTCCACACACAAGTCTGTCTTTAATTAACCCGTCGTTTAAATCTCCAAAGTCACAAGATTGCGATAATTTTCTCAAAACAAATACATATTGATCAATGGATTCGTAATCTTCTTGATCGCGTGTGAAAAATCGATGACGTTCGACCGTTACATTTTTCTTTATTTTGAAGTGAGCATCTAGTGCCGTGAGAACGTCACCCGCCGTTGTATATTTTTTCTCACATAACTGGTCCAAAATTTCTCGACACTGTTCACCGATCACATCTATATATATAAAAGAAGAAACTGACTGACTGACTGACTGACTGACTGACATATCAACGCACAGCCCAAACCACTGGGCCTAGAGATTCCAAATTTGGCATATAGGTTTCTTATATGGTCTAGGGGTGCACTAAGAAAGGATTTTTCAAAATTCACTCCCTAAGGGGGTGAAAAGGGGGTCCAAAGTTTGTATGGGGAAACAAGATTAGTTCGACTATTTAATTCGAAACTTCACAGAAGTACTCCTAATGGTAAATGAGTAAACACGTGTTTCAGGTTTTTTGAGAATTCAACCCCTAAAAGGGGGGAAAGGGGTAACAAAGTCTGAAAATCAACATGGGTGTTGTTTCTATGGTTTATCGGGTCGCTGGTTATGAAAACAACAACGGTTTTAAAATCCGACGTGGCGGACGTAAAATACCATCTCCCTGGATGGGGTGCGATGGGGTTGAAATGTCTAAATAAACTAAATGACTGTTGATATATCAACGCACAGCCCAAACCACTGGATCTAGAGACTTGAAATTTTGCACATAGATACCTTATACAATGTAGGCATCCACTAAGGAAGGATTTTTGGGAATTCCCACGAAAACGGGAAAAAACGGGATATTAAAATAATGGGAATCATTCTACAAAAAGTTGTTTAGGTTAAATTCGGTAAAAATACCCAGGCACGCACTTATAACCAATTACATCACCCTAGAACTACATGGCTTCTCCGATAGTTCGTTAACTGCCTACGGAGCGACGATCTATACGCGCTCTATAGATAAGTATGGTAAAATCATAACTTGTTTGTTATGCGCTAAGTCGAGATTAGCGCGTAATGAAACAATACCAAGGCTTGAACTCCGTGCTGCGATTTTGGAAAGTCCTCTCTCAATGCTCCTCTACACTCCCCAAACAACCTACATGCCTAATTTCAGCTTTCTACGACCAGTAAAACGAAAAATCCCGTTTTTTTCCCGTTCCCGTGGGAATTTTCGAAAGTCCTCTCTCAATGCTCCTCTACACTCTCTAAGCAACCTACATGCCGAATTTCAGCTTTCTACGATCACCAAAACGAAAAATCCCGTTTTTTCCCGTTCCCGTAGGAATTTTGGAAAGTCCTCTCTCAATCCTCTTCTACACTCCCTAAGCAACCTACATGCCGAATTTCAGCTTTCTACAACCAGTAAAACGAAAAATCCCGTGTTTTCCTTATCCCGTGGGAATTTCCGAAAATCCTTAAAATAGTTTTTTACTATTATAATTACCTACTTCTATGTCAAACTTGAAGAGTCTAGTAATTATAGTTCATAGGATCCCGTTGAACTGAATATATAAATCCCGTTTTTTCCTTATCCCGTGGGAATTTTGAATGTAGTTCTAGTAGTTCTAGGGTGATGTAATTGGTTATAAGTGCGTGCCTGGGTATTTTTACCGAATTTAACCTAAACAACTTTTTGTAGAATGATTCCCATTATTTTAATATCCCGTTTTTTCCCGTTTTCGTGGGAATTCCCAAAAATCCTTCCTTAGTGGATGCCTACATTGTATAAGGTATCTATGTGCAAAATTTCAAGTCTCTAGATCCAGTGGTTTGGGCTGTGCGTTGATATATCAACAGTCATTTAGTTTATTTAGACATTTCAACCCCATCGCACCCCATCCAGGGAGATGGTATTTTACGTCCGCCACGTCGGATTTTAAAACCGTTGTTGTTTTCATAACCAGCGACCCGATAAACCATAGAAACAACACCCATGTTGATTTTCAGACTTTGTTACCCCTTTCCCCCCTTTTAGGGGTTGAATTCTCAAAAAACCTGAAACACGTGTTTACTCATTTACCATTAGGAGTACTTCTGTGAAGTTTCGAATTAAATAGTCGAACTAATCTTGTTTCCCCATACAAACTTTGGACCCCCTTTTCACCCCCTTAGGGAGTGAATTTTGAAAAATCCTTTCTTAGTGCACCCCTAGACCATATAAGAAACCTATATGCCAAATTTGGAATCTCTAGGCCCAGTGGTTTGGGCTGTGCGTTGATATGTCAGTCAGTCAGTCAGTCAGTCAGTCAGTTTCTTCTTTTATATATATAGATGTGATCGGTGAACAGTGTCGAGAAATTTTGGACCAGTTATGTGAGAAAAAATATACAACGGCGGGTGACGTTCTCACGGCACTAGATGCTCACTTCAAAATAAAGAAAAATGTAACGGTCGAACGTCATCGATTTTTCACACGCGATCAAGAAGATTACGAATCCATTGATCAATATGTATTTGTTTTGAGAAAATTATCGCAATCTTGTGACTTTGGAGATTTAAACGACGGGTTAATTAAAGACAGACTTGTGTGTGGAGTTACAAGTGCGGCGATTAGAGAAAGGCTACTACGAGAAGACGACTTAACTTTGAGCAAGGCGTTAGAAATATGCAGGGCCGCCATTGTCTCTCGGATGCACTCTGACAAAATAAAACAAAGGAATGTAGATGAAATAAACATGGACATAGACACGAAGAATGAAGTAGATACTATACGGCGAAAAGGTGGGCATTCAGAAATGATATCTCGTGAGCGGAGCAGCGATCAGCGCAGCGGCGGCCCCGGACTCGCTTGGCGCGGACGCGGTCGCGGGATGGCGCGTGGCGGCAGTGCGAGCGGCGCGAGGGGCGCGGCGCGCGGCCGCTCGGTGTCGGTGCACCGCGGGCGTCAGGGCGCGCGGGCGCCGGTTGACGGGTGCGGCCGGTGCGGCGGCCTGCATCGGGGGTACGACTGTCCGGCCTACGGGAAGAGGTGTACGAGGTGCTCGCGAATGAATCATTTTGCCCGAGTATGTGGTGTGTACATGGTCGAGGAATCAGAAGAACCGGTAATTCATTCTATTAATAATTACAGTGATGAGTGGAATGTAGAATTAAAAATAAACGATGCATCTATACGCTTTAAGTTAGATACGGGAGCAGATGTAAATGTGTTACCGAAGAGTCATTTAAGTAAAATTGGACTTTCGATTAAAGATTTGCTTAAAACTAATACGAAGTTAACAGGATACTCGGGTGTTAGTATAGATGTTATTGGAAAAATATTTTTAAGAATCTACCATAAAAATACAATGTATGTATTAGAATTTAAAATTGCAGATGTAAAATCATCACCCATTCTGGGTCGTAATGCTTGTTCAGAATTAAACTTAGTTAGGCGAGTCATGTCTCTGCAAAAATCTATGAATGATGGAGTTCCGGATTTCATTCAAGAATATACAGATGTGTTTACCGGGATAGGATGTCTACCAGGAAAATATAGCATTAAATTGAAACCAGATTCAATTCCCATGATACACGCGCCGCGAAAATTGCCTTTTGCCATTAAAGATGCAGTTAAAAACAAATTATCAGAAATAGAGTCACAAAACATTATAGCTAAGGTCGAGGGACCTTCCGATTGGGTGAGCAGTATAACCGTCGTTAAGAAATCAAACGGTGACTTACGAATATGTTTAGATCCTAAAGAACTTAACGTCGCCATTAAAAGGGAGCATTTTCGGTTGCCGACATTAGACGAGATCGTATCGAACCTCTCGGGAGCGCGGTATTTTAGTACTCTAGACGCAAGTTCGGGATTTTGGCAGGTCAGTATTGACGAAAGTAGCAAGTATTGTACTTTTAATACGCCTTTTGGCCGATATAAGTTCTTACGTATGCCATATGGAATATGTTCGGCTTCTGAAGTTTTTCATAAGAAAATTTATTTAAAAAAATTTATTTGACGACATAGAAGGCGTATGTATGTATATCGATGATTTGTTAGTATATGGACGCACGAGGGAAGAACATGATGAGAGATTGAAAAAAGTATTAGAAAGATGCAAAAAAGTCAATTTAAAACTAAATCCAAACAAATGTCGATTTGGATTAGAGGAAATCAAATATCTAGGTCATCGCATAACGAAAAATGGTTTAAGCCCTGATGATTCACATATTACTGCGATAAAAAATATGCCCACTCCAGCAAATAGGAAGGATGTTGAGAGATTTTTGGGACTAGTCACCTACGTCGGTAACTTTATTCCAAACCTATCAGAGAAAACACAGCCGATTCGGGAGCTATTAAAAAAGGAAACAGAATGGCATTGGAACGAGGGGCAAGAAAAATGTTTTAATGAGCTCAAAGATGCCTTAACTAAACGTCCAGTTCTTCAATATTATAGCATGAAAGATCCGATTGTTATTTCAGTCGACGCAAGTAAATCCGGTCTGGGATGTTGCTTAATGAATGAAAATTTAACTATTAGCGAATCGTCAAGCACACTCGGGATAGGGTGGAGTCCGTCCAGCGACACTTTTAATTTTCCCATAAATATATCTTTAGATGATAATGGTGATGGCGTAATAACTAAAAGACATATAATGTCAAACGCTTTTAAAATTTTTGATCCGCTAGGACTGCTGAGTCCACTCATCATAAAACCTAAGATGCTGTTACAAAAACTGTGGCAGCAGAAGATTGGCTGGGACGACCCTGTGCCACAGGATGTTAAAAAGGAATGGCTCCATTTTAAAAATAATTTACCGTATATTCGAGATCTCTACATAAAACGACAAACAGTCTGCGACTCTCCCAAATATGTTGAAATGCACTCATTTAGTGACGCTTCCCAGGGTGCCTTAGGAGCTTGCATTTATTCTAAGTCCTTAAACGAGGACGGCAAGGTGTCAATTAGTTTATTATGCGCAAAATCTAAGGTCGCCCCCCTGAAGCCCACGACGATGCCTCGTCTAGAGCTTTGCGCCGCGCTGCTGGCCGCCAGGCTCTGCAAGGCAGTCAAGCAATCTCTTAGGTACGAACCGGATAAAATGTTTCACTGGTGCGATTCGACAATTGTTCTAGCATGGTTGAATAATAATAAAATATTTAAATCGTTCGTGTCGAATCGCATTGGTGAAATATTAGAAACAACGAAGTCGGCAGACTGGAGATACGTACCTACCGCGCTAAATCCCGCTGATTTGATCTCAAGAGGTGTCGATGCTAACCATTTATCATCCTTGAAGCATTGGTGGTCGGGTCCTGATTTCTTGCTTGAAGACGAGTCTGCTTGGCCAGTCTTGAAATCCAACACTGAAATTGATAACTGCGAGATACCTGAAATAAAAACTTATACTACGTTAACTAAAAACTACTTAATTAAATTTGAAAACTACTCAAAATTAACAAGACTGGAAAGAATATTTGCATATGTCAAGCGATTTATTTACAATTTGAAACATCCTAAAAATAAAAAAGACGGTATACTTACCTGTGACGAATTGGCTGATTCATTCAAATCACTTTGTATATTCGCGCAAGGTCAGTCCTTCCCTGAAGAATACAATAATTTAATACAAAATAAGTCACTAAGTCCTAGGTGCAAAATGTTGTCCCTGTCACCGTTTTTGGACAATCATAAACTAATAAGAGTTGGTGGTCGCATTGATGCATCTGGATATTCATTCGAGAAAAAACATCCCATTTTGCTTCACGCAAATCACCACTTAACTAGGCTCATTTTTGAGAGGGAGCACGTGGAAATATGCATGCTGGTCCTCAGCTGTTACTGGCCGTAGTTAGAGAACAAGTGTGGCCAATAAATGGTAGATATTTGGCACGGCGCACTGTTAATAAGTGTGTATGTTGTAGGCGGCATAGAGGCAAAACACTATGTCCCAAGATGGGTAATTTACCATCTCAAAGAATTGAGCCTGATTTCCCGTTTGTGTCTGTTGGCTTGGACTTTGCTGGTCCATTTTATATCTTGAATCGCAAAGGACGAGGTAGCAAAGTTATAAAAGGTTATCTGTGCCTATTTGTATGTCTGCGTTTCAAATGCATCCACCTTGAAGGGGTCAGTGACCTTAGCAAGAACGCTTTCATAATGACGTTACGACGATTTATTTCTCGCAGAGGCAAGCCAGCGGAAATATTTTGCGACAATGGTCGTAATTTTGTCGCCGCGGTTAAAGAGTTAGGAGATTTTTTAAAGCATAATGCTGATCTTCTTTCTGATTTTGCATCTCAGGAGGGTATTCAATTTGTTTTCACTCCTACCTATGCGCCTCACTTCGGCGGTATTTGGGAAGCCGGTATTAAATCAGCAAAACACCATCTAAAACGTGTCATTAGCCACAGTAACCTTACGTTTGAGGAGATAACGACGTTATTTACACAAGTGGAGGCAATACTTAATAGCCGTCCCTTATATCCCATGTCATCGTCTCCTAATGACCTCCTGTCCCTAACCCCTGGGCACTTTCTAATCGGTAGACCACTAACTGCGCTGCCAACACCTACCCTGATAGACAACAAGGAGACATCACTACAACGATACGCCCGCGTTGAGAAAATACGTCAGCATTTCTGGCAAAGATGGCAGCGTGAATACATAGCTGAGCTGCAACAACGAACGAAATGGCGCACGAACACTACAAGGTTAAACGTCGGGGACCTTGTACTTCTGCAGGAAGATCATGTTCCTCCACTGTGCTGGCGACTGGGTCGAGTCGCCCGCTTGTTTCCCGGACCCGACAACATATCCAGAGTGGCAGATATATCCACCACGAGAGGGTGCGTGAGGCGACCCCTGGTTCGTCTGTGCCCCCTACCTACATCTGAAGATTTCGAGTGTTGAAAGGTGCTCCTTTCAACGAGGCGGGAAGATGTTTCGGCCCCTAAACGGCCGTTGGAGTGCACTAGGAACATCTACAAAATTGCTATTTGATTTCTTCAGGCATTTAATCTTTAGCCTCAAATGTGTCAAATGTCATGACATTCTGTTTTTTTTACTGTAACCCTTGTATGTCGTACACGCATTAAACCTTTTTATATAATTTTGGGTTTTATTAACTAAAGCCACGTTATTGTACGGATGGAAGTATTGAAATACGATGTTCGATTATAGGTGTTTATTGGGATAACACATCTTACAGACTGAGCCTCAAGCTTGATACATGGATTACTTAAATCAAAGAGCTTATACTTAAGTAGGCATACACCACACGCCCCCTGTGCGTGAGAAAAAAAAAAGTATATATGTATATATTTTTTTTTTTTTTTTTTTAATAGTACATTTTAGTTCTATTCTTATGTATAGTTTTTTGTCTATTTCTATTATCTAAAATGATTACATTTGGTTCTAAATCTTTCACTACTTTAAATGGACCTAAATACAAGGGGTCCAACTTATTAGAGCAAGTCTCATTTTTAACTAAAACTAGGTCACCCTCTTTATTGTTTACAGTGTTTACATATGTGTCATAACGGGCTTTTCTTATCTCTTTACTGTTACATAAATTTGTCTTAGCATCTAATTGAGATTTCTGCAATCTATATCTTAATTCATGTGGGTAATCATTATAATTGTATAATGGATCCAATGTACTTGATAAATTTGTAGGAAGGTTACATAATTTGCCAAAAACAAGTTCAAATGGGCTATATTTGGTTTCAGTGTGGACTGTGGTATTGAAAGCAAAACACCAGTAGGGTAACCATGTACTCCAATTCAGTGACGCGGTATCTGTTTGTATACGTAAAAAGGAAATTAAATTTTTGTGACTGTTTTCGAGAGAGCCGATAGTTTGATGATGATAAGAAGTTGAAGTCAAATGTGTAATTTGTAAGAGTTTACATACTTCCTGTATCGTTGATGAAATAAATTCCGTTCCTCTGTCGGTTATGATTTCACCAGGGATGCCGTAGCGTAAAATAAAATTGTTTACAAATGCCGTTGCGACAGTTAACGTGTCTTTCGTTGTAAGAGGATAAGCTTCGACATATTTCGTGAGGTCACACTGTAGTGTTAAGATATAACTATAATTATTGGCTTCTTTAGGTAAAGGGCCTACTAAATCTAAAAATATTCTACTGAAAGCTGACTTTCCAGTGTCAGTTATTACCATAGGTTCTTTTATGTATTAAAATGTTTATGTTTTTGACACAATTCACATCTCTTTACGAAATCCGTAACATCCTTCTCCATACCGTGCCAAAAATATTTTCGTTTTATGTTATTCATCATGCGCCTAATGCCGGCATGGCCACTAGTAGGTAGCATGTGGTAGTCGTTTAATATGACACGTATTGTGTCCTTGTCAGTTATTCTTTTGATACCTCTTAAAATATGTAACCGGGGACCGGCCCATTGGGGTAATTTGTTTATGCAACGCGTTAAGTCTTGTACAAATTTTTTATTATTTTCATTTATTATTATGTAAACGTCATTTATATTTATACTTTTACAAAACAAACTCAATGCCCTCGCAAAGGTATCTCGTACGCAATGTGATTGGGATATTGGTTTGACGTAAATTAGTGATTTAGTTTCTACAAATGCGAACTTCTCGCTTTCCTTAGTTACATAAGGTTGTAACTTATGAATGTCCCTGTCGTATAAATTCAAGACAAGTTCAGTATAACTATTTGGGACTTTTAGCATGTCTACGACTCGTGGTTCATAACTGCATTCGTCATTGGGCGCGTGATTTAAAGATATATTGTTATTAATTATATTATTGTTTAATTTTTTACGCTGAGAGAATATTATAGCCGTTTTGACTAGAGAGTCAAAACGGCTATAATATTTTCATGCATTTCTTTTAACTCACTACTACTAATTTTCATACGGGATTATGCATCGGCAGCTGCATTGTCTGCTCCTTTTATATATTTTACTTCAAAGTCGTATTCTTCCAGTATTAACCTAAATTTCATCAAACGACTCGACGGATTTGCCATGTTAAATAAGTATACTAGGGGCTTATGATCTGTTTCGATTTTGAACTTTTTACCGTAAAGGTATGGTTTAAAATATTTTACCCCCCAAACAATCGCTAAAAGCTCTTTCTCAATAATGGGGTAGTTAATTTCGGCCTTATTGAGGGTGCGACTGGCATAAGCTACGGGTCTATTATCGCCATTATTTAGAACTGCCCCCAAAGCATAACCACTAGCATCAGTTTTCAAGATAAATGTGTTATTTTCGTCAAAGTTTGGATATTGAAGGATGGGTGGAGAAATTAATAATTTTTTTATTTCATTAAAAGATTTGTTACACTCGTTTGTCCACTCAAATTTTACATGTTTTCTGCACAATTTATTCAACGGTAAAGTTATATTGGCAAATGACGGAATGAATTTTCTATAATAATTTGCGAATGCAACAAACCTGCGAACTTCGTCGTTATTTTCTGGGACAGCGTAAACTTCTATTGCTTTGGTTTTTTCGGGATCGGGCTTAATTCCGTCTGAGGACACTATGTGGCCTAAATATAATAATTCTTTCTTTAAAAAGTTGCATTTACTTGGGTTTAATTTTAGATTAACTTTTCTAAGCCGTGCGAATATATCTAAAAGGTTCTTATTATGAGAATGCAAATTTCGGCCGAAACAAATTAAATCATCTGAATATACTAGGCATTTTTCATGATTTAAGCCAGCCATCGCGATTGTCATTGCTCTAGAAAAACAGCTGGGGCTTGTTTTTAACCCTTGTGGTAATCTGGTTAACTGATAATGCCCTGAATGTGTTGTAAACGCAGTTAATTTTCTACTATTAGGTTCTAAATTTAACTGATAGTATCCTTGACTAAGGTCCAGATGCGTAAAGTACATAGCCCCTGAAAGTGAGTCTAAAATGTCCGTTATATTTGGGAGGGGGAATTTATCGTCAATAATTCGGTCATTTAGTTTACGAAAATCAATTACTAAACGGATTTTTTTTAAGTTGGAGTTTGATTTCTTCGGAACAATTAAAACTGGGCTAGACCATTCGCTGTTCGAAGGTTCGATAATATTGTCTTTCAGCATGTCTTTGACGTTCTTATCGATTTCGTCTCTGTAAGTTCTTGGTAAGCGGTAGGGTTTAACATAGACAGGCACAGCATCAGGTTTCAATGTAATCTTTGGTTCATAAATATTGGAAGTTGATAATTTGTCATCTGGCAAATGAAATACATCTGAATATTTTGCACAAATATTCTGAATGGATTGCCTCTCCTCTTTATTTAAATGTGTCAAATTTAAAAGCGAAAGAATTTTACGAACCCGTCCACTATCAATGTTATCACATTTTTCAAAACTACATATATAATATTCGTTTAAAGTAGTGATTTTGGGTACGAAATTAGTCAAAGTTGCGCTGTCTTCCCGGGTGTTGAATATTTGTATGGGAATTTTGCCGTTATTAGGTCTACTAATGCTTCCCGCAATAAATACCCCTTTGCATAGTTCTCTCGATTCTACTATACAATCTTCTTTTAAATGCGTCGAAACAAATAATATTTTTTCACATCGTGGAGGTATGAATAGGTCATTATCTTTATTTATTTTCCGTAAACCTATCGGAAGGCTGAATGATTTATTTGAATTCAAATTAACTAAAGAAATTATCTTATTTTGAAAATCTAATATGCAGTTGAACTTTTCTAAAAAATCTTGACCAATTATTCCATCAGTTGAACAAGACAAGTTTCTTAAGACGTAGAACTTGTGTACGAATTCCTCACCATTTATGATAAAAGTAAGATAAACATATCCCTCAGTGTCGAGATGCCCACCAATTCCTTTTACGCGAATGCTACTTTTGGTGATTGGAATGCCAAGCTTAATAATGGTTTCATGTTTCACCGCGCTTATCGATGCGCCTGTATCTAGGAGCCACTTACAACTTAAATCGTCAACGGGTAATTCTATGTAATTACTGTTATTACAAGAAAATATGTATTTATTCACGAAAAAATTCTAACGAATTCTCTTGTGATGGATTGTTTGTAGTCTCGCTCGAATTAGGAGGATTGTTGTCTTCTATATAGTTCACGGTTGGGCGATTATAATTACCGCGATATGTATTGCCCCAGTACCGATTGCTTCGGTACATACGTCCTCGATAGTGAGAACGCCCGCGGTTGCCATTACTACGTGTCATACACGAATCGTTTCGATTTGCGTGCGAGTAGATCTCACCAGGCTGACCCCTACTTCCCTGGTTGTGCCATGTATTCCTGCCACGGCCTGTAAATGGTCGGGTGTGGTACTCACCCGAAAACCTCGCAGGGCGAACCGCAAACATGTCCTCAGGTGTCTGCGCCCGTGAAGAACACAATTCCTCGTCTTTGGCGGCTCTTATGGTGTCTTTTAGAGATGTGTAGTTACGAGCTGTTAATATAACACTTAAATTACGGGATCTCAGGCCGTCGGTGAAACATCTGATTGCTAGTTTTTCATTAATTGGTTTAAGAACGCTATAGGCTTTAGTGTCACCGTCGGCCTGTGATATTGTAAGGTCTACAAATAGTTTTTCTAATCTCTCGCCATACTCTTCTATGGATCTTGTGCCCTGATTTTCTCTAGTAAGTTGAACGTGAAGCGCTGTAGGGGACTTTTTTGTCAGTAGATGCTTTTTAATGTCAGAAACAAGGTCACGGCAAGAATTATATGTTGATGATAATCGTAATTTTGCACTTTCCGTAAGACGAGTCTTCAAAATAAATTTGATTAAAAGTGGTTCACTATCCCTATCGATCATGTCACTGTATAATTCTATAGAGTCAATTAATTTTTTAATGCTGTCTTCATCGCCAGTCGTTTCGGGCAATAAAGACACCGCTGTTCTGAGATTGAATTTTTCCATGGTGTTTTCGCTTTCAGTACCGTATTTTGTACAAAAATCTTGTATTTTTTCGAATAAACATTCTATCCTAATACACACTTCTTTAGCGTAAACTACGTCACTGCCCTTGATCAAATTATCGCATATTTTTTTGTTTAATATCTCTGAATATATAAGATAGTTGTTATAAAATTCAGTAGCATTAGTCATACATTTTTCTAGCGTTGCCACAGTTCTTTTATCTTTTGATAATTTAAAAGCATTATCTTTTAATTTTTTAAATTTGTCATACACAGTAGTAAGTTCTTCGACCATTACATATGATAAGCATAATAATTATATATTCTTAAATTTATAATGATGAGAGATAAGTCAATCGTCATACCTTAGTTATGTTTTTTTTTTCATATACCATTTTATCACTCACTCACTGCACTGTATGTAGCCTTGGTGCTCGTCCTCTTTACACGTCGTCATCGGCTGACCGCTTCTCTCTTCTATAAGACCTCCGGAACATGACGTGGTGGTTCAGTTCTCTTTGTATCATTCGTTTATGGCATTTATGATACACTTTGTAAATGCCGTACAACATCACCAACAGAACAATCAACAATATGACGGCTAATATTATATTGGTTGTAGAAACGTGGAATTTTAGCTGTTCTAAATGGGCATCATTGCTGGCTCCTGCTGCGTTTTGAGCTATGATTACTTCTTCTTTTTTTTCTATTGAAGGTGAAGAGCCCATCTCTAATTTTATGCTGCTTCTTACTTGCGGCACCAACGAAAATAAAGTTTGTAAATGATTACTGCTAACGCTAGTATCACAATTATACTAGTTAATAGCCAAAGTATAAATTGCTGCAATGTAGCTTCCAACTGTCTCAATTTCCAATCACTGGTGGCGCACATATTTGGTCCGATCACTGACTTTTAAGGCAAACACGCGCGACGCGCGGCGACTGGCAGGGTCGCCATGTACGGATGGAAGTATTGAAATACGATGTTCGATTATAGGTGTTTATTGGGATAACACATCTTACAGACTGAGCCTCAAGCTTGATACATGGATTACTTAAATCAAAGAGCTTATACTTAAGTAGGCATACACCACATTATGTTATAAAACAGTATGTTTATATTTATTTGGAACTTGGGATTATTTATTGAATTTGCGAATTAATGTATAATGATTATTATTGTAAGTCTAATTTAATTTTATAATTGACATTGTAATGTGTATCTTTATTAATTAATCGCCTTTCAATGACATATTTGCACGCCTGCATGCAGGCTGAATACACCGTGAACAACCATATCTATAAGACCTTACTGTACTGTGTTCTGGCAAATAAATACATTTGATTTGATTTGATTTGAGTATTATGGCATTTTTTGCATATTTTACATTTAAATTTGTACTTACAAGGTTTGCCTGCATGCACCTTTATGCAGATTGTGCACAGCTTATGCTGCGCCACAAACTCTTGGCGGTCCTCTATTGAGGCCTCCTGAAATTTGGAGCAATTATAGATTGCATGACCAATTTTATTACAATACCTACAGGCCGTCATAGACGGGGTAGCTACATTGGTAACCCTGGGTAAAGATTTAAATTTATTAGAATTGCTAGTACTTGCATAGTCAGTACCTTTTATTGGTAAACTATCTTCCAGCGCCATAGCACGCTTTTCTAGATAATTAATAAATTCTGTCATTGTGGGTAATAATAATGGATCCCTGTCTAAGTTTAAAGACCTATTGGTGTAAGAATCTAACTTTCTACCCAAAATAGTGATAAGAATCATGTCCCACTTATCAGTGGATTGATATAAATTTTTCAGTGCATGCAATTGTTGCTGCACTTGTGACACAAATGACCGTATAGAAGCCGTTGTGCCCTTTGACATACATGGGATGTCTAAAAGTACATTAATATGGCTACTGATTAACCTAGCTTTGTTATTATATCGCTTCTTTAATAATTCAAGCGCCTCTTGGTATGACCCATTAACTAGGGGTAAATTGACAATAACTGACAATGCTTCATCTGACAAATATTTCCTCAAATAAAATAGCTTCTGTACATTGGACAGAGACTTGTTATTGTCAATTACTGCTAAGAACATATCATAGAATGGCTTAAACTTGGTGAAATCCTTACCGTCAAATGATGGTATATCTACATTCGGTAATTTTGATGTTGCCACATTATTTGTGTGTGCCGCCTCTGATCCCTGGAGCATTCTGATTGACTCGTTGAGTTTGGCCAAGGTGTTGAAGAATGCCTCCTTAAAGGTTCCCATTTCCTCCTTGTCGGACTCATCCCGGCTCAGGATATCTAGTTGAACACTTTCATATTCTTTGAGGGAGTTTATTAACTTCTCCTTTATGGCCTCTAAAGTGTCCACAGTTGCTGAAGTTAAACTAATGGGATCCTTGACAATGTTTCTATGCGCTTAACAGTGCCTTTGAGCTGCTCGCGCCTCAAGCAGTGTAGTGTTGTGTAGTGGTAGAGCCATGTTGTAGCTAGCCGCTGCATCACGAATGGGCCGGCTCGTCCGGGGCAGTACCACGCTCTCACAGAACACCGGCGTGAAGCAGCAGTAATCCTGCTTGCGTTTCGTACGGTCAGTGAGAGTGCCGGGGGCCCAATACCTCACCCCTTCCCTCTCCCCCTCCCTCTCCCCCTTCCCCTATTCCCTCTCCTTTAGGGCCGACAACGCACTGGCATCGTGTAAAGCGCTGCGGGTGTCTATGGACAGTGGTGTTCATTTAACATCAGGTGACCCACTAGTTCGTTTGTCTGGCCTATCTAACATAAAAAAAAAAAAAAAAAAAAAAAAAGCGCAACTTCTTGAGCTTATTAACTTCTCCTTTCTGGCCTCTAAAGCGTCCACAGTTGCTGAAGTTAAACTAATGGGATCCTTCACAATGTTTCTATGCGCTTAACAGTGCTTTTGAGCTGCCCGCGCCGCAAGCGCAACTTCTTAAGTTCTTCCATCTTTCAATCACGTTTTACGATGAAACAATACTTATGCGTAATAAACTGCGCACACTTCCGACGCAATTTAAGTTTCGCACACAAAACACTTAATATACGCGGCAAAGTCACCAAAGCAAATGTTTGTTTTTAATGTTGTAAGTCGTCAGTCCGCTAACGGCTCGATACTCGATTCAATAACAATAGCTGTCACTGTCACCTAGCGCGCCAACATCAGAGTGCAGACGCCAGAGACTAAATAAAGGTTGCTGCACACGGGACACGAACACAGTGAAGTCAACAACTGTCAATATCAAAGATGAAGTGACATCTAACGTCATACGTTTTAATACGTTACCGTACGAATAAATGTGTCGGTACTTGAACGAAAATTTTTTGTCCAAAAATGATCTCGAAAATTCTTGAAACTCGCAGGAATGATGATGAATCCGACGAAACTCGATGTTAAAACGAAGTATTGGTGCTGATCTCCCAAACTTTAGGTTGGGTGAGGTTGCAGCGGGCGACTCGAAATGGCAAGTCACCGCCTGGCAAACCGACCGCTCGCCAACGGAAAAACGGTACAAACGCACAAAACCGACGAAAGCACTGAATTTAAACTTTTAAAGTTCAAAGAACCACATCGCATGTTCAAAACAATGCGAGAATATTAGAAATCACTTTATTGAAGTAATTTATTTGAAATAAAAAAAAGGCACAACCAGCGCATGAGAAGGCTGAGCACAGAGACGAGAGCATAGACAAACCTATGCTTTTTTTACTAAAAATAAAAATGTTGCTATTTTACAATAATGTTAACGTGCATTCACACAAATTGTTTTTTATATGAGGGGTATAGAAGCAAACACGCATGTGTCCACATGACTTTTTATTTGACACTGAATTTTATTATGCAGATAAATAAAATGTGTTTTTCACTGTTTTTACAATTGGACACATGCGTGTTTGCTTCTATACCCCGCATATGTTCAGTCTTGGACTGAACAAACTGGGTGTCGAGTTGGTGTCACCTATATGTGGTTTGTATTGAATGAAAACCAAGGAGAACAATTTAAATTACAATTTATTGCTAAGAAAAATAATAAACTATCTTACAATGTTAATAATACGGACTGGGTTCGATGCCCGTCCGGTTTCTTGCTAGTAAAAACTTTATACATAAAAAAAACCCCAACGATGGACAATGAGTGTGTCCGTAAAAATGGTAATTTTAAAATACGTAACGGCCAGAAAAGTGTCCGTTACAGATGGGAACCCGTTAATTAAGAAAAGTTAACTAACTGGTTTTTACTTTAAAAGCGCTAGCGGGAAATTTGTGGTTGCTAATCCCTTCGCGCAGGAATCGAATCCTTAAATCCCGTTTTTTCCCGTTCCCGTGAGAATTCCCTAAAATCCTTCCTTAGTGGATGCCAACATTGTATAAGGTATCTATGTGTAAAATTTCAAGTCTCTAGGTCCAGTGGTTTGGGCTGTGCGTTGATATATCAACAGTCACTCAGTCAGTCAGTTTAGAATTTTATATACCTACTCGCTTTTGCCCGCGGCTTCGCTCGCGTGTACCATGAGAATTCCAAAGAACCAAGATAAAGCAAGCAAGCATACAGGAAAGCAAGCAAGCATGCAAGTAAGATTGCTTGCGTGAAAATAGGACCATCTCAGGAGTATATTATATTCTTTCGAATAAAAAAAGAATTTTTAAAATCGGTCAACAATTGACCGACAAATCGGTGAACATACCTACATAAAAAAATACATAAAATGGAATGCATAACCTCCTCCTTTTATTGAAGTCGGTTAAAGAGCCTTTTGCGGCCTACTTACAGTATAAACTTATGAATTTTGAAATTTTAGCTTACAACCGGTAAAACGCAAAATCCCGTTTTTTCCCGTTCCCGTAAGAATTTCGGAAAATACTTTCTTAATACGGGGAAAACCCTCTCTCAATGCTCCTCTACACTCCCCAAGCAACTCATGCCGAATTTCAGCTTTCTACGACCAGTAAAACGAAAAATCCCGTTTTTTCCCATTCCCGTGGGAATTTTGGAAAGTCCTCTCTCAATGCTCCTCTACACTCTCCAAGCAACCTCATGCCGAATTTCAGCTTTCTACGACCAGTAAAACGAAAAATCTCGTTTTTCCCGTTCCCGTGGGAATTTTGGATAGTCCTCTCTTAATGCTCTTCTACACTCCCCAAGGAACCTACCTACTTGCCAAATTTCAGCTTTCTACGACCAGTAAAACGAAAAATCCCGTTTTTTCCCGTTCCCGTGGGAAATTTGGAAAGTCCTCTCTCAATGCTCCTCTACACTCCCCAAGCAACCTCATGCCGAATTTCAGCTTTCTACGACCAGTAAAATGAAAAATCCCGTTTTCTCCGTTCCCGTGAGTAGTATAAAATTGGTGAACCTGGATCACAGGAGATCCAAGTTCACCAATTTTATAGTAGATCTTCTATTCAAAAACTCATATATTCGAATACAGTAATCTATTCAATAAACGACATTACAAATAGGTTATCTATTCAAAAACATTCCTGTTAATTATAATAAGCCGCTTTTAAACTCAATGCCTCTATTAATAAAATTAGGTATTTATTCACTGTGTCCGCTGGGTGCGGAACACATTCGACGATGAGCTGGGGTTTGAGGTTAGGAGAAAATGAAGGAACGACTTACAGTTGAGCTGATGATGGCGTCGTACGGCGTAGATGAGCTGAGGGTGATGGTTCCTTTCCCCAAGGATTGAGCTGGATGAATTTAACTGCACCACATATGTATCACGAGACACTTTAAGTACCGGCCGGTATACGTGAGTAAGCGAGAGGCGCGAATCGAGAGCAAGCAATGATACGTGTTCACTGTACGGCGCCAGTTTTCGAGTGATTCATGATCGAGTGAGCGATGCCCGCGCGGTCACGTGACTAGTGATGAGTGAATGAGGTGAATCTTGGATGCAACTGTCATACGTCACGCTTGGCGGGAACATCCTGGGGGGCCCGGGGAAGAGCCTCTTCTTGAGCTGAATCCAGTGGCAGCCTTGCTATCTTGAGCACAGGTCTGCGCAGGTGTCCGAGTGCTGTGTCCAGATCCACCACTCGAATCACTCCATCCTTGCCAGGTATTGTGCGGGTAATTCGTCCCAGCTTCCATTGGAGCGGGGGCAGATCATCTTCCTTGATGAGTACGAGCTCGCCAACTTGAGGAGGTGAGGAAGGGGAGAGCCATTTGGAGCGGGTTTGGAGGGTATGGAGGTAGGATCTGGTCCACAGTGTCCAAAAGCGTTGAGATAGAGCTTGTATGAGCTGGAAGCGTTTAAGAGCAGACAATGGTCTGTCATCAAAGGACAGTTCGGGCAGAGCAGTGAGCGGACGACCTATAATAAAATGTCCGGCAGTTAAGGGTTCAAAGTCTGAAGGGTCAGATGAAAGTGGGCAGAGAGGTCTGGAGTTGAGTACAGCCTCGATTCGTGCTAGAAGTGTGGAGAATTCCTCAAAGGTAAGGTGTTGTTCACCAATTACACGATAAAATAATTGTTTAGTAGATTTCACATTAATTTCGTGTAAAGAACCAAACCAGGGTCCCTTAGGGGGGTTCAGCAACCATGTGATGTGCTGATTGGCAAGTTTGTGTGCGATTGCATCATTATTTTCGGCAAGAAACTTCTGAACTTCTATGAGCTGATTTCTAGCGCCTACGTAATTCGTGCCGCAATCTGACCTAATAAGAACCGGTGTACCGCGTCGCGAGACGAATCGTTGTAACGCCGCGAGGAAAGCTTCCGTAGTAAGAGCAGAGACGGCCTCCAGATGGACTGCCTTCGTTGAGAGGCAAACGAATATGCAAAAGTACGCTTTCAATAGTTTAGCGTTCCGTAATAGGCTAGACTTGACGAGAAATGGGCCGGCAAAATCAGTCGTGACTTGGCTAAATACGGGCTGAGGTGTGACCCTGTCTGCTGGAAGGTCACCCATGAACGGGGCTTGAGTTTGAGCGCGGCATCGGAAACATCTAATACATTTAAACACCCGGCGTCTGACTGCACGGCGTGCGGATAATATCCAGTATTGCTGGCGTAAAATAGCGTGTAAAGTGTCAGCGCCAGGATGGCAGTGTATTTTGTGGCAGTGGTCAATGATGAGGTCTACGAGCGGGCTAGAACTGGGCAGAATGAGTGGATGTTGAGCGTCGTACCTAATTGACGCATGAGAGAGCCGACCCCCAACTCTCAAGAGACCGTCTTTCACGAATGGCGAGAGGCGCTGGAGTCGGGCGGTACAAAGTTTACTAGTGTGAAGGCGATGAATATCATCTGCAAACTCATTCTGTTGAACAGAGCGGACCCAGAATAACAGTGCGTCCCTACGTTCACCAACTGATAAGGGCCCAGAGCGCCGTGCTTCTGGGTTGTGCTTACAATTAAAAATAAATCGCTTAATACAAGCCGTCACTCCGATGAGCTTGTCAAAAGAGCTGAAGCGAGTGAGCAGATCGTCATCAAGATCGGGAATAGCTATGTGAGCTGGCACCTTTTTCGGCTTAAGGCCTGGTAAGGCATGATGACCTAAGGCGGTTGGCATCTTTGGCCAAGTGCGAGGAGAATCTTTAAGCCAGCTGGGAGACCACCAGAGGGCGTGAGTTGAAAGAGATTGGGCTGACATACCCCTGCTCGCACAATCTGCAGGGTTGAGGTTCGTGGGAACATGTCTCCACGTGGAGCTCGTCGAACATGACGTTATTTTAGCCACTCGGTTGGCCTCGAACGTCTGGAGTCGATGAGGGGGCGTGTTGAGCCACGCTAAAACTATTGTACTATCGGACCAACAGATGTATTGGTCAATAGTAATGTGATCTGACAGTTCAGCTGACACACGAGTCATGAGCTGTGATAAAAGAGCGGCAGCTGAAAGTTCGAGCTTAGGAATTGAGAGGCGATTCTTAATAGGAGCGACCTTTGACTTGGCAATGACTAGATGTACATTGACATGACCGTTGGCATTGAGCTCATGAAGGTAAACGACAGCGCCAAAGGCAGCCTCCGACGCGTCTGCGAACCCATGAAGTGAGTAAGTGGAAGTAGGCTTATATTTGCAAATGTGCCGAGGTATGCGGAGATTCGAGAGTTGAGGAAGATCTTGGGCAATGTACTGCCACTCTGTGAGAACTTCATTGAGAATGGGGTCGTCCCATCCCAGTTTTAAAAGCCATAACTTCTGTAGAAGGATCTTTGCGCGGAGGATGACTGGTGTGACCCAACCGCTAGGGTCATAGAGAGATGCTACGGTGCTGAGAATAGAACGCTTTGTGACTTGAGGGAGCGGGGGAAGAGAGATGCGATAAGTAAACTCATCCAATTGAGGAATCCATTGTATACCTAACACTTTAATGGAATTCGATTCTGGGCTGATGTCAAAGTCCTTAGGCATGTCACATTGGTCATCTGGAAACCGTTCAAGGAGCTGGGAAGAGTTTGAGGTCCATTTACTGAGCTGAAAGCCACCTAGGGCAAGCAAGTCGATTAACTCGTTTTGGAGTGCCTGTGCAGATTCTACAGAGTCGTGACCACAGAGTAAGTCATCAACGAAAATTGAATGGCGAAGGGCATGAGCAGCTTGCGGGTAGCGATGACCATCGTCATCGGCCAGTTGAAGCAGAGTGCGAATGGCATGGTACGGGCTAGACCGTAGACCATACGTGACGGTATTGAGCGCATATGTGAGCAGAGGTTGGTCAGGTGACGATCGCCAGAGAATGAGTTGATACTGTCTTTGATCTGGGTGGATAAGTATGTTCCTGAACATCATTCTGATGTCAGTACTGAAAACTACAGGATGTGTCCTGAAAGACATAATTATGTCAACAATATCTTGTTGAAGAGCTGGACCTGTGTGCAGACAATCATTTAGACTGACCCCATTTGAGCTTTTACTGCTACCATCAAATACAGTGCGTAGCTTGTCTGATTCTGCTTTGAAGATGGCATGATGAGGGATATAGAAGTGAGGTTTGTTCGAAAACGTACCGGGGTGACAAGGTGACATATGTCCTAATTTGAGATAATCATTCATAAAGTCAACATATTTAGAGCGGAGGGGCGGATTTGTTTGTAGCTTCTTTTCAAGATTGAGAAATCTACGCAGCGCAATAGCATGAGTGTTTCCTAAGGTTGGCGCTTCTGGTAGAAAAGGCAATGTGACCATATAGCGGCCTGATGCTTCTCGAGTGGTTGTGGTGCGGAAAATTTCCTCGCACTGGTCTTCTAACGGGCTGGTCTTTATATGAGGTTGGGGTTCTTCTGACTCCCAGAACCTCTCAAGACTTTTACATATTTCATGGGCAGATACATCGGATTCTGACTGTGAGCTGATAATATGAGCTGAGTTACACTGGTTCGCCGGTGCTGCATGCAAGTCCTCAATGGGTCCTATCAATGCAAAGTCAAAAATCGTGCCGAAGGCTATGGGCTTCCCCCGGCCTAATGAGACCTTAGTCCCATCCAGAACTTGGCCGAGAACGTCAGAACCTAATATGAGATCGATGGGAGCTGGTGTATGGTATTCTTGATCCGCTAAGGGAATCGGCGGGTGGCCTCTCACACGTGCGAGGTGAGGGACCTTTTGTAATGGTAGATCGCCAGTAACATTTTCTAAAATATGCGCTGTAGCCGTTATCGTAGGTGTGTCATGTTTTGTGGGTCGACATACTATTGTAATTGAGGCCTTTGAGTTCTGTGTGTGTTGGTTGCCCACTCCTGAGATCTTAAGTGATGTTGAGTTGTGTGGTAAATTTAAAATTCGAGCCATGCGCTGAGTTATTAGTGTTAACATGCTACCACAATCTAACAAGGCTCGTGCTGTGTGAAAATGGCCATGTACGTCTGCTATTTTTAGCGAGACGGTAGGCAATAAAATAGGTAACTTATTTACATGCTCTTCATGTCGAGTGGAATTACACAAATAATAATTCTCTTTTTGAGCTGATATCGCGGAGTGGGCTTGTGATGTCTGTGTGTGAGCTGAATGTGTGTGTTTTGGGTGTGAACGTGTGCGCTGAGTTTGTTTACGTTTACCTATCGTAGCTAGTCATTGTTGACCACCTACACGAGAACCACTGGGCGAGCGGGACTGATTGGGTGGGATGTTCTGAGACGGGGGATTCTTAGGTGAGGCGTGTGCCGAAAAATGTGGTTTCTCATGAGCTGGGCGCTGTCTGGGCTGATCCCTTAGGTGCGGAGGTAGCAGATGAGCGGAGGAGTGAGTTGGAGAAGAAGCATTGGGGCGGTGAAGGGATGTGTGGTGGTTATCCTTCCCACACTCCTTGCAAGCCCGCGTGGACTTGCACTCATTTTCGTAATGAGGGCCTAAGCAGCGCCGACAGCGGTTGCGAGCTTTAATAAAGTCCCACCGGCCTTGGATCGGTTGGTCATTGTACCGTGGGCAGGCGATGAGTTTATGTCCTCCATCGTGACAAAATGGGCAGGGCATATTATTGGCGGTGGGAGCGGTATGAGCGGAAGGCTGAGCTGAGTAGACTGGCCTGTGCTGAGTTGGGGGTGGGGTGCGGTATTCTGGGCGACTCCTCACCGGGGCTATGGGCCGAAATTCCTGATAGGGGGCGCGTCGAGGCGGGCTTCGAGGAGGGACAGCGGGAGACTGCCTGCGATATTGGCCAGACTGTGGCGAAGGCTGATTGGCTCGTGAGGGGCCCGGGCTGGCCCACTCGGTCTCTACACACCGGGCGTGCTCCTCTAAAAAGCTGATCAAATTATTGAGGGTGGGCAGAGTTTGGCGAGATCCATGTTTGCGCTCGAAGAGGGTTCGGAGTTCACCTTTAAGTTTCCGTACCACAATGGATACGAAAACGTAATCACTCTCCTTCATGGGCAGATCTAAATTATTAAGCGCGCTTTGCGCGGAAATGAGCGGAGTTAAAAAGAGTGCGCGAATGTCTGAGCGCACATGAATTATTGGGAGGCCCAGGATAATGTCTACGAAACGATCGATCAAGACGCGACGATTTTCAAAACGCCTGGTCAAAATGTCCATGGCCACGGTGAAATTTTCATTGGTGAGCTGAAGGTGGGACACCATACTGCGTGCCTCGCCTGATAGACATGAGAGCAGGTAATGGAGTTTTACAGCATCCGAGATTGTGGCCATGTCATCTGTGAGACTCTTGAAAATGGCGATAAAGGAAGGCCAATCTTCTACTTTTGAGCTGAACTTCGGGAGAGCAATCTTGGGCAGAACGGCTGCAGGGGTGGGTGAGGTGGAGGGATGAGATGTTTGCGGGAGTGTCGCGGTCTCACTTAATTTTTGAAAAGTGACCAATATGTCATTGTAGTTAGCAATGGCACCATCGTAGCTCCTCGTGTAGATGGTCTCAAGGTCATCGGAGAGGCCCTCGTCATCCAATATTTCATGGAAGACGTCTTCTAATTTCCTCTTGTATTCTTCTAATTTCGGATACCGCGCTGTAAAGTCGGTGACCGTGTATTTAGTCGTATCTTTGGCTAGAACGGCCACAGCGATCTCCTTGAGCTGAGAGATTGCCTTCAGTGCCTCACGGAAAATAGCCGCTTGAGATTTGGAAGGCATGGTGTTGAGTGGAAAAAAAAATCGAACGTAGATAATAAAAGTAATTCACTATATATTGAGCTGATAAACGTTTAAACGGTGAGCGGAGATTACAGGGTGAGCAAACTGTCTATTATTAAGTAAACAAACTTAGCGCAAAACAAAAGAACAGTGAGATTGCGTGGTATCAACTGTATATACCTACGTAGATAAATGCACAAAGCTCTGCAAACAAGGGCCGAAGTACAATAGGTATCAAATATATATACAAAACTGAACACCTCTGGTAACTCTAAATTGAATACACTATAACAAAATTTATTGTATTATTATCCACACTTATATAAAAACACCAACCTGTATATAGCCAAGTCAGCTGAGCAGCCTGTATACGGCAAGAATTGTGAAGTTATTTTATGAACAACCCAAAAAAAAAAAATTATAAAAAAAAATTAATGCTATATTTATTGCAGTTATTTTTTTTTTAACACGCTGTATATTTTAATTTATTGAGCTGAGTCTATAAGCACTGTCTGTGAGTTTCTAAACGAAATCAATGTAAGTAAACACAAACTAATGAGAGATCAAGCAACTATTATTTGTACGGCAATAAATTTAATATGTAATTTAATTGGTTATGGGAGGTAGGTATCCTACCGCGCACTTACTAAATACTTAACTAATTAATGGAAATGAAGCAACAAAAAGGACTAATAATGGGCTGAATCGATACTAAATATCTATGTGTAATTATATTTCACGGCAATGGTTCCCGTTAACACGGAACCCTAAAACGACGTAAATACGTAAACTCTTGAGAATGAACTATTAAGTAATATTATAAACTATAAATTTATTCACGTTGTAGATGTATTGTATGAGACTATGACACGAACTTATAATTTAACTCGTTAATTATCACTAAAACACTTGGGCTTTGAGATGTAATAATGAGATTTAATAATAGTAGGTACTTTGTACCTTACGTACTACGTATTTACTTAACCAAACTAAAATATTGAGCCGACTAAATTACGTTTGCGCTATTAACGTAACGTAACTAAACACCAAGAATAGTCAGTTATACTTAAGTATCTAAATATTGTTTTGACAAGAAAATGATGCAACGGCACCGCGCGCCGTTTTTTTGTTTTATAGACACGAATTCTACACACTTATAATAACAAATGTTTGGCTTTGACAAATCGTAAATACGTTAAAATATAAATGGGGATGGATAATCAAGGGCAGACTAGGATACCTGTGTAAGTAGGTAGGTGGTAGGTAATGGAAAGTTCCAGAGATAACGGACGATATACTTTTCCTAGGCAATGGAATGAAATCCGATACTTTTAGTACGTAATGGGATGGATTTATAGTGATACACGGGTCAAGGTCACGGGCAGAATGTTCAAGAAGAAATACGAGAAGTTTTTTATTATTTTTTCAAATGTGGGTAAGAAAATGTGGGCCAACAATAGTGGGCTTAAGTGGGACTAAAATATGTCCACAAGGGACCAGTTGGAAGAATTGAAGCACCACAAAATGTTTATTATGTACTTTAAGGTTAAGATTGAATGAGTGGGATTTTTATTGCAATGGGGGCCTACGGGGGACTGTTATTCACAGGGGGCCAAGGGCTGGGGTTTGTGTCCACAGGGGACCAGTTCAAAGGATCGAAGGACCAGAAATATGTGTCCGCTGGGTGCGGAACACATTCGACGATGAGCTGGGGTTTGAGGTTAGGAGAAAATGAAGGAACGACTTACAGTTGAGCTGATGATGGCGTCGTACGGCGTAGATGAGCTGAGGGTGATGGTTCCTTTCCCCAAGGATTGAGCTGGATGAATTTAACTGCACCACATATGTATCACGAGACACTTTAAGTACCGGCCGGTATACGTGAGTAAGCGAGAGGCGCGAATCGAGAGCAAGCAATGATACGTGTTCACTGTACGGCGCCAGTTTTCGAGTGATTCATGATCGAGTGAGCGATGCCCGCGCGGTCACGTGACTAGTGATGAGTGAATGAGGTGAATCTTGGATGCAACTGTCATACGTCACGCTTGGCGGGAACATTCACTTTTTTACAATTACAGTTATCAGTTAACTAGAATTAAAAATCTGGATCTTTTCAATAAAACAAATATATTTAATACAAACTCATTTTATTTACATATTGCCATCAATTGAGTCATGTATCTTATTAATTAAATCTTTCGTTTGTCTGTAAATATCATCCATAATTAATGATTTTGCGACATATTGAGCGCATAATTCTGCATCGCACTCGCACATATCGTTGGTTCCCCGGAACTTATCGACGTCATGAATCTCTATTCGGATGACTTTTATTTATTTATTTATTTATTTATTCATCAATAAAAATTACAGCATTACAGTATACACCAATGCGCTGTAAAATTCAAAAAATACAAACAAAACTTAAATAACTATTTAGGGATTTTTGAAAAACGTCTTCGTCGCTTCCCTAAAACGACGGAACACCACACCCTCTGGCCAAAAGTCAGAGCGCAGGAACACCTGCTGGTGCTTGGCAGGCACTTGGAGCCTAAATGAGCTGAAGTTGTTAGCCCTTTGAGACTCGAGCGGGTAGATGAACAGCTGGAGCTGGGATCCCTGTAACCGACCCCGTGCTGCCTCGCGGACATGCTCGAAGACCTTCTCCGTCGTCGTCTTCTTGTCCAACCGAGACAGGTAGATGTCCACTAACGGTACTGCAGCTTGGATACAGGACGACGCTGCAGGAATGGTCCCACGCTGATTGCGATTGCGCTTTAGACGGCGTTTCCGATTCACCACCGGAGTGAAACCATCACTATTCACAATCACGTTCAGCGCTGGTTGATCGGCGGCCGCCCGTTGCCCTTGCGTTTCCTTTGCAGCCAATGGGGGCCGGCGGCGCGGCGGGCGGCGAGACGCCTGCGCGTTGGAATCCTTTTGCACCCGAGACGAAGTGGGAGCAGCAGGACCCGGCGCAGGCGACCCGGAGCGGGGCGGCACGTTGACAATGTGCGCCCAAGTAGATGCGGGTTCATTAACCCGCGGCTGGTCAGTAGTAGTTGCCTTCGTGCCATTCGACGAGTCAACATTTTGCGCAATAGCTGGGGCGCGACGACGCGGCGTCACATTTCGCTGATGCGACCATGCCCGCGCCGCCTCGGCCGATGCATCGCGCAATGAGGTCAACGCTCCTCGCAGATCGGCATTCTCACGTTCCGACGTATCCAACCTCTTCTGGATGGCGGTCACATCCGCTCGCAGAAGCACGATGTCCTTAAGAAGCCGCGTGACGTCGACGTGCTCAAACGTCACTCGCGGCATCCTGCTGGGGACTTTCGGCACGTAAGTTGGGACGTCATCCGGATCCGTTTCAGTAAACACCCGAAAGATGTCCTGAATATGCTTCTTCACAGAGCCGCTTCTACGCGCCGCAAGACGCACAGAGGTCAAGCCAGAAGAGATACTAAGCAGCCCCTTGGCGGCGACCACCTCCTCCTCCGTATAATTAGAGGAGCAGATCTCCGCCAGGTTGGGCTCGTCGATGATACCACAGTGCCCCTGGACAAACGCCAGGATATTGTTAAGCACCTTAGTTTCAGAGCGCTTCGCCATAGTCAGTAGGTAATAACAATAACTAGGTCACACTTGTAAATAAATACTATACGTAAGCCGGCGACGGTCGCTATCGCTACACGAAGCGTCCGACCGCGCCGGAATCACAATTACAATTCAATTTTTAATTACAATTCTTTCACACCGCGAGCAGGTTTCTTCACAATGGAAAGCAGTGATGATGTAACCTTTCGTGTCCTTTTTCGGGATCCATCGATCCAAGTTCACCAATTTTATTCTAGATCTTCTAATCAAAAACTCATATTATATTCGAATACAGTAATCCATTTAATAAGCACAACTTTATAAATAGGCCAAGAATACAAAAATATTCCTAAATACAAAAATAATAAATGAGTAATGGTGTACGCTACCTTTTTAAAATCTCATTCGATTCTATATAAATTAAAAATAACCTTTTAGACATCTTAATAAGACTCGTTTTGGTAAACTTCGAGCTGTTGTTGGTGCTGTTCCATCCGACGTTGTTGTAACGACGACTGTTGTTGTTATTGTTGTGACTGCTGTTGTTGAGGCTGTTCCGTATGTTGTTGTGGTTCTAAAGTTTGAGTTTGTTTATCGAAGATCGTAGTGAGGGTTCTGATATTTTTTAGTGTTTATATACTCTTTAGTCTGAACAATTGTTTAAAATGATAACAGAGAAAGAGGCAGATATAATGATTTCTATTTTATTTAATTACTAGCTTTTGCCCGCGGCTTCGCTCGCGTGTACCACGAGTATTCCAAAGATCTAAGATATCAAGCAAGCAAGCATGCACGCAAGCAAGCAAGCCCGACTAAACTTCAGGTAGATACGGTCCTTTACAGTATTTCTTTATATACAATGTTTTTCACTAATTCGGAAGCGGGCACTAAAATAACCAGGCTTGTTAATAATATAAAACCTATTATTACTTTCCCCTGTCCTGCATTAGGTATAATTCAATGTTTTCTTACCTTCTACGGAAACTTGAGTAACTGGAAGCGCTGTGTACCTACTTAGCTTTGATATTATTCATATTATAGTATTTTGTAAAGGTGTTGTGTGACCTAACCGCTAAGGAGTTATACCCTCCATCATCAGCTCATCTGAATAACCAGAAAGAATACAACTAAAGTTCTATATGTGCATATGATATTTAAAGAAACTTCCTAAATCTCCTAACCGTTAAGGAGTTTAACCTTCCATCATCAGCTCACCCGGATAACCTGAAAGAATACAACAATCGGTCTATACGTACCTATAATATTTGAAAAAATATCCTCAACTCCTAACCGTTAAGGAGATTTACCTTCCATCATCAGCTCATCAACATGAGATGATGTCTACCAGACGCAAACACTTAAATAGCTTGAGACATATATGAAAAACGTAATGGTGCCTACAAAATTTGAGGGTTGCCCTCGATTTCCTTGAGATCCCGTCATCAGATCCTGATTTGGTGACAATGGGACCATCTCAGGAGTATATTGTATTCTTTCGAATAAAAAAATAATTTTTATAATCGGTCCACAATTGACCGAGAAATCGGTGAACATACCTACATAAAAAAATACATAAAGTGGAATGCATAACCTCCTTTTTTGTAAGTCGGTTAAAGAACCCTTTGCGGCCTACTTACAGCATAAACTTATGAATTTTGAAATTTTAGCTTACAACCAGTAAAACGCAAAATCCCGTTTTTTCCCGTTCCCGTTAGAATTTCGGGAAATGCTTTCTTAATGCTCCTCTATACTAACCAAGGAACCCACTTGCCAAATTTCAGCTTTCTATGACCAGTAAAATGAAAAATCCCGTTTTTCCCGTTCCCGTGGGAATTTTGGAAAGTCCTCTCTCAATGCTCCTCTACACTCCCCAAAAAACTACATGCCGAATTTCAGCTTTCTACGACCAGTAAAACGAAAAATCCCGTTTTTTCCCGTTCCCTTAGGAATTTTGGAAAGTCCTCTCTTAATACTCCTCTACACTCCTCAAGCAACCTAAATGCCGAATTTCAGCTTTCTACGACCAGTACATCGAAAAATCCCGTTTTTTCCCCTTCCCATGGGAATTTTGTAAAGTCCCCTCCTAATCCTCCTGTACACTCTCCAAGCAACCTAGATGCCGAATTTCAGCTTTCTACGACCAGTAAAACGAAAAATCCTGTTTTTTCCTTATCCCGTGGGAATTTCCAAAAATCCTTAATACTGTTTTTTACTATTATAATTACCTACTTTTATGCCAAATTTCAAGTGTCTAGTAATTATAGGTAGTTCATAGGATCCCGTTGAACTGAATATATAAATCCCGTTTTTTCCTTATCCCGTGGGAATTTTGAAAAACCCTGGAATATGTGTTTTAAATAATGTAATACCTACTTGTTTATCAAGTTTGAAGAGTCTAGTTATTATAGTTACTGAGATAGGGTCACTCGGAATCGAATATATAAATCCCGTTTTTTCCCGTCCCCGTGGGAATTCCCAAAAATCCTTCCTTAGTGGATGCCTACATTGTATAAGGTATCTATGTGCAAAATTTCAAGTCTCTAGGTCCAGTGGTTTGGGCTGTGCGATGATATATCAACAGTCATTTAATTTATTTAGACATTTCAACCCCATCGCACCCCATCCAGGGAGATGGTATTTTACGTCCGCCACGTCGGATTTTAAAACCGTTGTTGTTTTAGGTTTAAAGAACATTTATTGTCTAAAGAAATTACAGATAATTTCACTTATAAGACAATTTCTATAGCTAAAAGTACAATTATTAGGTTTCACAGTAAGTTAATAGAATATCACCACTCACATGCCTTGTGCAACCACGTTTGCCAATTTATTTATTTATTACAGTTAAGTTTTAATGATATTGTTTTCATAACCAGCAACCCGATAAACCATAGAAACAACACCCATGTTGATTTTCAGACTTTGTTACCCCTTTTCCCCCTTTTAGGGGTTGAATTCTCAAAGAACCTGAAACACGTGTTTACTCATTTATTATTAAGAGTACTTCTGTGAAGTTTCGAATAAAATAGTCGAACGAATCTTGTTTCCCCATACAAACTTTGGACCCCCGTTTCACCCCCTTAGGGAGTGAATTTTGAAAAATCCTTTCTTAGTGCACCCCTAGACCTTATAAGGAACCTACATGCCAAATTTGGAATCTCTAGGCCCAGTGGTTTGGGCTGTGCGTTGATATGTCAGTCAGTCAGTCAGTTTCTTCTTTTATATATATATAGATTCATTATCAATTTAATACCAATTAGTCTGATGTAACTTCTCTTGCGATTAAATTCAAGTGCGATAGGCATAATTCATCAACTCGCGTTTATGGATTATTCTTAACTTTAGGAGGAAAGTATTTTAGTTTTTCTAAGCGTATTTTAGTTTTTCTAAGCGTTCTAAGAAGGAAGAGAAAGCGAGCTCACTCTTCGAACTTGACAACGAGGAGGCAAGCTCAAGGTAAAAATAAACTATTTAATGACATTAAACTAAGTTTTGAATGTAGGTGTTATACTATAGTACTTCTATTCATAAAATTCTCAATGAATGAAACTTTGTTGTCTAACTTGAAGATTAACAAAACATTACTTTGATTTAAATAAAGAAATACCTACACGTTTTAAATGCAAACTTTATATTTCATCATATTAAGTTGTGCTATGTATTGTTCTTTACAGCTCTCAAAAACCGAAGTCCCTGAAACGGAAGCCGGTAAAGGCGCGCCTGATATCGGAATCTGATGACGAGAGTGCAAGCGTAAGGTAAAACTCAGTTATGTCGATTTTCACTTAACATTAATCTATTACATTGTTTCCGTAAGCATCAGTCTATTTTAAAAACTATGCATAGTTTCAAAGTTGCTAGTTTGTTAGAAAAGTTAAATAATTTAAAAGGTTTTGAGTTCAACTCTTCACAACAAGTTAAATACATACTGATTGGTAAGTCAGTATTGTATACGTACATTGTGAATCGGATATTAATGTTTTGTTTTTTAATTTACTAGGACCAAAAAGACTGTAACAAAAACAGTCCAGAAGAAACCCAAGGCTCCAGCTGCGAACGCCAATGCATCCGCCTGGAGTCTGCTGAGCAGCGACAGCGAGGAAGAGGGTGCGACTCGGAGAGCAGCGTACTCGACTCCTCTAACTTCGGTGCTGACTCGTCGCGTGCCTGATGGAGTAGTACGTCGCTCGCAGAATTTGCGCGGTGATCACTTTATTGAATTAAGATTGTATAACGTAGGAGATATAAAAAAGTGGCACCGCTGGATAGGTGGGAAAAGGCGATAGTCAACCTCAAATTGCAAATAGATGGCGATGCAGCGGAAGTTACTTTAATCAATAAATTTTTAAAATTAAGTAAGGAGCGTTTCACCGCGGAGGGTACATTTTATTCTGATAAGAAACGTGTTTTCAATAAAATGTAATGTAATATACTTAGTTGGTAACAATAAAGCGTAAAATAAACTCTATTTTTAATTATTTTAATTTACTTAACTTCAGTAAAATGTAATATAATATTTAATAGTAAATTTATTCATAGCTCTTTCTTATACCACGATGCCTCATAAGTCTACATTTTGTTCAGTGTGTGATTTATCTATTCCTAACAAAGCATTTTCAGCTCACTTACGAAGTAATACGCATAAAAATAACAGTTCTATTGAAATAGTTAAGGGCATTGAGAAAATAAGCAGTGCTTTTCGTAGCAGAATTGCGTCATACAGAGTGCTTGCGCCTAATAGTGAATTGGATCAGATTCGACCTCCCGCCCATTTTCTGCTTACTCTGCGTAAGCATGTCAAGCAACTTCTTAACGCGAGACTAGATGCTTTTGATACGATAAAGGTTAACCTGGAACTGTTTACTGAATTTACATTACCAAAAAATGAAACATGCGAAATAAAATCATTTGCCACACGAAATTATGATTTTAGTGAAATGTTCTCAAAATGTACACTCGATATTTGTAAAAAGATGGAAACATTTCAAGAAAGAGATAGTGGTTGGAGTTTATTGCGAAACTTATACCTTGAAGTGAATATTAACAAATATAATCCTTTAAGAGCATCTGCATTTATCGAGTTACCGAAAAATATAAAACTTAAACGCGCTTGCTTTAATATTCAAAACAAAGATAGTTTTTGCTTTTTGTGGTGTATAATGGCAGCATTATTTAAGGTCAAAAATAATGCACATCGAGTTTCATCGTATCCTCATTTTAAAGACATTCTTAATACAAAAAATATGACATTCCCTGTTGCTTTCTCAGATATAAAAACGTTTGAAAAAAATAATTCACGTATAAGCGTTAACGTGCACGCGCTTAAAAATAAAACTGATGTAGTAGGCCCTATTTACAAAACAATGTTCAAACGAAAACATCATGTTAATTTGTTGATGTTGGAAAATGGTACCCAAAGTCATTACTGTCTTATCAAAAATTTAGCCTGTCTGCTTAAAATACAATTAACAAAACATAACGGCAGAGTATATTTTTGTGATGAATGCATGTTATTTTTTAACACTGAAGGTAAACTAAATGCGCATGTGTGTGGTGGTGTAAAAACAATTTTACCTGATCATGGTACTCAAATTCAGTTCAAACATTATGAAAGAATGCAAGATATGCCTTTCGTTATTTATGCAGATTTTGAGTCTTTGTTACAGCCAAATCCAGGTGAGAATAAGCTTAATACAAGTCGTATTAATACGTTGCAAAAACATATACCAGCTGCATTTGCATACTATATTGTTTGTTCCTATAACCCTTCCCTCAACAAATATGTTTCATATCGAGGTCGTGACTGTGTTGAAAAGTTTATCGAGTATCTGCAGGAAGACATAGCCAAAATAAATATTATTTTTAAAAATCCTTTGCCAATACTCCTTACTGAGGAAGATGAAAAACAGTTTGCGAATTCTCAAAATTGTTATTTGTGTCAAAAATTATTATTAGGCGATTCTGTAAGGGACCATTGTCATCTTACGGGACGTTATAGGGGAGCGGCGCATTCTGACTGCAACATTCGATATCGTTTACCAAAGTTTATACCTGTATTCTTTCATAATTTGTCGGGATATGATAGTCACTTGTTTATACGGCAATTGGGGGAAATGAGTGGTAATATTAAAGTAATTGCAAAAAATAAAGAGAAATATATATCGTTCACCAAATTTTTTCAAATTAATAATAAGGAGTATATGCCAGTACGTTTTGTAGATTCTTTTATGTTTTTAAGTACAAGTTTAGAGAAACTTGTAAACAGCTTGAACAAGAGAGATTTCATTAATTTATCTAGATTTTTCCCAATGGAAGAGCAGTTCGATCTAACGAGACGAAAAGGTGTATATCCATACGAGTATATGTCTTGCTGGAGTTCTTATGAAGAGAACATTTTACCCGAGCGACGTTGTTTTCATAACTTAGCGACCAATGATTATATTTCATTATGTGAATATGAGCATGCAGAGCGTGTTTGGAAATCGTTTAGAATAAAGAACATGGGCGAATACACAGATCTGTATCTTAAATCAGATGTATTGTTGTTAGCTGATATATTTGAAAACTTTCGTAAAACTTGCAAGTTGAATTATCGATTAGATCCAGCTTTTTATATGACAGCTCCGAGCTTAAGCTTTGATGCAATGTTACTTATAACCAACATAAAATTAAAGCTTATCGATGACCTGGAAATAATTCGAATGATACAGAAAGGTATACGCGGAGGTGTATGTTTATGCTCCACGAGATATGCACGATCAAATAATAAGTATTTGCCAAACTATGATCCATCTGCTCCAGACAACTTTTTATTATACTTAGATTGCACTAATTTATATGGTTTTGCAATGTGTGCTTACTTGCCTTATGCGGAGTTTAAATTATTAAGTAAATTTGAAATTGCAGAACTTAATATTCTTGAAGTGTCTAAAGATTCTGATTATGGTTATATACTGGAAGTAGATCTGCAGTATCCCGAATACGTACATGACTTGCATAATGATATACCTTTTTGCCCACAAAAATTTACACCTCCAGGTTCAAAGAGCGCAAAACTTATACCGAATTTGTATGATAAATTTGAGTATGTTATTCACTATGAACACTTAAAAACATGTTTAAAACATGGTTTGATATTGAAAAAGATACATAGAGTAATAAGATTTAAGCAAAGTTGTTATTTAAAACGGTACATAGATTTGAATACACAGTTAAGACAGAATGCTAAATCCACATTCGAATCTGATTTCTTTAAGTTATTGAATAATAGTATTTTTGGCAAAACATTAGAAGATACTGAAAAAAGAGTTAATGTTATGTTAGTTAATCGATGGAATGACACTGAAAATAAGACAAAAAAGAGAAATAATGCTGAACAATTAATAGGAAGAGTAAATTTTCATAGTGCTAGCATTTTATCTGAAAATTTTGTGGCCATTCAGATGAAGCCTGAAACCATTACTCTTGATAAACCGATTTATATTGGATTTACTGTACTAGAACTAACAAAATCACATATGTATAATTTTCACTATTCTGTTATGACACCTTTTTACGGATCAAACATAAGGTTATGCTATACTGATACAGATTCGTTGTTGTATTTTGTGAAAACAAAAGATGTTTACAAAGATTTAAAATTTAATTTTCAATCTTACTTGGATACTAGTAATTATACAGAGAATAACAGGTATGGAATAATTTGTCAAAATAAAAAGATACCAGGTTTTTTTAAGGACGAATTAGGAGGTCAACCAATTGTTGAGTTTGTAGGACTAAGATCTAAGCTATATTGCGTTAAGACTGAAGAGATAGAGATGAAAAAGGCCAAAGGTACAAAAAAACATGTAATACATGGTTTGAATTTTGAAGACTATAAAAAAGTGCTTTTAAGCAAAGAATTGGTTAGAAAAAAGAATATCATATTCAAATCTCTTAAGCATGAAATTTTCACACAATCGCATGATAAGGTTGCATTATCATCAAATGACGACAAACGTGTTGTATTAAAAGACAATATTTCTACATTGTCATGGGGCCATCATTCATTATTTTAGTGAATTCATTAAATTGTATTTGTAAACTAAAACATAGAATATTTTGTGTGCTTTCATATTATATCTAAATGTATTCGTGTTATTTCATGTAAAATATAAATATTTTTTATCCTTACTTTCTAGTTTTTTATTTCAGTTATATACCAAACATACCTTTTTATTTAACAGATAATTTGCAATCAGCCAGTTTTGTGTGCATGTTCAATCTTGTTGAATGACATGAAAATACGCTGAATTTCTAAATACAAATCCGACAAGTCGAAACAAGTAATTGCAATGCTTCATTCATGCCACCCTATATCAAGTTACAGGTTACTTCGCTATATAACTTACCAGTAATACTAATCCGACAAGTCAAAACAAGTAATTGCATTGCTTCATACCACTATTAAGTTACTTCATATCAAGTTACATGTTACTCGCTATAAAACTTGTTAATTAATTAATTTATAATTCACTACAATTCAAGCATTTGAACTAAGTACAAGGATAAACGACTATTAAGTTTAACAAAAAGCCGACTGGTAAGAGTTTGTCATTATTTATTTATTTTGATAGTAGTTTAACATACATACATAATACATCGACGACAGAAAACAACAAGGGCGTAACCCTAAAAACCCAACTTTACACCAGAGCCAAAAAACCGAAATAAAAACGGGAAAAAAATCATATCTTTGTAACGGCTTGTCGTATGAACGTAATTTTTGGACCATAACTATAAAATATAAATCTGCATTATATTGTTTTCAAACTGTTACCTTGGTACAGCCAGGATCACGAGAAATCGAGTTACGCCCATCATCTATAGAAATTACAGACCTCAAAAATGGCGTAACTTGACACGATGTTTGTACTGAATCAAAAAATGATAACAAATTAGCTGACTACAAAAAGGTAGTAACCGCTTTTTCTTTTAATTTCGCATAAGGAACGGGGGTGTAAGCACATTCGTAATGCATGACAATGGCTAGAAAAAATGTCGTAACTTTAACCTCTTCAAATTCAATGAATTTAATGAAACGTCATAAAGCTTTTGTAAACGAAAATTTATTGAACTTTAAAAAATTACTAACAACAAAACTTATTTTAACTTAGTTAAATATGAATACGTTAACATTTAAACATTAAAAATTTGTGTTTTAAATGATCAATCATCGTAGTAACAATTTTTAATTCGTGATTCAGGTTGTTTATCCATTTTCTTCGCTGCCATCTACAAAAAATGTAAATTTAACAATTTATATCCCAACGTTAGGACTACTTTATCCTTATCTTATGTAAGCTTAAAACTTAACTGAGATACCTGTCCAACAGCGTAACTATTATTCTTTAGTATTTGACCACACCGCTAGATAGACTTTGATCGATTTACTACATCTATTAATTGGTGTGGTATTGTTTGTTGGTGTAAGTATACTTGCGTTATCAAAGTTTAAGCAATCAGCTAGATAAAACATCCTTAGTACCTACCTAGGTCTAGTAAGGACTTTATTAATTGGTCCAGGATTTGATTCCTGGCTTCAGCAATTTGAAAAGCACATAATGAAATGAACAAATACATATTTTTTTTTTATTGTGAGAGGGAGGAAACAAGAAGCGGGTTCTTTTTTCTTTCAATTGTTCTTTTTGTAACATAAAATTTTCTATTTCATCTAAATTTAAACATATTTATCATTTTTTATAAGCTTACCTACTTATACAGGGTGAAAAAAAAACGAACTAGTGCAGGGCAACTACCTTTAATATCGAAAATAGTATAATCTATGTTAAGGACTCTTTCTGTTTAAAATAAAACAATAAATACTGCATTTATGCATTTTTGAAAATTCGCTTGTTTTTGTCGGGATTTGAACCAGTCAAATACGATAAAATAACATAAACAAATAAAATAACATATGTTGTTGCGTTGTTGTTTTATGATGTAGAGTTTTATTTTTAAGTAACATACACAATCAATAAAACAGAAGGTCATGAAAGCCAACAATTAAGTTTCGTTTTGTTCAGTTTGCTTTTATTCGTTACGGGAAATGGACTACAGCTACCATATTGGGAATATGTAGCAAATAGTAGAATACTAGTAATTTTTATTTCTTGAGGTTTTTATTTAGTTTAAAGGACGTGTTGTAGCCATAAATGAACACTATGAATGACGCTTTCGATTGGTAATATAAAGTACGACTTTATGTTATGTCATTATTTAATTTTGGCCTGTTCGAGTTCCGGCTAATAAATTACTGATTTTATCAGTTTTTCAAAAATAAAAGTAAGTGTCCGTTCCTTAGGTACAAATTTGTTATTTCCAATATTTAAGATATTTTTTGCAGCTGCGATCCATTTCTCGCGACGGGTGAAAACAAAACGAAATTTAATTGCTAGTTTATATGGCCTTCTGTTTTATTGATCGTGTATGTTATTTTAAGATAAATGTACCTTAATTAATTGACTAAACGCCGTGTTCACCAAGTGCAACCGTCAAACTGACGTTTAAATGATCAGTCGTTAATGCAATCACATAATACCTCACTATTTTGAACGGTGATTTAAGTACGCCAGTTTAACGGTAAATGAACACGGCCCTTAAGTATCATGAAATTCACTAGTTGGTACGAGTAATCCAAAGTTTATATGACATACCTTAATTTTGATAATCTTTTATGATTTTGTCGAGGAAAAATAAACACAACCTTTCAGTTGCGTCCGCGCAGTGACTACAGGAGCTTGTGCCTGTGGCGTAAGCCGGGAAAAACCGAAATGTTCCAAAATATTCATTCTGATAATATTGGTTTAACTAGGCTTAGATTGATTTCGGGTAACCACGAAATTGCAGTATCTTAGAGGTTATTCGTTGTTCTTAGAAGAAACGCGAACTGCAAGAATGTCGTAAGCAATGAAGTTTGAAAAATGCATCCCGCAAAAAGGTCGTAACTACTTTCGTGTGTAGAAACTCGAACGGCTTAACTAATGTTTTTTGAAAAACACAAACTTCTACTCGTCGTATCTCTTAAAAGTTTAAATTCGTCATTTTATGGGCAGTTACGACCAAAAAAATTACTCCCATTTTCCAAAATACTGCCCGATTTTGAAATTTTTTGTCGTCGTAGAGACACGAGACCCGGACCATTCGACGCAGAAAAAAAAGCTGATTATAGCTATGTAATAAACTAGTTACGACCTTTTTATGGGATACGCCCTTGTTGTTTTCGAGCGTCGACATGTTATTTTCTTTCCAGATAATGATGGACTCCCAAGATTTGTTCTTTCAATGCGCGCAAGACCCACTAGAGGGATTTACACAGCACTTTGAAGAACTGAATCGACAAGATGCGTTAAAGGCTGAGGCTAGTGCAACGAGTGTCAAACAGAGTAAAGAAAAGACACTTAAGAAAAAGGGTGCAGGAATACTGACTAAGTCATGTAAAAGGAAAGTGACTGACCGTGTCAAGAAATCGTACATCATAAGCAAAGAAGCTCGTTATGGACATCGTCTCATACAAATTAATATTTTCGACTTAAGTGAGTGTGGTGAAAAAAATAATGAGCTAACGTTAGATAGTGAAAACAGTAGTGTAAGTGTCCAATACGTAGTCTTAGATCCCATCGATGAAATTTTAGACTTAACGGAGAACGTTATTAATAAGATTTCAAAACAGATATGTAATCGCTAGTTTTTAAGATATATTAATTAATAAAACGAAATATTTAGTTTCTGTTTTAATACTTTAAAATACTGTGTTGTGAATATCTAAAGTAAAATAAAAGTTATGAATATTTAAGACTATTGTTTTATTCATTATTTGATTTTAATATGATTGTAATAAAGATTTATTATTAAAGGCATGAAGAAAATTAAAGAAATTAAGTAAAATGCTTTTTAAATAACAATTATTTTATTCAAGTAGAAAATACATGCATATTATTTTCATAATACCACTTCTTAATACAAATTACATTACTTAGTGCACAGTGCTTATTATGGCTTAAACAGTAATTATTACTTTTACTTATCAAAAAAGTATTATACAGAACTGCTAACTTTGGACAACCCTTGTCACCAATATCAGTAACAAAACAAGTGTTGCACAACTCTTTAATCCATTTTACTTTTTCTAAACCTTTTACTAATATTTTCTTTTGATCGAGATACCGAGCAATGATTCTTTTGAATTCTCTATAATCGATATGACCTTCACTCCAACTAAAGCCTAGTTTCTTTTCGGTCCATGAAACCAGCCTACGTTCTTTATCTGATAAATGTGAATATGGAAATGGCGGCTTTATTGAAAACACTAACGTAAATTCTTCAGCAGCCAAAGCCAGCTCCTTAATAATAAAATTATTCTCATCATCTTTGAAGCCCTGCACGTCAACAATGTAACAATTCGAATTCATGATAATTTTTTCACAATGCTACTTAAAGGCTTATATTCCACAATGCAATCGTTAAAGATAAGACAAAAAGCTGATGTATTATCTGGAATTTCTGTATCGCTCTCAATTTCTATTCTTACATCTATCGGACCAGTCTTTAAGCGATCATTTTGTCTAGAAGTGTCTAAAACGTATAGAGCACAGCTTTTAAAATCGTGTATGTTCAATAACGGTTCAGCGCGACGTCCGTGATATGACTGTTGAAACCTAGCATATTGTTCATATAATAAAGCATAATTGTTGTGCTCAAATTTCACGTTTAAACTTTCATATGGGAAGTAGGTTGAGTTTAAAAATACTCGGACCTCTCGTAGATTACAATGATCATAACGTGAAAAATCCATATAGGACTTGTGTTTTCTGTTTGTCGACAAAGCTAATACAACAAATCGCGGTTTCTCTAACTGAGATGACGTTTTAATTGACCATGTATGTTTAGTCGTTTTAGGTAAAAGCGGATATTCATATAAGTCCCAGTTTCTAAAAACTATGTTTAACGGACGGTCTTTTTCCGTTAACTTTAACATATTGATTCGCTCGCGGTCCGATACCTTGATATGCGGTACTTGCCATACAATTTTATTAATTACAATATCTTGCAAGACTTCATTAGTGTTTAGTTTTACTGCATTTATATTTGTATTACTTCGCAGAAGAATCAATTCATGTTTACAATTGATTATTATTTTAGTGAAGTCTTCGGCAAACCCTAGAATTTTATTGAGAGGTAATGAGACTGCGAAACGTCCGCTTTCAATATTTTTTGTTCCGTTTATGTCCCATCCCCAAGCCTTTGACATTGATGATTCATTAATATTCATCTTCTATCTATATATATAAAAGAAGAAACTGACTGACTGACTGACTGACTGACATATCAACGCACAGCCCAAACCACTGGGCCTAGAGATTCCAAATTTGGCATGTAGGTTCCTTATAAGGTCTAGGGGTGCACTAAGAAAGGATTTTTCAAAATTCACACCCTAAGGGGGTGAAAAGGGGGTCCAAAGTTTGTATGGGGAAACAAGATTAGTTCGACTATTTTATTCGAAACTTCACAGAAGTACTCCTAATGGTAAATGAGTAAAAACGTGTTTCAGGCTTTTTGAGAATTCAACCCCTAAAAGGGGGGAAAGGGGTCACAAAGTCTGAAAATCAACATGGGTGTTGTTTTTATGGTTTATCGGGTCGCTGGTTATGAAAACAACAACGGTTTTAAAATCCGACGTGGCGGACGTAAAATACAATCTCCCTGGATGGGGTGCGATGGGGTTGAAATGTCTAAATAAACTAAATGACTGTTGATATATCAACGCACAGCCCAAACCACTGGATCTAGAGACTTGAAATTTTGCACATAGATACCTTATACAATGTAGGCATCCACTAAGGAAGGATTTTTGGGAATTCCTACGGGAACGGGAAAAAATGGGATTTATAAATTCGATTCCGAGTGACCCTATCTCAGTAACTATAATAACTAGACTCTTCAAATTTGATACACAAGTTGGTATTATATTAGTTAAAACATTAATTTCAGGAATTTTCAAAATTCCCACAGGATAAGGAAAAAACGGGATTTATATATTCAGTTCAACGGGATCCTATGAATTATAATTACTAGACTCTTCAAGTTTGACATAGAAGTAGGTAATTATAATAGTAAAAAATTGTTTAAAGGATTTTTGGAAATTCCTACGGGATAAGGAAAACACGGGATTTTTCGTTTTACTGGTCGTAGAAAGCTGAAATTCGGCATGTAGGTTGCTTAGGGAGTGTAGAGGAGGGTTGAGAGAGGACTTTACAAAATTTCCACGGGAACGGGAAAAAACGGGGTTTTCCGTTTTGGTGATCGTAGAAAGCTGAAATTCGGCCTGTAGGTTGCTTGGAGAGTGTAGCAGAGCATTAAGAGAGAACTTTCCAAAATTCCCACGGGAACGGGAAAAAACGGGGTTTTTCGTTTTGGTGTTCGTAGAAAGCTGAAATTCGGCATGTAGGTTGCTTGGAGAGTGTAGCGGAGCATTAAGAGAGGACTTTCCAAAATTCCCACGGGAACGGGAAAAAACGGAATTTTTCGTTTTACTGGTCGTAGAAAGCTAAATATTCAAAATTCATAAGTTCACACTGTAAATAGGCCGCAAAGGGCTCTTTAACCGAGTTCAAAAAAGGAGGAGATTACATGCATTCCACTTCATGTATTTTTTTATGTAGGTATGTTCGCCGATTTCTTGGTCAATTGTGGACCGATTATAAAAATTATATTTTTATTCGAAAGAATACAATATACTCCTGAGATGGTTCCATTGTCACCAAATCAGGATCTGATGTCGGGATCTTAGGGAAATCGAGGGCAACCCTCAAATTTTGTAGGCACGCATTACGTTTTTCATATATTTTCTCAAGCTCTTTAAGTGTTTGCGTCTGGTAGACATCATCTCATGTAGATGAGCTGATGATGGAAGGTAAAACTCCTTAACGGTTAGGAGTTGAGAATATTTTTTCAAATATTATAGGTACGTATAGACCGATAGTTGTATTCTTTCAGGTTATCCGGGTGAGCTGATGATGGAAGGTTAAACTCCTTAACGGTTAGGGGTGATAGGAAATTTTTTAAAATATCATATGCACGTATAGACCTTTAGTTGTATTCTTTCTGGTTACTCAGATGAGCTGATGATGGAAGGTATAACTCCTTAGCGGTTAGGTCACACAACACCATAACAAAATACTATAATATGTATAATATCAATGCTAAGTAGGTACACAGCGCTTCCAGTTACTCAAGTTTCCGTAGAAGGTAAGAAAACTTTGAATTATACCTAATGCAGGACAGGGGAAATTAATAATAGGTTTTATATATTAACAAACCTGGTTATTTTAGTGCCCGCTTTCGAATAGTGAAAAACATTGTATGTAAAGAAATACTGTAAAGGACCTTATCTACCTGAAGTTTAGTCGGGCTTGCTTGCTCGCTTACTTGCACGCTTGCTTGCTTGCGTGCATGCATGCTTGCTTGCATGCTTGCTTGCTTGCCTGTATGCTTGCTTGCTTGATATCTTGGTTTTTTGGACTACTCATGGTACACGCGAGCGAAGCCGCGGGAAAAAGCTAGTAGATAATAAAGACTTCAGTGTGGTAGTTATGCCTACATTTTTCACTTTGTCAATCTCAACCCCGTTCAATTCGTAACGGATATCTTGAAATAGGAAAAGAAATGGATTGTTCGTGAATTGAATACTATTCACCTCGGCTTTTGTTTCCCTATTATATACCTTTACAGTAACCTCCAAATACAAAGTACTTGCGGAAGGTAATATATACAAGTCTTGTTGGTTGATGGGTATCCGAATTTCATCGTTTTTATTAAACGTAGTTACATATGGTCTGTAGGAATGGATTTCAAAGCTCTCAATAGCATTGTCTTCCGAAAAAGAATGTGTGATATCGAGTATTTCACTCATTTTAACAATCCAATAAGTTTTAAAAACTTTTTGTTTTCTTTAGTTAATTTTACTTTAGGCGATGTTCTTCTCTTGAAGATGTTATCTGAACTAATTGCTTTAAGTGGATGTCGATAGTTTTTATTGAAGTCTATCATGCTTGCTTCTTTTTTAAATGTAAGTACAACTGAATTTCCTCACCTCTTAAATTTACAAGTTGATTTTCTCAGTTAAGAGATTTTGGTGCGGGAAATTGAAATTCTTGTAATAATTAAAATAATTAAATTTTTAATGTTTATAGTCAAAATTTATGTACAATCTATTCCTCCTAGTCTAATTTAGTATATTTTTGGAATAAATAGCTTAGGATAATCCATAGAATTTAGTCAGTTACCAATGTCAAAATTTAACGATAGTCACTTTTGCCGAAGCTAATATTTTTTATGATTGAGCCTATTTTATTGAATATGTTATAAATCTGTTCTATTTGCAGTCCAATCACTATAGTTTAATAAAGATTACCTCACATAATTAATTCAATAAGGTGAAATTAGCGTTTGAAAATTTCCCATATAGGCCAAATTAACTATGTTAATTAATATAATTACCTTGGATTGGAATTGCAAAATTCTTATTGAATTATTACCTGGGACTGCTGTGAACAATTACAGGAGTAAAATTATGTCGATCCATGGAGAATATTCTGAGTTCCAGTAATAGTGTAAAAATGGTCTACGGCTGTATTTGCTTTTGCTCAATAACTTCCTTAGTTTTATCTGAAACATAAAATGGTAATAATATATTAATAACGACTTGCATTTTACATTAGAAATGTATGCTTTATTGGAAAAGTAACATTTATTTTAAAAAATAATTATATAAAAACGATCTGAAAAAGGCATAATCTTACCTTACTTTGACATATAATTCTTGTAGCGAATAGAGCCTTTCACATTGAAATGATGTTTATTTCAGTTATATCAGGCCTTTAACTAAACGAGACAATGTTCGTGGTCTCAATTTACGTTATATTTATTATTGAATTGTCACTGAAAACCCGATGACATTTTATGTTCACAGATAGTTATTTATAGACAAACTGTTTAAGTCAACTTATTTTTAAGCTCAATTATTCCTATAAGAGTTCATTCAAATAAAAATTTTCGTCTTTCATTTAGTAAAATTCACTATTTTTTAAGATATAATAAATATTTCAAATTCAAATAATGTTAGTGATTGAGAGATTGAATGAGTGAATGAAAGTTTGGTTTGTAAGTGCTCCCAGCCTGAAAATTTACCCAATGATATTAGTATATAATAGAGTTAACCAATCAGATTTTTAGAAGGGGAGCTTCATCCAATAAGAGTAAAGTCTTATTATTTTTCTGTTTGTTAAGTGTGGCCACAGGTGTTTTTGCCGATTTTTAGGGAGAATTTGTAAGTTTGCCTGACGGATTTAATTTAATTAATGTTAAAAAACACTTAATAAATTTGCTTAAAATAGTACAAATCAAGGAAATAATCAAGTACTTGTTTTAGTTTTGTACTAGTATATCCATTATTTATGGTATTTCTTATAAATCATTATTGATACTATAGATGTTATCAATGATATTGACACATGATGATACTATAGATAGTAATGACGAAGTCCTGAATGGTTTTTAGGGTAAACTGTCAATGGTCAAGCTATCAATAGTTCTGCAACACTGTTCTGTACTAATGTAATAAATCTGAAGATATTTCATGATTGTATTGTTGAGCATTTTGGTCTTAGAGACTGCTGAAACAGAACGGAATATTGTTTTGTGTTGAATAATTCATTTGTCAAGTATTGCTATAATTAATGAATTTAAATATCTATCAGATAAACAATCAAAGTATGGGAATGTGGGTGTGTCCCATAGCTTTTGTGTCTTCGAATTAAGGTTTCGATATGAATCGATATTTATTTTTGCACTTGACGGAACATTAAATAATACTAAAACATAATATAACAATAATTGGCGTGATATATTTCACAATAAAATCAGAATTCATAGTGAAAATGAGATAGTTTTAAATAATAAACATTAATTTGTCGGGTCTTCCCCTGAAGACTCGTGACCCTCTGCTCCAGACATGGCGCGGGCAACGAAATAACACTCACGTATTTAACACGCAATTATCTATTCACCAAATGAAAATACATTTACAACGAAATCTTAAATGATTGCACTGATTTTAAAGGATTGAGTATGAAACGCGGCGTGTTCGCCGCGGAACAAGATTAACGTGCTCACTATCTGACGTCTCAAATCAGAATGTCTCTTGACCGCCATCTTTTTACCGTCTACCGCGCTTTTTAATTGTCAAACCTGACACTTCCGCCTGCCAGGCTAGCCAACCCAACCAATCTAGTTCCGCGTCCAACACGCCCAAGCTTACCGCTTGACGTTTCCGTACATAGACAATAAGTGTCGGTAAAACTATGCAGAAATCAATCAAGTAACAAAAATCATAATAGATGGCACTGTACTCCAATGCATACTGATTTAAAACTAATTTTTAAAATTTACTGCGTGTGGCCTCGCTATCTACCCACAGCGACAAATTAATATTTTTTATATTATATAGGCTGTCTATTTCGCTATAAAACAGTAATATTGGATATAAGTAAATTCACAAGTAAGTACAATTATTTGTGTGGAAATTTTTAGATTGAGGTATGAAGCTGGCCACACCGAGTGGGAATATTCCATATATACTTTACTTTTGCATTTTGGAAATCCCCGGATGCAATTGGAAAAGTACAGCCTGAAAGGAGGGGATAGCCAGGAGAGGGTATAAAAGGCGATGCACATGTCATTTCAAAAAGTTTTTCCTTTACTGGAAGTGTTTCTTTACGAAAGAGAAGAACAGGAGCGGAAGCTCTGCCCGACGGAACATAGGTACGTGCTTCAGATATAGTCTAAAATCCCTGCTTGGTGACAAATCTGTATTTTTTTTTATTTTTTCTTTTATTTAATTATTTTTTTTTGTGTGGTCTGGTACTGAATGGGACGCTGTCCAGTGCCTGATCATGCGAAAGATTAATGGATGAGATGAAGCTTCCGGGGCAGAATTTCATCGTTGTTTCAGCATAATTTTTGCATAATTAATTTATGCTAGAGGAATTTAGTAAATTATGGATTTGTCCACCTGGTTGCTTTTGGGGAAAATTGTTCACGGTCAGAGAGATTAATTGAGACAGAAACGCCAATTGTGTTCTGTTTTGGTCGGAATTCTGTTTGTGGGCATTTTCTTTGAAAGCTACTTTTGGGGAATTTTCTGTTTGTTTTTGATACAAATGGAAAATAGGATGGCAGGCTTATCTGTGGCACTGTTTCAAACTCCGTAGTCAAATTCGTGACGGTTTGAAACTAGCCACGAGTGTAGCTAGGTAGGTCCAAATCAGTTTCAGTTTGATTTTAGATTTCCGCGGATTATAAAATTGGTGCGAAATAGGGTGAAATATTTAGCTAGGAGTGTTAATTGTTTTAGTGAAGTGTTTGTGAAGTGTTTTCAGGTAGGATTGTTATTTATCAATCTGATAAATAATCAGGTATGTACGTTTTTTTTCTATGTGTAGGAAATATGCCGGATTTGAGAGAGGGTTTGGTTTTATTGCTTTGTTTGATAATGAAAATTCTTAAGAAAATAATGCAGTGAAATCGGGATCTCCTCTTGATCTGGATATACTGTGTCAGGGACCATAGGGATGTTTAGGTATCCTGTGGATGATTTATTTTATGTTTAAACTGTGTTGTGTATAACTTGTGTTTTGCATTGCGAATGTAAATTTTGTGTTTTTGTTGTTGTACGAATGGAGGAGTAAATTGTCGTGCAGTGATGATATCTGTAAATTTTGAGTCTAAAATCTAGACTGTATTAAGTAGAAATCACTCTGTTCTGGCATTTACAGGTTCCATTCAGACAATAATCTGGTGTCATGTTTTATTATATAGAATTTCATATAATTTCTATAACATATCTATACATGCATCTCACACAAATTACTCTCACTGTCATACAAACTACACTGAATATGTAAATGTAGTTTCTGTAAAGTAATGTCTCTGACATTGGGTTACAGAAATGAGGTAATGCTGAACTGTTCCAATTTTTACAAAATTAATAATACAAATGGTCTATCTGGGTTTATGGTCTACCAGATGATCGTAACCAAACTGTGTTTTACTATAGGGCTCCCCCTGAGTCAAATACCTGACCAGCTGTGAGTACAGTTGCGTCATATACCATGTAAATAACTAAAGTTTACCTGGTAGGTGTCGGATTGTATGAACTTGATATTGGCTTATGAACGATAATCCATGGTTGATTGTTTGTCATGAGCTATTTCAGGTCTCAGTAAATCAGTTAGTGGAGTTTGGTTGAGGATGAAAGATGGTATATTTACACTTAAACTGAGTTAGGCTGACCGGCCATCAGTACAATTCTGTGTAAGATAACATTTTCATAATCTTGAGCCTGGTTTGGACTTGTTAAGGGAATTGTGCAGACTGCATTATATTGCTGTGTTCAATTGACCACAAAAGGCTACAGGCTGACCGAATGGCTTTTCGGGCCTGCAATGTGTGTATTTGTACAATTTTTTCTTACTGGTCTAAGCTTGTCTTAACTCTGTCAACACTATCTGATGGACCCAGACTTTGGTATTTCCTTCGGGATTACCTTAGTATCGTATTTGCTCAATTTCTAAGCTTATTTTGTGATGCCATTAATCTAGGATTGGTGGTAACACAAGATGAGAAAATTGTCCTCTTGTGTCTGAAACTATAATTATGACCATCTGATGGACTAATATACCTATGACTACTTACTTGTAAGATTGGGAAAGCTCATTGCAATGGTATTGGTTTATTTGAGTAAATGACTTTTATGTAATGTCTTTTATCGCATGACAATTCCTTTGTCTATCATAATCCTTACCGTTCCCTGTGAGAACCCAAATCACAATGAAACATATACTTTTATGTGCTCGAGCGATTATAGCTTGAACCACATCCAATTTTACTATATAATGCTTTTTCATGTGTTGTGACTCTGTGTATCATGCACCGATGTCTTTACAATACACTCTACAAATCTATGTGGTGGTATGATTTCATGTCATCTACTCACAACTATATCTCAATTTCTCATTACGAATAATCGAGTTGGTTGCGTTTCCTCGATCCTAGTAATTATTGATAACCGTTGAAGCTTACTTAGTAAGTGGAGGTATCTAATGAAGTGATTGGTTGGAGCGTTCGCCTTTTATTCGGATGGGGCCCTTTATTCAGGGTGGTATGTTTTCATGTCACCACTATATATACTACTTGCTTGGAAATTTGGATGGTTGTGTATTCCATTTCAAAGTAATTATGTCATTGTTGATTCTCACCTTGTGAGCGGAGATGCTAATGAAACGAATGGGGCACTCGTCCGATTAACAAGTAAATAACAACACTTTACCATGTCTGTTTACAGCTTGGTAATACCTCAAATCTATGTAACTCATTGGTTATGGTCTATCTAGACATTCCCAGTGATTACACAACTCAAAGTCTGTGTATTTTACGCAGCGCCTCAATATTATGAAACAAGCATTGGTTGGATTGGATGTATTTCCATCTTAACTACTTTTGGAATTGGGTTTGCTCATTCCTTTATATCCTAGTCCTCTTTTGAGTTGACTATGCGCCATGGTTTGCGCCTAAATGTAAATTCAGGCCAGTATGGGCAAGGAGAGGTACGGAGTGCCAAAGGGGCTTGGTGGTGTGGCACCCGGGGACCTGTGGTCCCCGGTTACATCCCTATCCTTCCCTTTCCTGTTTCCTACCTATTTTACACTATACATACTTACTCATACATTTTACACTATATTATTTGCTTATATTTAATTTTAGGATGTTTAAATTAAGTTCTTTTGTTTAAACAGGCAATATACCTCTAATGGATACCGGCGTTGCCTTAAGACATACCACATCTTACGAAGTTTGGATTACTAAATCAAAAAATTACACAACGTAGGAGTCCTGACTGTATTAAGTTCAACGGCAATATTTTGATCAAAATAGGTCATAATATAGTTGTATATCTATATACCTTTATTTACATTATACCTTAATTAACCTTTTTTATATATTTATGTCAGCTTTTACATTTATTTTTAAAACCTGTTTTTTTTTAAATACAAGTTTTTTACATTTTGTTGCCGTGACCGAAGGATGTGGTTTTGCAAATGTCTGGGGTAGGCCGGGTTCTCGGGGGCGTTTATTGCTTGTTATAATAATTGCAGGCAGAAATATTTTATTTCTAACTTGGAATGAAATGTTTCTGTCCACTTTTTCTTTGTTTTGTGAAATTATGATGTTTTAGTGCACACTTTAGAATTCTTAATTTATGGGGGCGTATTTACATGTTTAAACTTGTAGGGCCCTCATAACTTATTAAATTTTTGTCTCTATGTTAGCACTGATACAAAGTCGCACTATTATACATCATAAGTTCACTCTATTGCTTTATTTGTTCATTTTATAATGATAGGGAGCATGCAAATAAATGAACAGGGTATGGAAAGTTTAATATGCTTTACAAATCTGCGCTTTTCAAATTCTTTACCATCTATTTCAAATTATTTTATTAATTTTCTTAAAAATGTGTTTATTTTCAGTGTTTTTATTTTGTTTTACATGTTTCATTTAATCAGGGTTCATATTATTTTATTTCTTTCTTCTTTTCTTGTCTTCTTATTATATTTAGAAAGTGCAGGGAAATTATGCAAATTTAGGCCATTAACCCATGAGTTGCGATAGGCTTTCATAATCATGCTTGCAGGATAGGCTGAAATAGAATGAAGTAGTGTTAAAAGCGTGCAGACACACAAAAATGAGGTGATAAGGAGTGATAAGGTTTTGGTTATTTCATAGCAACTTATTACGTAAATATGAAGAACAGTGATGTAGAAACACATTCAAAACAAACTATTGCGTTATATTTTACCTGTTGATAGCTCGATCTAGACTTATTTCCGTAATTTTTCCATGTTTGAGTCATATTTTCTACATGACAAACTTGCATCAATTATTCCGTGTTCGTGTCGATTTTGTGTACTGATATTCTTGATATAACACCATAAATAGGTCTTGCGCATATATCCGTCATTATATTGCACTTTAACTTTGCTAATTATTGCGTAGGAGTTGAATTTTCAGTTCATTTTAACACGTTAATGTAATTGCGCAGTATCGAAGTGTCAAATGCCCAACAATGACAACACGTGTAGTGATACCAGTGGTAAAGTTCGAAATACCGTAGAAAATTTCAAAGTCCGGGTAATTCGTCGTAAATTAAATTATAATTTTGTTGTAAATAACAATATCTTTAACCTTATGTTACAGTTTTATGCATATGAATAAATTCTGTTAACAAAATCCCATAATCATAGATTTTTTTGTTGTTAAGGTGAAATCGCTCTATATCAGTAGTTTCGTTTGAATAGAAGTCGGGTTTAAAAATTATTTAAATTATTTGGTTTATTAGTTGTGCCTTTTAAATTTATAAAACTAGAAAAAGATTATATCATAGTATAATTCCCATGTCCTAAAATTAGTTCGTGATTTCTGAAATTTTCGGAACTTGTGATTAGTCTGGCAACATTGTGTAGGCCCTTATTTCGTCAAGCGCGATCTTTTTTAATCTCAGTCGTAAAGGTTTGTTTGAGCTATTTTGAGCGTTTATTTTAGTAGTTCGAATTATTTCGAATTGTTTGTTGGACGCTATGAATTTATTGAAAGTGAAGTGTAGATTGAATCTGTGACAGCGTAAATATATTGTGGTGATAATATTTTATTTTAGCGGTTAGGTGTAATCTTTGCTTCTTTACGGATATTATGGATGTTATAATTATTTCGGTCTGACTGTTACTTTTTGCACTTGGGTGGCTGCGCCGATTTGGATGAAATAGGATATCAATGTGGTAGTTTTGTTCCGTAGGACTGTATGGTTATCGTGGATGGCATTAAGCGGTTTCTTGCGGTAGGACTCGCGCGCATTGTCTACTTTTAAATAATGGAATGTTGTAGAATTTCCTTAAGTACGATTTTTTTTTATGGGTTTTATTACGCTCTGTATTATTGTACGCTCTGTATCATCGAAGTATTGATAGGTTTTTCTTAGGGAAATAACTGATAGGTATCGCCGAATTTTTAATTACGAAATATGGATATTCAATATGTTATTTTAGAGTATTAAATTTGATTTTCAAAGGCCGTATACTACATAGTTATGATAATATTTTGAATTTCGCGAATAGGTTATTAATTATATAAACTAGAGAGTGCGAGTTTTAGTTAACTGTTACTTCTATTTTTGGACTTAGACTTTTGACTTAGACTTTAGACTTGAGACTTTCGACTTAGACGTTTGACTTGTAGTTTTAGATTATAGCTTGGTTTGTAGTGTTTGGCTTGTAGTTTGATTTATAGTTTTGGCTTATAGTTTTGACTTTGACTTTTGACTACGACTTTTGACTTCTCTATCCAGACGCTTATTCAATATCTCGCACGTCTGAGTTTAAAACCCTACTCTTTACAATATTTCTTTCACAGTCGTCATCATTTCGGACGGGGGGGCGTAAACTGTAGAACATAAGCCTCTCAAACGCCTTAGGGCTCGCTAAACGGTTTGGTCACGTGGTGCCGTGTCCGGTGCGGTCCCATAATCTTGAAAAGTTCTTCGCTCCATCTTGTTGGCGGAATCTCTACGTGAAAGTATTGATGCGATATAGTTATATTAATAGGGTTTATTTAATTTACCCATTATTAGGTTTCTACTAGTGTTACTAAGCCTATTTTTAGCACTCAATTTAACCCGATTGATTTATTTCATTAAAATTGTTAGTTCATTCAAACCAATCTAGATGGCGTTACTAGTATCTAACGATTAGTTTGGTAGTAATTTCTAGTATCCAGATTTATTTAAATTTAGTTGTTGAGTAAGTTCGATAATGATTTGGATAGGACAAGTTTTCATTTATTAATCACAAATAAGGATAGAGGGCGTTGATAGTCATGTTTTGTGACTTCTTATAGTTTTATTTTTTTTTAAAAGCGTTCAATAGCTATTTCTATAATACGAGGTTACGTTAGTTTATTAAAAATGGGATAGAGGGCGCTGATAGTAATAAGTAGTGTGAAAATAATTTCAAGTAGCTTTATTTTATTGAGGTCACTAGGGGGCGTTTAGTAGAGAACGTGTAGAAATTATAGGTGGCAGCACTAATGCGACAGTAGAGACGCTATGTGGACAGTAAAAGAAACTTGTCAGGGTAAAACGTTCAAATTGTTGGCACCAGTTGGCAGCATCGTCTATGTGCACGTTCTCTTGCATTTTAGTTTTTATAAAGTCCGATAGGTGGCGGTAAAAGCGGTAAAAGCGAATTAGGTGAATCAAGAAATTGGGCACGAATCTATAAGGACAGGTGGACACAATTTGAAGATTTTAAAAGAGATTTTTTGAACAATTATTGGGGAGAAGCAGAGCAGAATGAGCTAAGGAGAAAAATCGTTCTCAGTTCCTGGGACCCTACTCAGTCTACAATGTTGGGACATTTCATAGCATTATGCGGACAAGCGAAGATGCTGACTTATGCTATTCAAGAAAAACAGTTAGTAGATGATATAATGAACCATTTTCCTCGGGATATACAATACGCGTGGTCAACAAGCAACTATTCATCGATTTTTCAAGCCACCGAATTCCTTCGCAAATTAGATGTTGTAAACAAGCAAACTAATCTCAAGGCTAGCGGCAAGGTTCAACCAAGCGTCGTGCAGAAATCTACGGCAGATATACAAAATCAACACAACAAGAGAACCTTCAGTTATAAACAGCAATTCAACAAAAGGACGGCGCGTCAAACAACATCAAGCAAACCGGCAGAAACAAATGTTGTAGATATTGTCGACGATACTACTGTTCCTAATGCAAGTCCAATAGTAACAAATAATTTAAACGAGTAGATGTTGATGTCATGAGCCCCAATACATCAACAATAAGTGGGGCAAATTTAACTCCTGTAGCTTTAAACATTATGATGCGTTTCGGATGGGAACCTGGACAAACGTTAGGTAAACGCGATAATGGTTTACGTAAACCTCTCGTTACTAAAGGTCAATGCGATAAAGCTGGTCTAGGGTTAGGTATAATACAAAATAATTTAACTAACTTTGACTTGCAGGTTATTGAAGCCTTAAAGGTCCGATCCGATTTAGATAAAGGTCCGTTAACTCGTTCGGAAGTGGTTTCTTCATTATTCGACGAAGAAGATAATATTACCGTGGATAGATTAGAAATGTTTAAATCTGAGATCGGGATAGAAATTTTGAACGAACAAGTTGTGTGTCTTGTTGATACTGGCAGCGATATTACTTGTATATCAGAATCATTTTGGGAATCATTAAAATCGCGAGTAGGGAATAAATTAAATATGTTACCTGTTAAACCAATTCAGATTCGCGGAGCTGTTGGTCAGAAAAGTGCTAAAATACAGCAAATGGTTTTGTTACCTGTTAAATTTGGGGCGATTGAAATGGAAATTAGCTTTCTAATTGTACCAAAATTAGTACATGCGGTAATATTAGGATTTGATTGGCTTACGGCAAACAACACTAACATAAGACTGCAAAAGCCATCTGTGGGATTAATTATTGATTACAAGGGATATAGGACATTAATTCCGTTTATTGAATACGTATTTGAAGGGCAAAATGTTTCAGAAATCTCTAAATACAATAATAATTTTGACTTCAAGAAATATTTAGAAGGAATTAAAACAGATCCTGAAAAAATAGACTCGATAAGAAACTTTCCGATTCCTAAAAAAATAAAACATTTAAGAGCATTTTTAGGTTTATGCAACTATTACAGACGGTTCATTCCCGATTATAATAGCATTATTCAACCTTTATGTCAGTTGCTGAAAAAGAATAAGAGTTGGACCTGGACTACAGAAGCACAAGTAGCATTTGAACAATTAAAGAGTAGATTTTTAGAAACAATTATGTTGCATCACCCTGATATGTCACGACCATTTTATTTACAAACTGATAGTTCTGGAGTAGGTTTAGCCGGAGTTCTATTTCAATATGATTCTGAAGGTGAAATGAAAATATTAGGATATTGTAGTAGAGCTTTACGGGGTGCTGAATTAAGATGGACGGTTACGGAGCAGGAATTTTGTGTAAATAAAGAATTAGGTCGTTTGTTTAGAACTTATTGTCATAAAAATCATAAAGGGTGGGCAACAATATTGACTAAAATAGAAAATTTGTATAATAACACTTTCCATGAAAGCACTGGGTTTACACCTAACGAAATACTGTACGGCATTAGTAACAAAATGACTTTTGATGATTGTTTGCCACACTTAAATAAAACTAAAGACATTGATTCTGTTAGGGCCCAAGTAAGACAAAACTTAAAAGATAATAGTGTAAAGCGACAAGTTAGATTTAATAAATCACATCGCTTAGTTGAATTCCAAATAGGAGATTATGTAAAGATTCGTAAAGTAAATAAATCAGAAGCACAGAAGAAGCTCATCAAAAAATTTCAGCTTCTCTATGAAGGGCCCTATATAGTCAGTGCAGTACCATTTATAAATGTTTATACATTGATGGACCCCAAAACAAAACAAATTCGGGGTAATTTCAATGCCATTCATTTGAATAAATATTATCCATAAACATTGATTACGAATATTTTTCTAGAAATTAAGATTAGTTTTAGTGGAGATAGATTAAGGTTGATTACTCAATTGATAATAACTTTGAAGTCGTGAAGATGTTCGTTTCACTTTTAATTTAATGTTATTTTATTTGTCTTTTGATAACTTATACTGTAGGCAAACAGTTATCATACTGAAGTGAGGTTAAATTTAGTTGTCAAAAATGACAGTTGTAAGAGAATTATGACAAAATTATCAATTTTGTCTTGTATTAAACAGAGTGCTCTGCTCTTATATAACATGTTCGTTCATTAAATTGTTACTAGTGTCAAGACACAAAATATTGTTAAAATTTTAATACTTTTATAAATAAATCGTTCTGGGGATGTCGGGTCAGGGAAATGACTCAATTACATCTATCAGGACGTTTAAAAGATCATTAAGCTATCCACATTATGCTCTAATGCTAATACCTACTACTTCTACCATTATTTACTACTTCTATTGCAACTAGTTGAACTCTTGCTTGATAGATGTGGTTGGTGGGGAGTAGGGTGGTCATTTCTGGGGGTAGGGAATAATAAAAAAAAAAAAAAAAATTAATTTTAATAAATTTGTTTTACTATTTTCATTCTTTCTTTTTATCATTTTTGTTGGTTGAATTATTATTTTTGTTGTTCTCTTCTTTTTTCTATTTGTTCGGCAATTATTATGTTTCGTCTTGTTTTGTTATGGGTAATTTATAACTACGGTAAACTTCTTTATAAATTAGGGGGCGAAATGTACCAGATCGATCCATATAATTGCCGTATTTACTACTTCTCTACTTTACTAGACACAACTAGTAGGACATTTAATTTTCTCGGTTAATTTTCAATAAATATATAGATCATTTTAATTAAATACGGTAATTTTTATCTAATTAAATAAAATATTAATAATTACAAACACGATAAAATACGAGTCAATTTTAGTGACATCTTTGGTCAAGTAGCGACACTACGTTTTTTTTCTCTTAAAACAATTATTGAATAACATTCAAATTGGTGAGTAGTTTCGCTATCCGTGTATAGATGACTCTTTTGGTGACAATTTAGTGACATCTAGTGAGATTCGGATGAACTAGTATGTAGGAGTAGATAGGTTGTCTTATTGAATATAATGGGGTTATTTCTTCTACTCGCTGATAGATGGCGCTGTTGTCAGAAAAATTTAAACGCATTTTATTATAGAAATAATATTTATTCTCTTTATGTGTTTTATAGGCAAAAACTACAACCACAATCACTAATAAGCTTCTACATTAATATTCTAACACAAACTCAACTTAATTACTTGAAGTATTGATGGAACTATTCAATAACTTGTTTACACTGAATACTTTCATATTTTCTTGAATTTTTCACTGAAATCCGTCTTCCGTCTTGAATTTCTTTTGTTGCTGGCTGATATTGGCGTTGTTAATGATTCTGATGTAGTATTCATAGTATAGAATCAAAATATTTCTGAAACAAAGTATACGTCAAATTAATTCTGAATTTTCCATTTTTTGTTTAAAATACTACCTAGATCAAAGTGTATTTGGTTAGATCTCATCATAATATTGGTTGAGATACAGAATAAGTTAGTTTGGTTCAGACTTTTACTTCAATAAGTTGAAATAAGCAGTCATTCAGTTTAGAGATTTTGGTGCGGGAAATTGAAATTCTTGTAATAATTAAAATAATTAAATTTTTAATGTTTATAGTCAAAATTTATGTACAATCTATTCCTCCTAGTCTAATTTAGTATATTTTTGGAATAAATAGCTTAGGATAATCCATAGAATTTAGTCAGTTACCAATGTCAAAATTTAACGATAGTCACTTTTGCCGAAGCTAATATTTTTTATGATTGAGCCTATTTTATTGAATATGTTATAAATCTGTTCTATTTGCAGTCCAATCACTATAGTTTAATAAAGATTACCTCACATAATTAATTCAATAAGGTGAAATTAGCGTTTGAAAATTTCCCATATAGGCCAAATTAACTATGTTAATTAATATAATTACCTTGGATTGGAATTGCAAAATTCTTATTGAATTATTACCTGGGACTGCTGTGAACAATTACAGGAGTAAAATTATGTCGATCCATGGAGAATATTCTGAGTTCCAGTAATAGTGTAAAAATGGTCTACGGCTGTATTTGCTTTTGCTCAATAACTTCCTTAGTTTTATCTGAAACATAAAATGGTAATAATATATTAATAACGACTTGCATTTTACATTAGAAATGTATGCTTTATTGGAAAAGTAACATTTATTTTAAAAAATAATTATATAAAAACGATCTGAAAAAGGCATAATCTTACCTTACTTTGACATATAATTCTTGTAGCGAATAGAGCCTTTCACATTGAAATGATGTTTATTTCAGTTATATCAGGCCTTTAACTAAACGAGACAATGTTCGTGGTCTCAATTTACGTTATATTTATTATTGAATTGTCACTGAAAACCCGATGACATTTTATGTTCACAGATAGTTATTTATAGACAAACTGTTTAAGTCAACTTATTTTTAAGCTCAATTATTCCTATAAGAGTTCATTCAATTAAAAATTTTCGTCTTTCATTTAGTAAAATTCACTATTTTTTAAGATATAATAAATATTTCAAATTCAAATAATGTTAGTGATTGAGAGATTGAATGAGTGAATGAAAGTTTGGTTTGTAAGTGCTCCCAGCCTGAAAATTTACCCAATGATATTAGTATATAATAGAGTTAACCAATCAGATTTTTAGAAGGGGAGCTTCATCCAATAAGAGTAAAGTCTTATTATTTTTCTGTTTGTTAAGTGTGGCCACAGGTGTTTTTGCCGATTTTTAGGGAGAATTTGTAAGTTTGCCTGACGGATTTAATTTAATTAATGTTAAAAAACACTTAATAAATTTGCTTAAAATAGTACAAATCAAGGAAATAATCAAGTACTTGTTTTAGTTTTGTACTAGTATATCCATTATTTATGGTATTTCTTATAAATCATTATTGATACTATAGATGTTATCAATGATATTGACACATGATGATACTATAGATAGTAATGACGAAGTCCTGAATGGTTTTTAGGGTAAACTGTCAATGGTCAAGCTATCAATAGTTCTGCAACACTGTTCTGTACTAATGTAATAAATCTGAAGATATTTCATGATTGTATTGTTGAGCATTTTGGTCTTAGAGACTGCTGAAACAGAACGGAATATTGTTTTGTGTTGAATAATTCATTTGTCAAGTATTGCTATAATTAATGAATTTAAATATCTATCAGATAAACAATCAAAGTATGGGAATGTGGGTGTGTCCCATAGCTTTTGTGTCTTCGAATTAAGGTTTCGATATGAATCGATATTTATTTTTGCACTTGACGGAACATTAAATAATACTAAAACATAATATAACAATAATTGGCGTGATATATTTCACAATAAAATCAGAATTCATAGTGAAAATGAGATAGTTTTAAATAATAAACATTAATTTGTCGGGTCTTCCCCTGAAGACTCGTGACCCTCTGCTCCAGACATGGCGCGGGCAACGAAATAACACTCACGTATTTAACACGCAATTATCTATTCACCAAATGAAAATACATTTACAACGAAATCTTAAATGATTGCACTGATTTTAAAGGATTGAGTATGAAACGCGGCGTGTTCGCCGCGGAACAAGATTAACGTGCTCACTATCTGACGTCTCAAATCAGAATGTCTCTTGACCGCCATCTTTTTACCGTCTACCGCGCTTTTTAATTGTCAAACCTGACACTTCCGCCTGCCAGGCTAGCCAACCCAACCAATCTAGTTCCGCGTCCAACACGCCCAAGCTTACCGCTTGACGTTTCCGTACATAGACAATAAGTGTCGGTAAAACTATGCAGAAATCAATCAAGTAACAAAAATCATAATAGATGGCACTGTACTCCAATGCATACTGATTTAAAACTAATTTTTAAAATTTACTGCGTGTGGCCTCGCTATCTACCCACAGCGACAAATTAATATTTTTTATATTATATAGGCTGTCTATTTCGCTATAAAACAGTAATATTGGATATAAGTAAATTCACAAGTAAGTACAATTATTTGTGTGGAAATTTTTAGATTGAGGTATGAAGCTGGCCACACCGAGTGGGAATATTCCATATATACTTTACTTTTGCATTTTGGAAATCCCCGGATGCAATTGGAAAAGTACAGCCTGAAAGGAGGGGATAGCCAGGAGAGGGTATAAAAGGCGATGCACATGTCATTTCAAAAAGTTTTTCCTTTACTGGAAGTGTTTCTTTACGAAAGAGAAGAACAGGAGCGGAAGCTCTGCCCGACGGAACATAGGTACGTGCTTCAGATATAGTCTAAAATCCCTGCTTGGTGACAAATCTGTATTTTTTTTTATTTTTTCTTTTATTTAATTATTTTTTTTTGTGTGGTCTGGTACTGAATGGGACGCTGTCCAGTGCCTGATCATGCGAAAGATTAATGGATGAGATGAAGCTTCCGGGGCAGAATTTCATCGTTGTTTCAGCATAATTTTTGCATAATTAATTTATGCTAGAGGAATTTAGTAAATTATGGATTTGTCCACCTGGTTGCTTTTGGGGAAAATTGTTCACGGTCAGAGAGATTAATTGAGACAGAAACGCCAATTGTGTTCTGTTTTGGTCGGAATTCTGTTTGTGGGCATTTTCTTTGAAAGCTACTTTTGGGGAATTTTCTGTTTGTTTTTGATACAAATGGAAAATAGGATGGCAGGCTTATCTGTGGCACTGTTTCAAACTCCGTAGTCAAATTCGTGACGGTTTGAAACTAGCCACGAGTGTAGCTAGGTAGGTCCAAATCAGTTTCAGTTTGATTTTAGATTTCCGCGGATTATAAAATTGGTGCGAAATAGGGTGAAATATTTAGCTAGGAGTGTTAATTGTTTTAGTGAAGTGTTTGTGAAGTGTTTTCAGGTAGGATTGTTATTTATCAATCTGATAAATAATCAGGTATGTACGTTTTTTTTCTATGTGTAGGAAATATGCCGGATTTGAGAGAGGGTTTGGTTTTATTGCTTTGTTTGATAATGAAAATTCTTAAGAAAATAATGCAGTGAAATCGGGATCTCCTCTTGATCTGGATATACTGTGTCAGGGACCATAGGGATGTTTAGGTATCCTGTGGATGATTTATTTTATGTTTAAACTGTGTTGTGTATAACTTGTGTTTTGCATTGCGAATGTAAATTTTGTGTTTTTGTTGTTGTACGAATGGAGGAGTAAATTGTCGTGCAGTGATGATATCTGTAAATTTTGAGTCTAAAATCTAGACTGTATTAAGTAGAAATCACTCTGTTCTGGCATTTACAGGTTCCATTCAGACAATAATCTGGTGTCATGTTTTATTATATAGAATTTCATATAATTTCTATAACATATCTATACATGCATCTCACACAAATTACTCTCACTGTCATACAAACTACACTGAATATGTAAATGTAGTTTCTGTAAAGTAATGTCTCTGACATTGGGTTACAGAAATGAGGTAATGCTGAACTGTTCCAATTTTTACAAAATTAATAATACAAATGGTCTATCTGGGTTTATGGTCTACCAGATGATCGTAACCAAACTGTGTTTTACTATAGGGCTCCCCCTGAGTCAAATACCTGACCAGCTGTGAGTACAGTTGCGTCATATACCATGTAAATAACTAAAGTTTACCTGGTAGGTGTCGGATTGTATGAACTTGATATTGGCTTATGAACGATAATCCATGGTTGATTGTTTGTCATGAGCTATTTCAGGTCTCAGTAAATCAGTTAGTGGAGTTTGGTTGAGGATGAAAGATGGTATATTTACACTTAAACTGAGTTAGGCTGACCGGCCATCAGTACAATTCTGTGTAAGATAACATTTTCATAATCTTGAGCCTGGTTTGGACTTGTTAAGGGAATTGTGCAGACTGCATTATATTGCTGTGTTCAATTGACCACAAAAGGCTACAGGCTGACCGAATGGCTTTTCGGGCCTGCAATGTGTGTATTTGTACAATTTTTTCTTACTGGTCTAAGCTTGTCTTAACTCTGTCAACACTATCTGATGGACCCAGACTTTGGTATTTCCTTCGGGATTACCTTAGTATCGTATTTGCTCAATTTCTAAGCTTATTTTGTGATGCCATTAATCTAGGATTGGTGGTAACACAAGATGAGAAAATTGTCCTCTTGTGTCTGAAACTATAATTATGACCATCTGATGGACTAATATACCTATGACTACTTACTTGTAAGATTGGGAAAGCTCATTGCAATGGTATTGGTTTATTTGAGTAAATGACTTTTATGTAATGTCTTTTATCGCATGACAATTCCTTTGTCTATCATAATCCTTACCGTTCCCTGTGAGAACCCAAATCACAATGAAACATATACTTTTATGTGCTCGAGCGATTATAGCTTGAACCACATCCAATTTTACTATATAATGCTTTTTCATGTGTTGTGACTCTGTGTATCATGCACCGATGTCTTTACAATACACTCTACAAATCTATGTGGTGGTATGATTTCATGTCATCTACTCACAACTATATCTCAATTTCTCATTACGAATAATCGAGTTGGTTGCGTTTCCTCGATCCTAGTAATTATTGATAACCGTTGAAGCTTACTTAGTAAGTGGAGGTATCTAATGAAGTGATTGGTTGGAGCGTTCGCCTTTTATTCGGATGGGGCCCTTTATTCAGGGTGGTATGTTTTCATGTCACCACTATATATACTACTTGCTTGGAAATTTGGATGGTTGTGTATTCCATTTCAAAGTAATTATGTCATTGTTGATTCTCACCTTGTGAGCGGAGATGCTAATGAAACGAATGGGGCACTCGTCCGATTAACAAGTAAATAACAACACTTTACCATGTCTGTTTACAGCTTGGTAATACCTCAAATCTATGTAACTCATTGGTTATGGTCTATCTAGACATTCCCAGTGATTACACAACTCAAAGTCTGTGTATTTTACGCAGCGCCTCAATATTATGAAACAAGCATTGGTTGGATTGAATGTATTTCCATCTTAACTACTTTTGGAATTGGGTTTGCTCATTCCTTTATATCCTAGTCCTCTTTTGAGTTGACTATGCGCCATGGTTTGCGCCTAAATGTAAATTCAGGCCAGTATGGGCAAGGAGAGGTACGGAGTGCCAAAGGGGCTTGGTGGTGTGGCACCCGGGGACCTGTGGTCCCCGGTTACATCCCTATCCTTCCCTTTCCTGTTTCCTACCTATTTTACACTATACATACTTACTCATACATTTTACACTATATTATTTGCTTATATTTAATTTTAGGATGTTTAAATTAAGTTCTTTTGTTTAAACAGGCAATATACCTCTAATGGATACCGGCGTTGCCTTAAGACATACCACATCTTACGAAGTTTGGATTACTAAATCAAAAAATTACACAACGTAGGAGTCCTGACTGTATTAAGTTCAACGGCAATATTTTGATCAAAATAGGTCATAATATAGTTGTATATCTATATACCTTTATTTACATTATACCTTAATTAACCTTTTTTATATATTTATGTCAGCTTTTACATTTATTTTTAAAACCTGTTTTTTTTTAAATACAAGTTTTTTTACATTTTGTTATCAAATCAGGATCTGATGACGGGATCTCAGGGAAATCGAGGGCAACCCTCAAATTTTGTTTCATGAGCTGACGATGGAAGGTAAAACTCCTTAACGGTTAGGAGTTGAGGATATTTTTTCAAATATTATAGGTACGTATAGACCGATAGTTGTATTCTTTCAGGTTATACAGGTGAACTGATGATGGAAGGTTAAACTCCTTAACGGTTAGGAGTTATAGGAAGTTTCTTTAAATATCATTTGCACGTATAGACCTTTAGTTGTATTCTTTCTGGTTATTCAGATGAGCTGATGATGGAAGGTATAACTCCTTAACGGTTAGGTCACACAACACCTTAACAAAATACTATAATATGTATAATATCAATGCTAAGTAGGTACACAGCGCTTCCAGTTACTCAAGTTTCCGTAGAAGGTAAGAAAACATTGAATTATACCTAATGCAGGACAGGGGAAAGTAATAATAAGTTTTATATTATTAACAAGCCTGGTTATTTTAGTGCCCGCTTCCAAATTAGTGAAAAACATTGTATATAAAGAAATACTGTAAGGAGCGTATCTACCTGAAGTTTAGTCGGGCTTGCTTGCACACTTGCTTGCTTGCGTGCATGCATGCTTGCTTGCATCTTGCTTGCTTGCATGCTTGCTTGCTTGACTGCATGCTTGCTTGCTTGATATCTTGGTTCTTTGGAATACTCTTGGTACACGCGAGCGAAGCCGCGGGCAAAAGCTAGTAACAAATAAAAGAGAAAAAAAATACAAAAAAATCAATCCGAACGTGCGAGTCGCGAACCGATGAGCTTCGCCGCCCGAGCCGCGCGCTGCGCCGCCGCGCCATCCGTCCTTAACATAACAGGGTGAAAAACCCTACTATAACCAAGCAATTGGAGAACAAAAAAATCGTTAAAGACGTAGACCGCCGACGCAATCCTCAGGAGGATAGCAGCGTCCCCGCGTCAAGGGGACCAAAGTCAGATTATAAGAGAATATATTCAGATAGATAAGATAGAATTAAATAAAATAGATTTAAGAAGTTAGAAAATAAATCTCCTCACCGTAAAATATACGGGAGACCCAAACCTTGTAAGTAAATTAACCCATTAAAGAATAAATTTAATATTCAAGGGTAACATTACGGTTACAAGCCGATAGTCAGAGAAATAAGGTAGACCTAAGAAAGTAAAGAATAAACCTCCTACCGTAAAATCAAAGTGATTCCGAATCTTGTAGATAAATTAACACTAGTATGTGTGGTGATATATACCTAATGCTTGAAGTTAACATTATCTTTTACAAGCCGATAAACAATAACGTTAGATATAATATTGTGAGTAACGTAACCGTAATATGAAGATAAAATTAGAGGTTAACATTACCCTTACAAGCCGAGAATCAATAACGTTTGACATAATCTTGTGAGTAAATTAACTGTAATACGAATAAATATAATATTCAAGGTTAACATTACTTTTACAAGCCGATAATCAAGTAGCCTACAAACATAGTAGGTAGGTACTTATGTACAGAAGTACAACCGAGAATGACGAAGATAAATAGTTATTCGCAAACCGTTCCGTTTCAACACTTCCCAGTATCCAGAATACGGAAGTCAAAAAAAAAAACCGTACCGTTTCAACACTTCCCAGTACTCAGAGTAGGTACGGAAGTAAAGAAAAAAAATCAATACCCTGCTGGGGCAATATTGGCAGCGATTTTTACCGTTCTTTCTGATCCTCAGGTAAAAATCTCTACAAGTAGGGGGGGAATGTGATGATGGTGACACCCCCCCCACATACACCATCACCAGAACCAACGTGCAGCCCGGTCCGGAACCGAACCCCGAACCAGAAAGAAGGACTCACGCACCATACCGGCCGGACATCAACAACGTGTTGTAGCCGCAAGTCGGCTGCCCTAAGCAGATTTCAAGTATCTCAAAATTTTACAAAAAAGTTTTTTTTTCACTAATTTATGTAACTAATCGAAATACATCTTTGGGTATTTAAATTTTCGAAAAATTATTTATACTTTTGAAAATATGGCTTAATTTCTGATTCAAGTATCTTTTTACACATGCATGTTCTACACTAAACTCAAGTATGTCGCACTTCGCAAACATGAAAACAAGTATCTGGAACCGAGGTACTTGTAATTCACATAGAAAACGGAGATACTTGTTTTCATAGTAGATTTTGCTTAGCTTATTTCGTTTTAAAAGGAACAACAACCAAGTAGGTACATTTCTCAATAGCATAATAGATTCAATACATGGGTATTTGCATAAATTGATTTAAAAGACTACCCATGTATATTCGACCAAGTAAGTGCTTTATAATTTTTAATGACAGTTCCTACATCAGAATAAAAACAATAAGGCTGATTGTCACATTGACTTTTAAGTGAAAATAGCCTTTGATGCTTGAAGCCGTACAAATGACATTGAACCTTAGGGTGGTAAAGGAATTTCTTGGTCGACTATACCTACCTTATTCTGTTTTATAAGAACGTCAGTGAGAGTGCAACCAAAACAAACGGCGTTAGTGCTGAATGTTAAATCATACGAGATAAAATAAAACCTAGATAATGAAGAGGCGTGGAGATAGTTTTAACTTTTCCAACAATTGCCATAGGGCTAAACGTATGGTTTTTATGTGTCTGGAAAAAGATAATAACAGGTGAGTTTAAATAAATGATCTTTAGCGATCATTATAATTAAAGTTATTTTTTATTTCTATAGGTACTGATTTTAATTTATATTGTTCAGTTGGTAAACAATGATATTTGTAAATATGCAGTAAGAAACTGATTTACGTTCCTATTAATTTACAGAAATAAAATACCTACTTTTGAAGAAGACTTAATACAATCTGAAGATATTTTGATGCGGAATACTGCAACCAAAGGAAGTGCTGATAATTCGTGGAATTTAGAAGAACAGCAGTATTTTGAAAGGTCTATTGAAACAACTAATTCATTGAGAGAAAGCGATGCAAGTTTTATTGAGAACAGTAACGGCGAAGAAACAGATTACAGATTAACAGAATTATTGCCAATGCGTCCGGAAAATGATCACTTTAATCTCCTGAGTGGATCTCTAACTCAGCATAGATTTGAGACACATAATGATGGAATTGACGATTTATCAAGTAATTGCTCAGCATTTTTTATTAATGAACAGCAACTTCCACCAATCATTATTCCAGAGACTCCTAATAATTCCGCAACAGACACAAGCTGTAGTTCATTAGACAATAATAATAGTACAGCTAAAAAATCACGAAAAGACTTAGTAAAGTATCCTAAACTTTCAGTTACTGAAAAAAATAATCAGAATAAAAAAAAATATCCTATTAAATTAACTCCATGTAATAAAAGTTGCCGCCGTAATTGCTCTAAATTTTCTGAAAAAGACCGCAAAAAAATTTGGGAAACTTACTGGGATACACCAAACGATTTACGTTTACAGTGGTTAGCACGAAATATTCATTTACAACCGGTTGCCAGACTAACTACAGGGAGCCAGAGCAAAAGAAACACAACAAGACTTTTCTTTTTGGAAAATATACATGGCTGCTCATTAAGAGTGTGCAAACAATTTTTTCTTAATACGTTAGGGCACAAAAATGATTCTATAATTACAACTGTTGCAGAGAAGATAAAAAATTGTCCATTAAATATTTCTGATAAACGAGGACGTAACGCAAAACAAATGTTTGATAGCAAATTAATTGAAGAGCATGTTTTACGTTACAAACCCTGTATTGCCCATTATCGTCGTCACAACTCTCCATTGGCACGATATCTTAATCAAGACATTACTCTAGTACAACTTCATAAAGATTTTACAATGCAATATCCTAACTCAAAATGTTGTTTGGAAGTATACCGCCGAACTTTAAAGAATATGAATATATCACTTCACAGACCTCAAAGTGATAAATGTTTTGACTGTGAAATGTATATTAAAGAAAAAAATGAGAGCAAACAATCTCGGACCATTATGACACTAAAAAAAATGTGTCAAATAACTATTCATAAAAATAAAGTGAGACAAGCGAATTTTGAGTACAAAAACGATGCAGAAAAGGAATCTCAACTTGACACTAAAATATATTCCATGGACCTAGAAAAGTCCTTGCTGATACCTATTATACCGGACGTCAAAGATTGTTTTTTTTCTAGTCGTTTAGTTGTTTTTAACCTTACTTTTGCAAGTTTGAAGAAAAAAGATTCCCTTACTCCTGCTAAATGTATTCTTTGGCATGAAGCTACTTCAGGAAGGGATGCTAAAAATATTGTGGATGCTATTTACCAATTATTGTTATCAGAAAGAGACACCAGACACTTTGTATTATGGGCAGATAATTGTACGTCTCAAAATAAAAATTGGTTCCTTTTTACAGCCCTCGTAACCATTGTCAACAGTATTGACATAGATTCGATAACGATTAAATACCTCACAAAAGGGCACACGCACATGTCGGCAGATGTGTTAAGGATGCGTATTCAAACAACCAGTACTCTGCTAAGACTGTCTATTATTTTCTTCACCTACCCGCATTCCCATTCACTAACCTACCCACAACCCCTTTCTTATAAATAAACATGCTTCTATTTAAAAACAACATACATTAATCTTCCTATTATTCATAACAATTTTTAACAATAGATTCACAACATAATTGTATTATTTTATTTTTAATTAAATATTATTTCAATAAACAGATGCATAATGAAATTAAATTAAGCTAATAATTCATTCAATATTCTTACATTACAGTTTTTGTTATAACAAAATCTTAATGCATTTATAATTGGTCTCATATTTATTACATCATTGTTTTATTTAGTTGACAATTACTATAAAAATCGATTATTATGTACATACATTAGGGTTTTTATTTTATTTTTTTATTTATAGAGTTATTTAAACATTTGTGACATTTTTTTAGTTTATTATTTGATTTACGTACCTATATATTGTTTTTTTTTTATATATATATATATTGATTACATTTACAAATAATTATTGTTATTTACATTTCATAATTATTGTATCACAACAAGTATGATTCACTGATAGTTTAGTTGATACTGATACTGACTGATACTAAGTAGTAGTTTTGTTGCCTTAGCCATCTAGTCACGTCGTGTCACACGTGGTACACCTGGCGCTGAGTATCCCCACCGATCAGGAGGTCTCACTGTCCTGCCAAATCGGGAGACATAGTTATAGTTATGAGTGTCGGATGTTGTACTTGCACTGGAGCTGGGTACTTGGGTGGCGGCGCGGGAGGCGGCGGGCGCCGTGTCGTGGACGTCGTAGTCGAGCAGCAGGTCGGCGGGCTCGTCGCGGCGGCGCGGCGAGTCCGCCATGAGCTGGCGGCGGTTGCGACGTATTACGCGGCCCGTCTGTAGTTCAATCGTATACGATCGCGGCCTGGCTATGCCTATAATTTTACCATTTGACCAAACTCCGTTCATACGCGCCTTAACCAAAGTACCTGGAGTGAATGGTTTAAGATTTTTACTTCCTCTATCGTAATAAATTTTTTGTTTTGTTTGACGGTTTTTTAATTCACGCTTAATACTATTATAATTTTGTGTGTTCGGCTCTAATAATTCTGGTAAACACGGAAGAGGGCTGCGTAATTTCCTATTATTTAAAATTTCTGCTGGTGACGGCAATTTGTCACTAATTGGAGTGTTTAAAAATCCTAATAAAGCTAACCGGAAGTCTGAGCCATCATAAGATGTTTTCTTTAGCATTGATTTTATAATTTGAATGGCACGTTCTGTCTGTCCATTCGACTGTGCATATCTAGGGGACGATGTTTGATGTCTAAATTTCCACTCTGAACTAAAAGCTTTAAAAGTTCTGGAAGAAAATTCCGGTCCATTATCAGAAAATACTATGTCAGGAATTCCTTGTCTACTAAATATATTTTTTAAACGGTCTACCACGTGCATAGAGGTAAGAGACTGTAGGGCTTCCACTTCAATAAATTTACTAAAGTAATCAATAATTATAAGAAAAGATTTTCCACCAAAATGAAAAATATCCGTTCCCACTTTTGACCATGGTCGTAGCGGAACTTCATGAGGCATAAGCGGTTGTTTACTGTTCTCTTTTCTAAATGTTAGACAAGCCTGACAATGAGAAATCATATCCTTTACTTGAGCGTTCATATTTGGCCAGTACATTAGTCCCCTAGTCATTAGTCTACATTTTTCGGCTCCTAAATGACCTGCATGTACTTTTTTTAACATGTCGCGACGCATACACTTAGGTATAATTATTTGTTGGCCTTTCCATACCATTTCGTAAGCCACTATTAATTCGTCCCTACAATCCCAGTAAGGTTTAAGCATGTCCTCAACCTGGCTTTTATGCGTTGGCCAGCCTTTTTTTATTATTCTTTTTAGGCATTGCATCTCAGTGTCAGAGCTGTAACATTTTTGTAATTCTAAAAAATGTGAGTCGGTTAATGGATTACTGATAGCCACTGCGCAAACCTGTGCCTGCGCATCCAGGTGATCGCGCGGCTCCTCGGGCGCGGCGGCCGCGCCGCTCGGCGCGATGGCGCGCGACAATGTGTCCGCGACATATAAATATTTGCCTGGTTTATAGACTAACGTGAACGTGTAAGGTTGCAATCTCAGTAGCATCCTTTGTAATCGTGCGGGTGCGCTAGCTATGGGTTTCTTTATGATACTAATAAGCGGCTTATGGTCAGTTTCCACGGTAATGTCTGCTCGTCCATAGATATATGTATAAAATTTCTCACAAGCATACACACAAGCTAGAAGTTCTTTTTCTATCTGTGCGTATGCCTGTTCCGCCTTTGTTAAGGATCGCGAAGCATAGCATACCGGCATGCCGTCCTGCATGAGGCACGCTCCGAGTCCATTTCTTGATGAGTCCACTGATAGCGTGACTGGTTTATTTAAGCTATAATACCGTAGAACCGGTGGACTAGTCAAACACCTCTTCAAATCATTAAAACATTGATCATGATTGTCATTCCAGTGCCATGCAATATCTTTTTTTAATAATTCTCTAAGTAAATGCGTTTTCTCTGATAACTTTGGTATGAAACTACCCACATACGTGACTAGCCCTAAAAATCTTTCTAAATCTTTAATATTTTCTGGTTTGGGCATTTCCTTTATGGCCAGGATATGTGATGCATCAGGCTGAATTCCATGCTCTGAAATAATGTGTCCTAAATATTTTAGCTCCGACAATCCTACTTTACACTTTTCTTTATTAAGTTTAATATTTATTTGTCTACACCTTTCTAAAACCTGTCGCAAACGCTTATCGTGTATTTCTTTTGTTTCCCCATACACTAGTAAATCATCAATAAACAAAATCGTACCCGAAATGTCGTCAAATTGCTCATACAACCTTTTATGAAAAAATTCAGATGCCGACGAAATGCCAAACGGCATGCGTAAAAACTTGTACCTTCCGAAGGCCGTATTAAAAGTACATAAGTCGGTAGACTCTTTGCTAAGCCTAACTTGCCAAAATGAATGTTTTGCATCTAGCGTGGTAAAATACTTGGCACCGGCCAGGCTCGCTGTAATTTCCGTTAAGGTCGGTAGTTTGAAATGCTCTCTACGAATAAACTTGTTTAAATCACGCGGGTCCAAACATATGCGGAGATCCCCGTTAGCCTTTTTAACAACGGTCATACTATTGACCCAGTCAGTGGGTCCCTCGACTTTGGCTATGACGCCCTGCCGCAGCATTTCGTCAAGTTTGTCCTTGACGGCGTCGCGCAATGCGATGGGTAATTTACGCGGTGCATGTACCACTGGGCGCGCGTTCGGCTGTAAACTTATTGTGTATTCCCCTGGTAAGCAACCCATTCCTAAAAATACATCTTCATACTCATCAAGTATTTTTAAGCTATTATTTTCCTTACGTGATCCTACTGTCATAATGCGTTTTACTAGATTCATTTCCTCGCACGCGCCTCTTCCTAGTATTGGTGGTGACGTAACATCAGCAATAATAAAACTTAAAATATGAATAGAGGTTCGATATTTTAATTTTAATAAGCATTTACCTACAACTCTGATATTACTACCCGAGTATCCCGAGAGTTTAAGCCGCGTTGAAATTATATCACTCTCTTGTATACCTATATCTGATAGAAATCGCAACGGTAGAACGTTAACGTCAGCTCCAGTGTCAAGTTTAAATTTTATGTTGCTGTTATTTATTAAAACATCGACACTCCAGTCCTTATCCGAAATAACAGAATGCATGAAACGTACCCGATCCGTGGAGTCCTCTTCTACTGTATACACTCGGCATACCCTCGCAAAATGATTCGCTTTGTGACATTTCGCACACCGCTGTCCGTATGCGGGACATTTAAATTTTTCATGAACCAATCCACAATAATCACACTCCCTGTTGTTTCTACGCGCTTGCACATTCCGATTTGATGAAATCGTCGCAGCTCCGTGCTTCGGTGGCGGCGGCGGCGGCGGCGCGCGGCACGGGCGCGCCTGCTGTGGCGGCGGCGGCGCGCGCGCACCGCAGCGGCAGTGCCGGCCCGGTCTAGGCCCGCCTCGCGCTGACCTTTGCACCCAGCCATAATCCCATTGATCATAACTTTAAAAAGTCATAATATTGATATCAATAATATTTAAGGGAATATCGTTGATTATTCAGAAACGTTATAGGGCATATATCTTAAAGTAATAATTGTTTTTAGTCATAATTTTTCATTACCTAAAATGCACTAACCATCTACATTGAATTCTATAACATCCAAAGGAACATTGATAATTATTCAGAAACATTGTAAGACATATCGCTGGCAGCGAGCGAGCGAAGCGAGCGAGCAAGACTTTCAGGGCAGAAGCGACTCGGACAGGTTAGGTTCAGAAGGCTAAGGTGGGAGCGAAGCGTAAGCGTAGCTCCCGCCTTAGCCTTCGATGTTAGGTATTTTTTTTATGACAGCACAGAAAAGGATTATTACCTTTAATATTATGAAATGTCATACAACCATGACATTGAATGTTATTACAAAGTAATATTGTGCCTTAAAATAATTATGACCTGCGAAAAAAGACCTTGCAATAATTATTATGAGTGACTTTAGTACCTTTAATATTATGAAGTGTGACACTGAATGATATGAGTTTACTTATTTTCGGGATAGGGATTTTGTTCGGCAATGTGTATCTTCAGTTATAATTGATCAAAGTTTAGTTCAGATGATTAAGTTTAGGCTATTGTTAAGTTAAAATTTTATTGTACGTCCGAAATGGATAAACTGTTGGAACTCTAATTCTGTAATGTTGTGAGCTTGTGTACACAGTCTTGACAATTAATAAATGATTTATGATTTAATGTCGAATAGTAAAGCCTCATTACAAACTTTAGATATAAGGTAGATTGTTTATGTTTATATATAAGTTAGAATTAAGTGTAGACGAGTGTGATGTAGGTAGTTTGGGTCACGTGACATGTGTCACGGAATTGTCAATTCGGATTAAACGGTCGAACCTTCAGTACGTGTTTCTTTGGTGTGCATCCTGAATTATCCAGGAGTTCTCCCAGATTCCCAAGTACATTACATAAACAACCATATTCAACAAGTTAAGATATCCAAAAAGAAAATATAGAAGGAAAAAAAAAGTGAGTTACTATCCGTTACACCTTACATAAAAAAAAAATACATTAAAATATATTTTGGCCAACAAAGGATGGCAATCCAATCCAGTTACATTAATTAAAAATAAAATCCGTAAAAAGTTAGATAAAAAAGAGAAATGAAATATATAAAAAAAAAATTGAAAGTACATAAAAAAATACAGATCGACCCCTCCTACGTAAACTATTGTAACCCACAAAATTAAGATTTTTATTTTTTTGCATCATTTGCCAGCATTTTGAATATATTTTTAGATGTTTAATTTTTTTTTATGAATTTTGGTTCTAAGTGTGTTTTTTCCTCACGTTTTTTATGGTAACATCACATTTTTATTTAATTTTCCGATGGTAGTTGTTGCATGTACTCAAATCATAATTTACATGGGACGCGGGTAGAAGTCTTACCTCAGTCGTTTTATCATCACAGTTTTTGCTTTGCTTTGCTTTGCAGACATTACCATTGACGCTAGCCATTTATTTTATCGACTTTTATCCGAATTTAAAAATAGTTATACGTGCAAATTCATATACATATTTTTATGAAAATGAAACGATATTCAAAAAGAGATGTGTCTTGTACAAGCAACAGATCCAAGCGGATATTACAATCTGCACTTTGCAAAAGGTTGAAACTTAACGATGATATAAGTGAATGTTTTGAGGATTCACAAAACGACAGAATAGAAAGCAACTATTTTGACGTGATTGCAGGTAAATAATAAACTATTTATATACATAAATATTACATGAAATAAACTTTAGTGGGTTTTCCAAAGTTAAGTATAGTATAGGATAAATACCATACTTTACGTTGATTAATAGTTGAAAAAGTTTGTTGCAAGTGTTACATACAATTTGTTACATGGGAAATTCACATTGATATTGTATTGCATCTTAACATACCATAGTGTACTTTGGAATACCTCACAATTTTATTATTGTAACCAATATTTACCTTAGTTTACTTTGGAAATAAATTTGGCTTGATTATTTTATGTAGTACTTGCCATAGTTTTCAATGTTATATATTTTGTGATTCCGTACATACAATATTTTATCACGGGATTATTGATTAATGATTTCCCCTTGTTTGCAGAATCACCGTTACCACCCGATGCCAATATTGAGGAGATAAATAGCCTAATGAATATTTTTGAACGTGATTCCAACCAATCGAATTATGAGCAATCAGTTGCCGGTAATACTTCTTCTTCAAACTTAATAACGTATTCTGATGAACATAATGAGTATACAGCCCCAACTTCTGAGAATAGTACAATTGTACTAAACGATATTAATGAATCTACATTACAATTGACGTGTGGCGATGAGCAATATCATGCTTTGTCGGTCGAAAGCCCCAGTATAATGGACGATAATCTTACTCCACATCCGTCTCCTGATTGTGAATTAAACCATTTAGATTTTGATTGTACCAATCATTACTGTCCTTGGTACATCGGAAGTCAAGGTAAAAGCTGCTGTGAAAATCCTTTGGAATGTGGTGACAGTGCAGTCGCAACACCTTATACCAACCGCTCATTCAATACATCTAATCCGTCGACGCCAATATCAAATCTTTCAACGCCACTTTCATCTCGATCTAGAAAAATAGGAGCAAGGAAAGACAAAGGAAATTTAAGACGTAAACATATGGACGAGTGGATTGATGTTAAGCGAAATAGGCTAAAAAATTTAGGTAAACAGTATCAAAGCAGAAATGGTACCCATAAGACCAGGTAAAGCTATGGGAGACAAATGTTCTTGTAGAATGAAATGCTTCGATAAAATATCTGAAAATGAGAGAAGCCATATATTCAATAGATTTTGGGAGTTAGGTGACCGAAATAGGCAGTGGGAATTTATATCAAAACTTGCAGTGAAACAAAATAAACGTCGCGTTTATACTGACACCACATCAAGGCGTAACTATACGATAAAATACAAATTACCACTGATAAAAACTAATGAGCCCGATATGCAATATGTCGATGTGTGTAAAAAAATGTTTCTTGCAACATTTTCTGTAAGTGATCAGTTTGTTTACACTTCTCTAGAAAAAGTTGACAGAACAACGGGAATCCTAAATACCGATCAACGCGGTCGACATAATAATCATCGTGTAACTATAACCAATGACGTGAAAACTAGTGTATGCGACCATATTAAATCTCTGCAACCAGTAGAATCACATTATTTACGCAAAAAAACAGACAAACTTTATTTGGACGGAGATTTAAATTTTAAAATTTTATTTAAGCTTTATAATGAATGGTTTGATATCAATTTATATGACTCCAAAGCCCAAACGATTAGACAATATCGAGACATAGTAAATCAAAATTTTAAAATTAGCTTCTACATACCGAAAAAAGATCAGTGTGATCAGTGTCATATTTATAAAAATTTGAACAATCCTACAGCTCAAGAATCTGAAAAACATGAATTGCATATAAAAAATAAAAAAGTTGCCAGAGATTTAAAATCGTTGCACAAAAGGGAGGCAAAAGATTCTGATAACCGTATAGTGACAGCATCTTTCGATTTTCAAAAAGTGTTGAACTCTCCTTACGGTCAAATTAGCGTTCTGTATTATAAACGTAAATTGTCAGTATTCAATTTTACTGTTTTTAGCTTAGGAGAAAAAGAGGCCACGTGTTTTATGTGGCACGAAGGTCAAGCTAAACGCGGTTCCAATGAGGTATCGAGTTGCTTACTTGAGTACATTTTGACAAAAAGTAGAAATGGGTGTAAAGATATCCGATTTTGGTCCGATAATTGTGTCGGCCAAAACAGAAATCGCATCGTTTATGTCCTATACATGTATGTGGCCAGTAAATATAAAATTAAAATCAAACACTGTTTTTTGGAAAAGGCCATACCCAAGCAGAAAGCGACAGTGTACACGCTTTAATTGAACGATCAGCAAAAAATAAGACAATTTACACTCCATCAGAATGGTACAGTTTAGTTCGATGGGCTAAACAGAATGAAAAACCCTACATTGTAAAAGAAATGGATCACTCTGATTTTTCTGATTTTAAATCTTTACTACTAGGTAGAAACTGGGCTAAAAATATAAACGGAGATAAAGTGCAATGGAACAAGATAAGAGAATTATTTGTCACCCCAGAGGATCCCTATAAACTTAACTACAAATATGATTTAAGCACTGAAGAGTACATGACTATCGCAGTCAGCAGTAATACTAGAAGACAAGCAATGGGTCCCTTTGTTCTGAAACCTTTATATCGAAACCCTGTAGCGATACCTAAAGCAAAAAAAGATGACTTGATTAACCTTTGTGTAACCAATATTATACCAAAGACTCATCATCTTTTTTTTGACACTTACGTGCAAATTGACAATATCAATGGTTGATAGAAATTCTAACTGACTAGGGATGACTTTTACAGTCCTGTTGTTTAACACAATATTAACTATGTCGATGCTTCTAGAGGTACAGTCAGTTCCCTAACATAAGTATCCACTTTTCTATACAGTTAGTATGGAAAAGTGGATACTTAAGTGAGGGAACCGACCCTACTTATACTTTGATTTCTTTTCTAAGATGATGATTAAACATTTTTTGATAGTTCATTGCTTATAATTATCACCTTTGTTGATTGGTTAATACCAGCTTATATCATATTTCATATGTAATTTGATATTGAAATAAAACATGAATGATGAGAAATTAATACCTACTGAGTTTTTATTTATACCAATCCGATACAACCGAATGCTAATTCATGTAATCATACTATAGTGTGATGTGAAATATGGTATTTACTTAGAAATTATGTGTATATTCCAACGTAAGTTATGGTATGTAGCAGATACAGTATCTGAATTTATGTACCGTTCAATGAACATAATGGTTAATGTTACTTACAATAATTTACACCTAGGCTTAATGATAGCTAAACAAAGAATACTATCGTATGAACATTTTCATTAAAACAACAAATGCTGTCATAATTGTTTAGTATGCAAATAAAAGACAAAGTGGTAATTATAGTATATTTCTAATTTCAATGTTTTACCTATTTATTTCACTAAACAGTACACATTACAATCTTTACAATGCTCCCCTGACAAATCATGTAATTGGAGATACGGTATTATACGTAGGAGGGGTCGATATCGAAACCCTGTAGCGATACCTAAAGCAAAAAAAGATGACTTGATTAACCTTTGTGTAACCAATATTATACCAAAGACTCATCATCTTTTTTTTGACACTTTACGTGCAAATTGACAATATCAATGGTTGATAGAAATTCTAACTGACTAGGGATGACTTTTACAGTCCTGTTGTTTAACACAATATTAACTATGTCGATGCTTCTAGAGGTACAGTCAGTTCCCTAACATAAGTATCCACTTTTCTATACAGTTAGTATGGAAAAGTGGATACTTAAGTGAGGGAACCGACCCTACTTATACTTTGATTTCTTTTCTAAGATGATGATTAAACATTTTTTGATAGTTCATTGCTTATAATTATCACCTTTGTTGATTGGTTAATACCAGCTTATATCATATTTCATATGTAATTTGATATTGAAATAAAACATGAATGATGAGAAATTAATACCTACTGAGTTTTTATTTATACCAATCCGATACAACCGAATGCTAATTCATGTAATCATACTATAGTGTGATGTGAAATATGGTATTTACTTAGAAATTATGTGTATATTCCAACGTAAGTTATGGTATGTAGCAGATAGAGTATCTGAATTTATGTACCGTTCAATGAACATAATGGTTAATGTTACTTACAATAATTTACACCTAGGCTTAATGATAGCTAAACAAAGAATACTATCGTATGAACATTTTCATTAAAACTACAAATGCTGTCATAATTGTTTAGTATGCAAATAAAAGACAAAGTGGTAATTATAGTATATTTCTAATTTCAATGTTTTACCTATTTATTTCACTAAACAGTACACATTACAATCTTTACAATGCTCCCCTGACAAATCATGTAATTGGAGATACGGTATTATACGTAGGAGGGGTCGAGATATAAGAATATATTAAAACTAGCATGTAAAGAAAAAAAAAATTTTAGGGGAATTAACCCCAGTCCAATACCGAAATTGAAAATAAAAAATAAAAGAGAAAAAAAATACAAAAAAATCAATCCGAGCGTGCGGGTCGCGAACCGGTGAGTTTCGCCGCCCGAGCCGCACGCTGCACCGCCGCGCCATCCATCCTTAACATAACTGGGTGAAAAACCCTACTATAACCAAGCAATTGGAGAACAAAAAAATCGTTAAAGTCGTAGACCGCTGACGCAATCCTCAGGAGGATAGCAGCGTCCCCGCGTCAAGGGGACCAAAGTCAGATTATAAGAGAATATATTCAGATAGATAAGATAGAATTAAATAAAATAGATTTAAGAAGTTAGAACATAAATCTCCTCACCGTAAAATATACGGGAGACCCAAACCTTGTAAGTAAATTAACCCATTAAAGAATAAATTTAATATTCAAGGGTAACATTACGGTTACAAGCCGATAGTCAGAGAAATAAGGTAGACCTAAGAAAGTAAAGAATAAACCTCCTACCGTAAAATCAAAGTGATACCGAATCTTGTAGATAAATTAACACTAGTATGTGTGGTGATATATACCTAATGCTCGAAGTTAACATTATCTTTTACAAGCCGATAAACAATAACGTTAGATATAATATTGTGAGTAACGTAACCGTAATATGAAGATAAAATTAGAGGTTAACATTACCCTTACAAGCCGAGAATCAATAACGTTAGACATAATCTTGTGAGTAAATTAACTGTAATACGAATAAATATAATATTCAAGGTTAACATTACTTTTACAAGCCGATAATCAAGTAGCCTACAAACATAGTAGATAGGTACTTAATGTACAGAAGTACAACCGAGAATGACGAAGATAAATAGTTATTCGCAAACCGTTCCGTTTCAACACTTCCCAGTATCCAGAATACGGAAGTCAAAAAAAAAAAACCGTACCGTTTCAACACTTCCCAGTACTCAGAGTAGGTACGGAAGTAAAGAAAAAAAATCAATACCCCGCTGGGGCAATATTGGCAGCGATTTTTACCGTTCTTTCTGATCCTTAGGTAAAAATCTCCACAAGTAGGGGGGGAATGTGATGATGGTGACACCCCCCCACATACACCATCACCACAAGCAACGTGCAGCTCGGCCCGGAACCGAACCCCGAACCATAAAGAAGGACTCACGCACCATACCGGCCGGACATCAACAACGTGTTGAAGCCGCACGTGACGCGACGAGCGCACCGCGTGCGTAGCGCTGCCCGCTCAGCGGCGTCGCTATAAAAGCGCGCCAAGCGCGCAGGTCCAGGCGCAATCTTATACCTCCAGTCTTACGTATTACAGTACGGTCCGAGTTCCGCGGACCGCCCTCTCGGCGGACGAGGTATATGATTGTGCGCACCCTGACCTACCTGCCTACTCACTCTTGCCCATCCTAATCCTGTACTGGCACGGCCGGGTCTTACCACGCCGTACCGACAAGGCCCCCCTCCGGATATCGCACGGCCGGATCTTACCACGCCGGGCGATAGAAGGTACCCACCTGGTGGAAGGCGGCCGGGTCTTACCACGCCGACGCCATCAGTTGACCCCCCGGGGAGTGCGGTCGGCGAAAACCACATCGCACCCCTGCGGTAACCCCCCCTTGACTGGCGCGGCCGGCGAAAACCACGCCGTATCGTCAAGGGTTACCTCCCTCACAAGCGCGGCCGGCGGAAACCACGCCGTACGGTGGGGGACCCCGCTCATTCCCGTAGGGACACCGAGTAGGTGCGGGAATCCACCGGGATTCCATCCGCGATAGATCACGCCCTTCCGGCGAACTCCCACAGAACCGTAGTGCTAGACTAAGACTTACCATTGTAGAATAAACTGGCATTAAAGCTCACTGTATTTATAATTGTACAAGGTTGTTTGTTACTTCTCCCCGTATTCCCGTTCTCTGAGGTATTCCTTCCAAATACTCCCAACCAGGTTCGATTCCCGGTCGGAGCCGAACGTGCGACCCCTACTGGGCCGCCCGTTACATACCGTTCCAATATACTTCCAACCGGGTTCGATTCCCGGTCGGAGCCGAACGAGCGACCCCTACTGGGCCGCCCGTTACCTACCGATCTAAGTCCTCCCAGCCAGGTTCGATTCCCGGCCGGAGCCAAGCGTGCGACCCCTTCCGGGCCGCCCATTACTGACTTAACTACTCCCAGCCAGGTTCGATTCCCGGCCGGAGTTAAATGTACGGTCCCCCTACGGGCACTCCGTTACAAACTACTACGACTCCCAGTGAACCAACTAAACTCTTCTTTCAGCGCCATCTAGCATCGGTTCAGTGTAGTTCTTAGCTATCTATCCAACTAACAATTTTAACGACATTACTCGCATTGCTTGTGAACTACTACGACTCCCAGTGAACCAACTAAACTCTTCTTTCAGCGCCATCTAGCATCGGTTCAGTGTAGTTCTTAGCTATCTATCCAACTAACAATTTTAACGACATTACTCGCATTGCTTGTGAACTACTACGACTCCCAGTGAACCATCTAAACTCTTCTTTCAGCGCCATCTAGCATCGGTTCAGTGTAGTTCTTAGCTATCTATCCAACTAACAATTTTAACGACATCTCTCGCATTGCTTGTGAACTACTACGACTCCCAGTGAACCAACTAAACTCTTATATTCATCGTCATCTAACATCGGTTTAGTGAAGTTCTTAGCTATCTATCCAACTAACAATTTTAAAGACATCTCAACTACTACGACTCCCAGTGAACAAACTAAACTCTTATTTCAGCGCCATCTAACATAGGCTCTGTGAAGCTCTTAACTAAGCATCCAACTAACAATTTTTACGACATCTTGCGCATTGCACGCGAACTACTATGACTCTGTGACAAATTAAACTTTAATTTCAGCGCTATCTAACGTCTTTTATTCCAACTAATTGAACAACTAGATTACATCCAAAATTAGCGCGCCACCTTTTGCCTCATGAGGTTACCACTGGACATTCTGGTTTACTATCGTTGTTTTTATTTGCGCGTCATCTAACGTCTGAGGCGTGAACTTAAAAAGTTACCAGCTTACCATTTGACCTGCTAGTTGCTGTTTGTCGAACAGGAGAGCGGTTATGGGAGCATTCCACTGAGAAGCGGCATGCAGTTGCCGAACAAGCTGCACTAGCGCCGCGCACGTCGCCCCAGTGTAACTCGCCGTAGCTGGCGCGCGCCATCTGCAGTCTGCGGCGGCAACTTTTTGGTAAACCATTTGACAAATTTTCTGAATGATGAGATAGTGGTAAGTACACTAGATGTCGCTGTGGTAATTTTATGTCCACAGGAGATACAACTTTTGTTTCTTACGCTGTGTATGACCCTTTCAAATCATTATTTACACTTATGTAGTTGAAAGAAAACTTTTGGGAGCTACAATAGTGTTTTTATAGTGCACTTCCGCAATTCTGTCGCCGTCTGTACGGTATACAGTGTACTGTAAGGTATGAATGAGAAGACGAGTGTCACTTGCAATAAAGATTTAATACTGAGAATATAGGAGGTTACAAGTACTTTATATATCTCTTACGTACTACGTCACACGCCCTCGGCAAAAGAAAAAAAAATGATTGAAAGATACATTTTTTTTTATAAGCTTTATATCTAACTTACATTCAGTCAAAATATGCTAGGGTTAAGAGTTATATGGTCTAGTTCTATTCTTGTGTACAGTTATTTCTTTGCCGTTGTCTATAATGACTACATTCGGCTCTCTTTCTGAAACTACAGGGTACGGTCCTACATACAATGGATCTAACTTTGTACCAGTTTCCTTTTTAATTAAAACTAAATTTCCTGGCTTATACGTAATAGGGTTAACATAGGAGTCATATCTTACTTTTCTAAGTTCTTTACTTTTACATAAATTGGTTTTCGCTTGAAATTGCGACTTTTGTAATCTATACTTAAGCTCTAACGGGTAATCATAATAATTAAGAATCAAACGAACTTACCTTGTGATGTTTGATTCCAATTATGCGAGGGTGTCAACCGAAGACGATTACATTATTTACTTGCAGCAGTACGTGAGTAGATGCCATCCTTGTCACACATTTAGAGTAACAGCCTAGAAAATAAAGATACCTATCTGCCGTCTCACTCCCTCAACTACCCGCCATCGCTATGCGCGGTAACTTCATTATTTTAGAGAAACAAGACTTATGAACATTTTATTGTAATATATGTTTTGGGTCTGGGGGGGTTGGGACTATGTAATCGTCTTCGGTTGACACCCTCGCATAATTGGAATCAAACATCACAAGGTAAGTTCGTTTGATTCTTAATTATACTTCGGGTGTCAACCGAAGACGATTACATTATTTACTTGCAGATGTTTAGAGAACATAATTTAGATTGCTTGAAACAAGATAGGATTAACAGAAAAAAAAAAAAAAAACAAATAAAATGTTCAAATAATCAATGGTGAACTTTAATTTTCTTCCAAATAGTAAACGAAAAAAAAAAAATTAAAGAAAAGTAAATTAATCAGTTCAGATTAACCAACACTCAAAGGTTAATATACATTTATCGCTTACTTAACATTATGTTAATAAATATAAATGTAGATAGCCTGAGAACTTTTTAGCATTAATTGAATATTGCATTAAAGAAATCATCTTGATTTGTTTGTACAACTTCTCTGCAGTAGTACTTAATGAATACATTGGAAGTATCACTCCAACCTGCGGCCTTGCGAACCACTTCCAAATTTACCCCTGATCTGTGTGCGGCGGATGTTGATGCCGACCTGGTGCTGTGAGCGCCGAATATGGATATATCAATACCGCTATTCTGTAAAACCTTTTTTACCCAACGTGCTAGAGTCTGGGATCCAACTTTGTTATGGGGCTTACATATTCCCATGAACAAGTGTTCAACACGTCTCTCTTGTCGTAGTTGTTGGGTTCTCTCTATGTAGGTTTTGAGTGCTAATGCCGGACAAATGCTAGGTTTTTCTCGGATAAAGGGCAATCTGATGAGTGGTTGGCAAGCTCCAGGCTTGGAAGTCTTTATTAAATCGGTAATTTTTATCAAAATCGCATCGTCCTGAAATGTAATGTTTTTTAATTTTACTAAACTAATAGTCTGCATTCGTTGAGCTGATGCTATACATAAAAGGGTACAAGTTTTATATGTCAGATTAGGTAATGAAATATCCTCATAAGGGTATATATTAGAGAGATAGTTTAGCACGATATTGGTATCCCATGTTGACTTGTACTTGGGCTGAGGTGGATTGAGCCTATATGCGCCCTTCATAAAACGGTTAACACAATTACTTAATGTAACATTGGGACCCAATATAATCGATAAAGCTGATCTATGTATATTCAAAGAACTATAGCTTGCACCCTCAATAAATTTTTGCATTAAAAAAGCTATTACATTATTACTGTCAGCTTCGAAGATGTTCAAATTATTGTTTGTACAATATGATATCCAAGATTTAACCGTGCCACTATATTGTTTTAGCGTTTTTGGTGCAAATGATGCCATAACTATATCTAAAGATTCTATTGGTATGCCCCGCTTTATCATGGAGTCCCTGATAACTTGGCTGCCACCAGTACAAGGTCCGCGTGAAGTGGATGGCAGACTCTGAAAGGGGAACACAACAGAAATTTGTCAGGCCCGAAAAAATATTTTTCTGATATAATAAGTCTTGACCATAGAGGGTACCAGGGCTGTGAAGGCCAGTTAGGTACAATTAAAATGCCCTTAGCTTTGTCTGTTATTATTTTTTCCAATACTCTAGGAATCACACTGAAAGGAGGAAATGCGTAAAAATTTATGTTATGCCAATCAAAAGTGAATGCGTCAACCACTTCTGAAAATGGATCAAGTTTCCATGAAGCATACCTTAAACATTTATTATTTTGAGCACTTGCAAAGAGGTCAAAATCGGGTATGCCCAGTGATTTGGTTATTTGTGCAAAAACTGGTTCACAAATTTCCCATTCTGTATCGATATTAATTCGGCGAGACTCTCTATCAGCAATAGTATTTTCACATGATTTGATATAAGAGGCAAAGATATAGATGTTCCTATCTTCACACCACTGCCATATTTTACGAGCTAAGTCATTTAAATGAGGATATTGTATACCTCCCATTCTATTTATGTAGCTAATGGCAGTGGTGTTGTCAATCCTTAATAAGATGTCACAGTCTCGCTCATTTTTAGTAAATATTTTAAGTCCATAGTAAGCTGCCTTTAATTCAAGGGTATTTATGTGAAGATGTAATTCTGCGTCAATCCAGTTTCCATTTGCGCTTTGATCCCCGCATGCTACGCCCCAGCCAGTGTTGGAAGCGTCACTGAATATTTCCATACAATAATATTGTTTTCTAATAGGGCAAAACGAAAAATCTATTTTTTCTATCCACCATAAGAAATCATTTTGTAGATACGATTTAATTTTCATTTGTTTATTATAATTATAACTACCATTTAAGGCTAAAAACTTTTCTCGTTCGAATAGCTTAGTGTACATCCAGCCATAACTTACGGCTGGGCATGCGGAGGTCAACAACCCTATGAATTCAGCGAATTTTCTAATGGAACAATTGTTTTTTGTAGTCAATTCCATAGCTTTATTCTTAATGCGAGTTTTCTTATCTTCCGGTAGGGTAATAATCATATTTTTGGTGTCCAAAATAAAGCCTAAAAACTTACAAGAATTACATGGTATCATGACACTCTTCTTAATGTTTATTACAAAACCCAAAGATTCCAAAACTCGTTTTGTTATAGTTATGTTATTCAAACATTCATCAAATGATCGTCCGATGCATAAAAAATCGTCTAAATATGCTACTGATAGTAATCCTGACAAACGTAAGTGTTGTAAAACAGGTTTTATTAATTTCGTAAAAACAAATGGTGCAGTACAGAGGCCGAACGGGAGAACATTAAACTCATATATTTGCGATTTCCATTCAAAACGTAGTTTTTTCCTGTCATTTTCCTCGATTGGAATTAAAAAATAAGCATCCTGTAGATCAATTGTAGTCATGTAATAGTTATATTGTAATAGTTTAAGAGCAGTGCGATAGTCCTCCATCTTAAAGTGGTTTACTTTAATATATTTATTAAGAATTTTTAAGTTTAATATGAATCTGTGTTTCCCGTTCGGCTTCGGTACTGTAAAAATGGGTGAAATGAATTGACCTTCACAAGGTGTACAAGGCGAGATAAATTCTGAGATTAATAGTTCGGCAATGCAATTGTCAATAATGTTAATTTGAGACTTAGAATTGCAAGCGTTATTTTTTAATTGCACCGTTTGTACAGGCTGTTCTTTAAACGGTATTGCATATCCTTGAACCCAATTTAAAATAGTAGGATCGTCAGTAATTTCGGCCCATTTATCGTAAAAATATTTTAAACGGCCGGCGATAGGTACCTGTTGGTCCTCTAACGTCTCCTCTGCTGGCGAGGATAGCCTGCGGGACGTTGACGGCCCCGCGCGGCAGCAGGCGCCTGGCGGCGGTCCCGCGGCGCTGGCGGCGGCGGCGGCGGTCGGCGGGGCGCGGGGGCCGTCCGCGGCTCGATCGCCACTGCGCGCGGATTCCCCCTCGAGTTTAAAGCCCCTCTCTGTGGCTGGACAGCTGGCAGCGCCTGGTATGCTGCACGGGAAGTCTTCATTTCTGAGGCGGTTTTTGTTATTGCCTTAGATGACTTTATATGATCGGATAAATTGGAACCGAAGAGATTTTCATCAATCTTCGTGTCTTTAACGGTATCTCTTATATTCTTGTTGAGGGCGTTCAAGGCCGCATATCTACGTGACAATGACTCCCTATAATGGTTGTCGCAGATGAGCCTCCCGGCGTCGCTTAAGGCTTTAATTATATTTGGAGGAACAATGTTTTTGGACGTCAAGGTCCAATTTAATACTTGTCCGAGGGCTGCAAGACCGCTTCCGAGTTGGTTTTGTTTACTCTGGCTATATTGATCCTGTTTAATGTTTAAGTCGGAAAGTGCCGCTTTTATTTCAGGGTTCAGCTTCGGTGCCGACACATTAGCACAATTCTCAGGCGGCAGATATTGTCTTACCAGGTCCGTCTGAGTCTCTTTTGACAGGCCATTGGTGAGAATATGAGTCCACCTCGGGGCAATGTCTTTATGTAAGCTTACACCGTGACACTTCTTATCGGAATGGTCCTCTCCTAGAAGATTTAGAGTATCGGAGTCCAAATTGACCGTTATGTCATCCTCCTGAGCTTCAGGTAAAGCAGCGGTCGATGGTGCGCCTGACGCAGCCTCGGGCGGCGGGTGCTGCGGGGGCGGCGGCGGCGCGGCCAGGAGTGGCGTGGCCGGGGCCGGCGGAGGCTCGCGCTGTGCGGGGCGCTCCTCGTCGCTAAATTCGTCATCCAAATCTATTGGGGCAGGTATTTCTTCATCTAGAAAGTACGAAAAAATACCTACATGACGATCACGATTTTTTATCTATTATGGCAGAAAGCATTAAAATGAATCCGTTGAATTTTGCATAAAAAATGCTGCCCTGGGTCCAAGGAAGGTACCCAATCAAAATAGTGGGTCCAAGGTAGTACCCATGCACATAGTGGGTCCAAGGTAGGTACCCGTGCAAAAATCGTGTAATGTGGGTAAGTAGGTACACTTCACATATTTTACCGCTTTTTTAAATAATGATTTAAATATAATACTGCTTTGCTATTAACGGTTAAAAACTTTTTGATGATAATAATAATTAGTAGTATAATATTACCTGGATAGTACCGTTCGTATTCGTATTCAGTTCTTGAAAAATTTGAATCCACCGATAACGAACGTTCTCGTCGTCGTTTCTTTAACTTACGTTCTAATTCTTTCACTTTCTTAAGAATACTTTCATAATCACTTTCTTTCGACTTAGATCTCTTCCGTTTAGGCATTATGAACACGAAAAAGAAAGAAAAGTCCCGATAAAAGAATTTTTGGTGCGATCTCGATGGCACAAAAACACGTAATGAAGTTACCGCGCATAGCGATGGCGGGTAGTTGAGGGAGTGAGACGGCAGATAGGTATCTTTATTTTCTAGGCTGTTACTCTAAATGTGTGACAAGGATGGCATCTACTCACGTACTGCTGCAAGTAAATAATGTAATCGTCTTCGGTTGACACCCGAAGTATAATTATACATCGGATCTATTGTTGTTGTTAGGTTGGATGGTAAATTACAATGTTTTCCAAACACTAATTCGAAAGGTGTATAATTGGTTTCGGAATGGACTGTAGTGTTGTAAGAGAAACACCAGAAAGGTAGCCAAGAGCTCCATTGTTGTTGTTGATTATGTATTTGAATCCTTAAGAAAGCGCTGAGATGTTTATGTGTGTTTTCTAGCGAACCTAATGTTTGATGTCGGTAAGCTGTGGAACTAAGTTTGTTTACATTTAATATTTTGCAAATTTCTGTCATGGTGCTGTTTATAAACTCTGTTCCCCGGTCGGTGATAATTTCTCGCGGAATTCCATATCGTAAGATAAAGTTTTTTACTAAAGCGCTCGCTACCGTCACGGCGTCCTTGCTTGTTATGGGATACGCTTCGACGTATTTGGTCAGGTCGCATTGGAGCGTTAAAATGTAGCAGTAACTATTATAATCCTTAACTAGGGGCCCAACTAAATCTAAGTAAATCCTATCAAAAGCTGAATTACCTATATTAGTAATAGTCATAGGTTGTTTTATTGGCTTAAGATACTTATGTCGTTGACATCTATCGCATTAGTTGACAAAGCTGGTGACGTCATTTTCCAGCTTGTGCCAAAAATACTTTTGTTTTATATTCTTTATCATTCGTCTAATACCCGCATGTCCACTAGTGGGCAACATGTGATAGTCGTTTAGGATTACGCGTTTTGTATCGTCATCATTTATTTTTGTTATACCTTTAATAATACATAATCGTGGTCCGGACCACTTAGACATTTTATTTATACTTTGAGATATCTCTTTAATTACTTTTTCATTAACTTCATTCTTAATAATATATAACTTATTTATTTTTAAATCGTTACAAAATGAAATCATTTCCCTCGCAAGGGCCTCTCGTGCACTTTGCGATCGGGTCAATGTTTTCATGTAAATAATATCCTTAGAAGGTATATAAGCCATATTGCGTGATTGTTTCGTTCCTGTTTTACTCAAATGGTGCCAGTCCATTTCGTTCATAATTATTAGTTCTGTGTAATTTTTCGGCAATTTGAGCATCTCTACTACTCTTGGGTGATCAGTCCAATCGTGAGTTGAGATGTCATTTTGCGCAGGGTTGGCACTTTGATTATTATTCAATTTTTTCGTTTGTGCTCTGGTTAAAACTGCTAAAATAGATTCATTCATGGATTTTAGTTCACTACTAGTTACGCATATTCGTGATAACGCATCTGCGGCTACGTTGTTGGGGCCTTTTACGTATTCTACAGTAAAATCATATTCTTCTAACAACAATCTAAATTTCATTAATCTGTTGGATGGATCTGTCATGCCAAATAAATAAACAAGTGGTTTGTGGTCTGTTTCTATTTTAAATTTTCGGCCGTATAAATAAGGGCGGAAATATTTAACTGACCAAACTACTGATAATAATTCCTTTTCTATGGTTGGATACCGTTTTTCCGCCTTATTTAAAGTGCGACTTGCGTAGGCAATTGGTCTGTGGTCACTGTTACATAATAAGGACCCAATAGCGAGCCCTGAAGCGTCGGTTTTTAAAATGAAAATGTTATTTTCATCGAAATTTGGGTATTGAAGAATGGGTGGGACAGTTAGTGCCTTTTTTAATTCTGTAAATGATTTCTCACACTTTCCATCCCAATCAAAGGGTACATATTTTCGAGACAAATTATTTAATGGATAAGATATTTCCGCGAAATTTGGAATAAACTTCCTATAATAGTTGGTGAATGCTACGAATCGTTTGACTTCGTCAGCATTTTTTGGTACTGGGTAGTCTTGCAGTACTCTTGTTTTTTCTGGATCGGGCTTTATGCCGTCCGCGGATACTGTATGTCCTAAATATAAAATTTCTTTACGGAGAAAATCGCATTTGTCTGGATTTAATTTCATATTTACTGTTCGTATCCTTGTTAAGATATCTATGAGGTTTTTATTGTGTATCTCTAAATTTCGTCCAAAACAAATTAAATTATCTAAATAAACAAATGTTTTTTCGTAATTAAGTCCAGACATGGCTATTGTCATGACACGTGAAAATGAACTTGGGCTGATCTTCAAGCCCATTGGAAGACGTTTCATCTGGTATTGTCCAGAGGGGGTAGTAAAAGCGGTATATTTTCTACTTTCTGGAGCAAGGTCTACTTGATAATAAGCTTGTGTTAAATCTAACTGACTGAAATATATGGATCCTGACAGAGAGTCTAAAATGTCTGTTATGTTTGGAAGGGGGAATTTGTCGTCTAAAATCGAATTATTTAACTTTCTGAAATCTATGACTAATCTCCAATTCTTAGTATTACTGTCAGATTTCTTTGGGACCAGTAATACTGGACTGGACCAGTCACTTTTTGTTGGTTCAATAATGTCTTCAGATAACATTTTTTGAACCTGTTTTTCTAATTCTTCTCTTTGTGAAAATGGTAACCGGTATTGTTTAGTATAAACTGGTCGTGAATATGGTTTTAACTGAATATTTTGTGCTGGCAGATTAGTTGTAGTTAATTTGTCGCCAGGTAAATAAAAGATATCGGAATACTTTGCACAAATATTTGCAATTGAAGTTCTCTCTTCCTTATTCAAATGTTGTAATTTTAATAACGAAAACATTTTCCGGACTCTACTTCCGTCTATTTTATCTTTCTTATCAAAGCTACAAATTGAATAATCGGTTAATTTATTAATCTCAGGCCTGAAATAACTAAGTGCAACTTCCTTGTCACGAGTATTAAGAATTTGTATCGAAATATGTCCATCTGAAGGTTTGCAAATACTTCCGGCTATGAATACACCGTTACACAACTCTTGCGTGGCAACGACGCAATCGTTTGCCATACTAGTTTTTACTTTAAAAAATTTTTCACACCGCGCAGGCACTTTAAGAAAACTATTGTTACCTAGTAATCCCATTGTTAAGGGTAGGATATTTTTTTGTTGACGATTGGACAAGGTTAAAGTATTGTCTTCATAATTTATAATGCCGTTGTACCTTTTAAGAAAATCTTGGCCGATGATACCATCACTTAAACATGGTAACTGTTTTAAAACATAAAACTTGTGTCTGTATTGCTGGCCTTTTATGGATAAGCTAACGTATACGAAACCCTCAGTTTGTCATTGTCCACCAATACCATTTATACTTATGCACTCCTTATGCACTGGAATATTCCATGTATTTATTGTTTTGAGTTTTACTGCCGATAAGGAAGCGCCTGTATCAACTAGCCATCTATAATTGGTATCACCTACCGCGCACTCTATCGAATTAGTATATTCGCATGCTAGAATATAGTTAGGGTCGAAAAAATTCTAATGCATCATTCTGAGAATCGTCGTTACTAGATGCATTTTCTGGCGAGTTTAAGAAATGCATATTATGACGATTAAAATTTCCTCGGCCTGGCTTGTAGGAGTTATACCTGCCTTGTTGACCTCGGGTAAACGTACGTGTGGTGAAGTTTCCACGATTTGAATCATCGCCACGACCTTGTTCTGGAGTGAAATCTGTTTCCCGAGTGGTGTAGTGGTGATACCCACGGTACGGTCTGTTGAATCCACCCCGATTGCCTCTTTGCCTTGCGTAACCTCTCGGTCGGCTGTTATAGAAACTGTTCAAATTATTTGTTGATCGATTTGCATATCCTTGATATGCCATAAAAAGGTTGTCTTCCCCTTCTGACCGTGAAGACGATATTTCTTCGTCCTTTGCGGCACGGATCGCGTCTTTCAACTCAGTAAAGTTTCGGGCCGCTAAAATGGTGCTTAAATGACGATTTCGCAAGCCATCGGTGAATCTTTGTACTGCTAATTTCTCATTTAAGGGTTTAAGTATTTTATACGCATTTTGATCACCATCGGCTTGGGAAATTGTCAATTGAACGAACAAATTCTCCAATCGCTGACCAAATTCGTCGATAGAGTTAGAGTTTTGCTTAGCGCGGGCTAACTCTGAATGCAAAGCAGTGGCCGATTGTTTTGTTAGCAAATGTTTTTTCATGTCATTGACAAGTGAGGTCACTGAACTGTATGTGTCATGTAATCTTAATTTTGCATTTTCAGATAATCGTGTCTTTAAGACAAATTGAATTAAGTAATTTTGATTATCTGACGATAGCATAGTATTGTACAGTTCAATGGCACTGATTAGTTGTTTAGTAACGTCCTCGCTTCCAGTCATAATGGGCAGGAGGGACGTTGCCATTTTTAAATCAAAACTCGACATGGTGTTTCCGTTTACAACACTACTAGATTCTAAGGATGGATTATTCCGTGTACAAAAGCCTTCTATTTGGCAATATAGATGTTCTGTTCGGGTACATATCTTTTTTATGTGAACAATATCGCTACCTTTAATTTCATCATTTATTATTTTACTGTCTAAGTCAACAGAACATTGTAAATATTCTTGATACAATTGTTTAGCCTTGTCTAGGTATTTATCTAGAATATTCTGTGTTCTTTTGTCTATAGGTAATTTAAAAATGTTTTCTTTAAGCTTTTTTATTTTCTCATACACATTATTGATTTCCATTGACTGACTGTACTTTGTGACCTATATATGTGTCGTTGGCGTTGAAATGGTTAAAAATGAAATTGTTCAATAAATTTATTTTCATTTATATTTATGTTATATATATGTATATATACACATATACATATAATAAATCTGTAACAAGTCGGTGTCTGTACATTGAAGATATTTGAGAAAAACTGTCACTGGGGCTATTTATTAGCGCAATAGAACCCAAAACAATGATTTTTAGAATTATTGTCTGTTTGTCTGTGCGTTTGTGCGCGCTAATCTCAGAAACGGCTTAACCTAGAAGGATGCAGTTTTCTCTGATATGTTGGTATTTTCTTGGATTAACATTAAGTGTTTGTTTCATTTGAATCGGTTGAAAAATAAGAAAGATACGATACTTTCAGTGTTAGATAGGCCATTTATCGAGGAAGGCTATATAGCATCATGCACTCATGACATGACGGTGACTGAAAAGCACATTAACTCGAAATACGATTCTCGTATTCAAATTTTGTTTACACGGAGACATTCAATCATTGAAGGCGAGGCGATTATCGCCCCTTCTCGGGCGATATCGTACATGTAGTTTACATGATACTAAATTTTTTCTCGTGCTACGATAATCGTATAGTCGAGGCGAAAAATTCGCACCATCTAAATAGGCCTTAAGTCATCACCTTACCTAATACCGGGTCCCGGGCCGTAGCTACGCGCACATCGCTATTTGTGACCGGCAAAAAGTTTTCTACGAAGTTTAAATACGTAACATCATTGACTTTAACATCCCTATCCGATGGCTGTGGCAGTCGCGACAGTGCGTCGCCGCTGTTCTTGGCCAACGCTACATATTCTATCTCATACGTATACCCAGAGAGCAGTATGGCCCACCTCTGCAGTCGCGATGCGGCCATAACGGGATCCCAAAAATATAAGTTAACGGTTTATGATTCGTTCTCGATAAAAATTTCCTTCCATACAAATACTGATGGAACTTCCGTATTCCGTAAATAATAGCCAACGTTTTTCTGTCTATTTGTGCGTACGACTGTTCGGCTGCGGTAAGCGTCCGCGACGCATACGCCACGGGGCGTTCGCCGGCGGGCGTGAGGTGCGAGATGAGGGCGCCGACGCCGACGGCGCTCGCGTCCGCCGTCAGCACCAGCGGCAGCTCCAGCGAGTAGTGCGCCAGCACCTCGCTGCTGCTCAGCGCCTGCTTCACCCGCTCGAACGCCGCCTGGCACTTGTCGCTCCAAACATACTTAACTCTGGTCCGTAATCTATATATATAAAATTCTAAACTGACTGACTGACTGACTGAGTGACTGACTGACTGTTGATATATCAACGCACAGCCCAAACCACTGCACCTAGAGACTTGAAATTTTGCACATAGATACCTTATACAATGTAGGTATCCACTAAGGAAGGATTTTTGGGAATTCCCACGGGAACAGGAAAAAACGGGATTTATATATTCGGTTCAACGGAATCCTATGAACTATAATTACTAGACTCTTTAAATTTGGCGTAGAAGTAGGTAATTATAATAGTAAAAAACATTTTTAAGGATTTTTGGAAATTCCCACGATATAAGGAAAAAAAGGATTTTTCGTTTTCCTGGTCGTAGAAAGCTGAAATTCGGCATGTAGGTTGCTTGGGAAGTGTAGAAGAGCATTAAGAGAGGAATATCCAATATTCCCACGGGAACGGGAAAAACGGGATTTTTCATTTTACTGGTCGTAGAAAGCTGAAATTCGGCATGAGGTTGCTTGGGGAGTGTAAAGGAGCATTGAGAGAGGACTTTCCAAAATTCACACGGTAACGGGAAAAAACGGGATTTTTCGTTTTACTGGTCGTAGGAAGCTGAAATTTGGCATGAGGTTGCTTGGGGAGTGTAGAGGAGCACTGAGAGAGGACTTTCCAAAATTCACACGGGAACGGGAAAAAACGGGATTTTTCGTTTTACTGGTCGTAGAAAGCTGAAATTTGGCAATTGGGTTCCTTGGGGTGTGTAGGGGAGTATTAAGAGAGTATTTCCCGAAATTCTTACGGGAAAGGGAAAAAACGGGATTTTGCGTTTTACTGGATGTAAGTTAAAATTCCAAAATTCATAAGTTTATACTGTAAGTAGGCCGCAAAGGGCTCTTTAACCGACTTCAAAAAAAGGAGGAGGTTAGGCATTCCATTTTATATATTTTTTTATGTAGGTATGTTCACCGATTTCTCGGTCAATTTTGGACCAATTTAAAAAATTCTTTTTTTATTCGAAAGAATATAATATATTCCTGATATGGTCCCATTGTCACGCAAGCAAGCAACTTGCATCTTGCTTGCATGCTTGCATGCTTGCTTGCTTGCGTGTATGATGCTTGCTTGATATCTTGTCACAATGCAATTGGGACAATATAATTCTTTGGTTTTGTTTTTGGACTTAATTACCGATATCCTAACGAAGTTAGTTCGATTCAATGCAACGAGCCTTTCCCCGCGAGCACTAGATGGCGCTATTTTCAAACTCTCAGCTGCTATGATTTTTGGGCGTATTTATTTAATATAATTAAGTAAATACGGACAAAATCTGAGCTCTTGTCTCTCCTAAATATTTAATTAATTAAATAATGAGGAAAGCTAAATAAATTAAATACATCGTTTTGTTGCGCAGTGTCTTCTCTGTGGCACGAACTGTCAAAACACATCACACAAATTACGGTTAGCGTTATCTCGAGGGGCGTGACCTAATTTTGTCTTTAAAACCCAGTGCCGCCAAAAATTTGGCACATTTTGAATCTGAACACAGAGCTACTAAAAAAAACAGTACATCTACCACATAATAATCCTGTGGATACTCTGCCCGTTTATTGGTAAGTTCTCTCCAAAAGCAAATATCAACATTTTACCATGTCTAATTTTATGTGTTTATTTCTAGCTTTCTATATACAAAATTATTCTATTACTATCTCCTGTTTCTTTACCTAGCTAACTCCAACGGTCTGCATTTATTGTAAACTAGCTTTTGCCCGCGGCTTCGCTCGCGTATACCATAAGTATTCCAAAGAACCAAGATATCAAGCAAGCAAGCATACAGGCAAGCAAGAAAGCATGCAAGCATTCAAGCAAGCATGTAAGCAAGCGTGCAAGAAAGCGTGCAAGTAAGCGTGCAAGCAAGCACGACTAAACTTCAGGTCCTTTACAGTATTTCTTTGTATACAATGTTTTTCACTAATTCGGAAGCGGGCACTAAAAATCTGAATAACCAGAAAGAATACAACTAACGGTCTATACGTGCATATGATATTTAGAGAAACTTCCTGTAACTCCTAACCGTTAAGGAGTTTAACCTTCCATCATCAGCTCACCTGGATAACCTGAAAGAATACAACTATCGATCTACACGTACCTATAATATTTGAAAAAATATCCTCAAATCCTAACCGTTAAGGAGTTTTACCTTCCATCATCAGCTCATCAACATGAGATGATGTCTACCAGACGCAAACACTTAAATAGCTTGAGAAAATATATGAATAACGTAATGCGTGCCTACAAAATTTGAGGGTTGCCCTCGATTTCCCTGAGATCCCGTCATCAGATCCTGATTTGGTGACAATGGGATCATCTCAGGAGTATATTGTATTCCTACGAATAAAAAAATAATTTTTATAATCGGTCCACAATTGACCGAGAAATCGAATACATAAAGTGGAATGCATAATCTCCTCCTTTTTTGAAGTCGGTTAAAGAGCCCTTTGCGGCCTACTTACAGTATAAACTTATGAATATTGAAATTTTAGCTTTCTACGACCAGTAAAACGCAAAATCCCATTTTTCCCGTTCCCGTAAGAATTTCGGGAAATGCTTTCTTAATGCTCCCCTACACTCCCCAAGGAACCCACTTACCAAATTTCAGCTATCTATGACCAGTAAAACGAAAAATCCCGTTTTTCCCGTTCCCGTGGGAACTTTGGAAAGTCCTCTCTCAATGCTCCTCTTTACTCCCCAAGCAACCTACATGCCGAATTTCAGCTTTCTACGACCAGTAAAACGAAAAATCCCGTTTCTTCCCGTTCCCGTGGGAATTTTGGTAAGCCCTCTCTCAATCCTCCTCTACACTCCCCAAGCAACCTACATACCGAATTTAAACTTTCTACGACCAGTAAAACGAAAAATCCCGTTTTTTCCTTATCCCATGGGAATTTCCGAAAATCCTTAACACTGTTTTTTACTATTATAATTATCTACTTCTATGCCAAATTTGAAGAGTCTAATAATTATAGTTCATAGGATCCCGTTGAACTGAATACCGTGACCGTTTTTTCTTTATCCCGTGGGAATTTTGAAAAATCCTGAAATAAATGTTTTAATAAATGTAATACCTACTTGTGTATCAAATTTGAAGAGTCTAGTTATTATAGTTACTGAGATAGGGTCACTCGGAATCGAATATATAAATCCCGTTTTTTCCCGTTCCCGTGGGAATTCCCAAAAATCCTTCCTTAATGGATGCCTACATTGTATAAGGTATCTATGTGCAAAATTTCAAGTCTCTAGGTCCAGTGGTTTGGGCTGTGTGTTGATATATCAACAGTCATTTAGTTTATTTAGACATTTCAACCCCATCGCACCCCATCCAGGGAGATGGTATTTTACGTCCGCCACGTCGGATTTTAAAACCGTTGTTGTTTTCGTAACCAGCGACCCGATAAACCATAGAAACAATACCCATGTTGATTTTCAGACTTTGTCACCTCATTTCCCCCTTTTAAGGGTTGAATTCCCAAAAAACCTGAAACACGTGTTTAATCATTTATCGTTAGGAGTATTTCTGTGAAGTTTCAAATAAAATAGTCGAACTAATCTTGTTTCCCCATACAAACTTCGGACCCCCGTTTCACCTCCTTAGGGAGTGAATTTTGAAAATTCCTTTCTTAGTTCACCCCTAGACCTTATAAGGAACCTACGTGCCAAATTTGGAATCTCTAGGCCCAGCGGTTTGGGCTGTGCGTTGATATGTCAGTCAGTCAGTTTCTTCTTTTATATATATAGACTAGCTTTTGCCCGCGGCTTCGCACGCGTGTACCATGAGTATTCCAAAGAACCAAGATATCAAGCAAGCAAGCATACAGGCAAGCAAGCAAGCATGCAAGATGTGGCATTGCTAGTTATATTTATGTTAATTTATTTAATTATATAAATTATTGATCATAAATAAATAGTAAGTAAAGGGTGGGGGCAGCGCCCCGCACGGCAGTCCGAGCTCAGCCCTGGCACAGAGCGGACGCTGCTTCTACCCCGTGCTATCTAGACACCAAGCAACAGTTGTTTTATTTATATCCAAAGTGCTAAACACCACAAATGGCGACGAGGATAAACTCTAAGTAAAGTTAAAAGAAAAATAATTGCATACATTCGGTTACCAAAAGGCTATTACGAGTACCTACCTGATAAATTTCAACAATAATTATAAATAATAAGGATATAACAAGCGCTAATATTTTTCAAGTAAAGCAATGACGTCTAATTTTATGCATGTGTTCAACTACATACTTAAGTGCCAAAATGTTAGATTAATTGTAAGATAAATTGAGCTGCACAGTTGTCTACCGGCGCTTGCGGACTTGTTGTAATTGTAGGTAGTGGGTAGGTACACTCCTATCGACTATGCAAGTGTGTCGGTAAAAAAAATATTTAGCGGCTATCATTACGCAATATAAAACAATATTATAAACTCTAAAAAATATAGACTTACTACCCCCATGATGAGAACTATAACTATAACAAATAACCTTGCATTTATAATGAAATATCATACCTTTTGGAAACCTGTTGGAGATGTTAATAAAAGACGGTTGCTAGATTGAGACTGAACTTTACTTCCTCTTCTTAAGTATATAGTACCCTCACATGCAATAGGTAATATCTAAACTACCTACAACATCCTTTCTAATGAAAACAAGTTATAAGTTATCTTTAATATGACTTATTAACAATATCGTAACATATCATTTTATTATTTAATTATCATAGAACTACATTTGTTATTATTTTCTTTTTTTTTTTTTACAATATTTTTTAGACATAGCATATAATTTATTTAACCTCATTTGCATTAATGACAAATAGTTATGATTACAATACATTTCATTGTTTTAATTCACATATTTGGCTGGACACAAGTTATTATAATTAATAATTAAAAGGCGCATGCAATAAAATATTATAATTCATTAAAATAACACCATTGAAAATGATAATCGGCTTCATCTTTAGATCGATAAAGACACTCAGCATTTAACAAACATTTGAATTTATAATTATAATTAAACAAGTAGGCACTATAACGGTGTATTTATCTTACCAATAATGATATAAATAATAGTTTAAACTATGTTTCTTGCTATAAATTAATATATTTTAAAATACAAATTTCATTAGTTATATTCTTTATCTAATCCTAGTTCTTATTTTTCTACTAAATCTCATGCATAAATACCTCAGTGCCGCAATCAGTAGCCCCACCGATCAGGTGGAATCACCTCCCTGCCGGAGCGAGTAATGTAATTGTTAGTATTTGAGCGGTAGGGGTCGCCTCTGCGTGCGGTGTCTGCTCGGGAGTCGAACCCGGCTTCAGCGTTCGCAATGCACTGTGTCATCGCGTTGTTACTCGGGGCAGTGATATCGTCATAAGGCAAAGTATACATTGGAGTTTTCGCTTCAACCCGATCGGAATCTTTAATGAGATGGCGCCTGTTCCTAATAAGCGTCCCGCCATCGCTAATTTTAATTACGTACGACCGTATTCCACGCAAAGATATAATCGTCCCGCTTACCCATTGTTTAGCAATCCTTACTTTAACTTTTTGACCGGGTGTTAATGAAGGCATATCGCGTGCATTTTTGTCATAGTATTTTTTTTGTTTTTGTTGGCGAATCTCTAACTCATGCTTAACATTTTTTTGTATTTTTGGCATTAAAAATTTCGGTGCAATTGGTACAATACTTCTTAACTTGCGGCTGTTTAATAATTCGGAAGGAGAGGCGAGCCTGTCGCTAACTGGCGTATTTATGTATTCAAGCAAAGCTAACCTAAATTCTGATTGTTCTTCGCGCGTCTTTTTTAGTATATTTTTTATCGTCTGTATTGTCCGTTCAATTTGGCCATTCGACTGAGCATAAAGTGGTGATGAGGTCATGTGCTGGAAGCCCCATTGACGAGAAAACAATTCGAACTTTTCAGATCTAAATTCAGGTCCGTTATCTGACATTACAATTTCCGGAATGCCATGACGACTAAAAATTATCTTCAGCTCATTAATAACGTGATCCGATGTTAATGACTTAAGCTCTGAAACTTCAACAAACTTACTAAAATAATCTACTAAAATCAAGTACTTATTTCCACCAAAATGGAATATGTCGACTCCTACCTTGGACCACGGCCTGCTTGGCACGGTGTGCGGAATTAAAGTTTCCTTCCTATTTTCATTTTTGAATTTTAAACACGCTTGACAATTGCTTATGTAGTCTTCTAGTTGGGTGTTAACGTTAGGCCAAAACATACTCTCTCTAAGTCTTAGCTTACATTTCTCTATTCCTAAATGGCCAATATGAATGCGTCTTAACATTTCACTACGCATGCAAGTAGGTATTATAATCCTGTCGCCCTTCCACAACATGCTGTAAGCTAGTGATAGCTCATCACGGTAGCCCCAATACGACCTAACTTCCATTTTAACATCATGTTTGTGTGTGGGCCAGCCTTCTTTTATATAATTTGCTAACATTTTCAATTCCAAATCCTCTTGGGTAGCTTTTTGGATTTTAATAAAGTGTGTGTCAAGCAATGGATTACTTATAGCTACGGCGCACACTTGGGCGCGCGCATCCAGCTGATCACGGGGTTCGAGCGGCGGCCCGCTAACCGGTTCTACTGCACGAGATAGCGTATCGGCTACAAATAAATATTTTCCTGGCTTGTAAATTAGGGTAAAAGTATACGGCTGTAAACGCAACAACATGCGTTGTAGTCTTGCAGGAGCGACTGCGATTGGCTTGCAAATTATACTGACTAAAGGCTTGTGGTCAGTTTCAATAGTTACGTCTACCCTACCATATATGTACATATAAAACTTTTCGCATGCATAAACAACTGCTAATAGCTCCTTCTCTATTTGTGCGTATGCCTGTTCGGCTTTTGTAAGCGCTCGTGAAGCAAAACAAACTGGCAAGTTGTCTTGCATTAAACATGCACCTAGACCATTTTTACTGGCGTCCACCGATATAACTACCGGCTTATTCAAGCTATAGTATTGTAGAATAGGCGCATGAACCAAATAATCTTTCAGTTCATTAAATGCCCTCTCGTGCGTTTGAATCCAATGCCATTCCGTTTCCTTCTTTAATAATTCTCGTAACACAAAATTTTTCTCCGATAGATTAGGTATAAAGTTTCCAACATAGTTTATCATGCCTAGAAACCTCTCCAAGTCTTTTGTATTTTCCGGCCTCGGCATATTTTTAATAGCAGAAGTGCGTGATTCATCCGGATAAATGCCTCTCGCACTTATAATGTGCCCTAAGTACTTTATTTCCGTCAAACCAAACTTGCATTTATTTTTATTTAATTTTAAATTAATCTCTCTGCATCTATCTAATACTTTCTTTAGCCTACAGTCGAGTTCCTCTTTTGTCCGACCGTAGACAAGTAGATCATCAACGAATAGGCAAACCCCCGGTAAGTCATCAAAGTTTTCAAACATTTTTTTATGAAAAACTTCCGATGCTGACGTTATCCCGAAAGGCAAGCGTAAAAACTTATATCTGCCAAAACTAGTGTTAAACGTGCAAAGATCGGTACTATCTCTGTGTAGGCGTAACTGCCAAAACCCTTGCTTGGCATCTAACGTGCTGTAATAAGTTGAACCTAGCAAGTTAACAGTTATTTCGTCCAAAGTTGGCAACATAAAATGTTCGCGTTTAAATGCTTTATTGAGGTCCCGAGGGTCCAGACACAGTCGTAGGTCTCCGTTGGCCTTCCGAGCTACAGTCATGCTATTGACCCAGTCGGTTGGGCCCTCCACCTTCGCTATTATACCTTCATTGATCATTTCATCCAATTTATTTTTTATGTTGTCCCTCAAAGCTACAGGAGTTTTACGCGGCGCGTGCACGACCGGCCTAACACTAGGATCGATTTCCATTCTATATTCGCCTGGCAAACACCCCAAACCTTCAAATACGTCCGAATACTCGCTAAAAATATAATTTTGATCGTTACTTTCGCGACTAACCGCCAGCGTTAACTTTATGACATTTAATTCACTGCAAGAATCACGGCCTAATATTGGCGGTGAAGAAACATCCGCGACTAAGAACTCCAATATATAAGTGTTGTTGCGATACTCAACCTTTAAATTGCACTTGCCAATCACTACGATATCACCACCCGAGTATCCTCTTAATTTCACAGACGTGTGAATTAAATCTTGTTTACCTAAACCGAGCTGGGGTAAATATTTACAAGGCAAAACATTTACATCCGCTCCGGTATCCAATTTAAAATTTATTTCTTTTCCTCTAATCAACAATTGTATCGACCAATCACTGTTACATAAACTATTAAAGTAATAAATTACCTGATCAGTGGGCTGCTCTGTTTGCAGCTCATAAACGTTACACACACGTGAAAAATGATCCCAATTGTTACATTTCAAACACTTTCGGCCCAACGCTGGGCACCTTGAGTTCCCACTATGTGCATAGCCGCACATTGAGCACCATTCACTAGGTCCACTGTACCGCGGTCTGGAGGGTTGAGGCCCTCTGTGCTGCTGCGGCGGCGCAGGAGCGAGCGCGACGGAACGGCGCGGGCCCGGCGGTGCGCGACGGCCGCGGCCCCGGAATGCGCCTCGATGCGCCGGCGCTCCTCTTCGCGCTACCCACATTATGCGATTCTGATCACCACCCTCAGCTATATTATTCTGCGCTTGCTGTGTTGAATAATTTAAATAATTATCGACCACATATGCATGATGTTCCACAGATTCCTTTTGTATAGCTCCCGCTTGCAATCGTGATATTTGAGCAATATTACAGATGTCCAATGATTTAGTCAATGTCAAATCTGGTTCACGAAGTAGACGCTCACGCAAAGCTTGCTCCTTTATGCCACAAATCAACCGGTCCTTGATTAAATCCTCCATTAAATCCTTGAACTCACAAGTACCCGCCAGCTTTTTTAATTCATAGGAATATTGCTCAATTGATTCCCCCTCTCGCTGGTCACGGGTAAAAAATTTGTGCCGCTCAATTGTGAGATTTTTCTTGGGTAAAAATACCGAATCAAATTCACAAAGCAATCCCTGTAGTGTGACAGTCCTTTTCTTGTCAAATTGTGTATATACCTCCCGACACTGTTCTCCGATGATGTGGAGTAATATATTTATCTGGACCTTCTCCTCTTTACTAGATAACTCACACGCTGCATGATAAATAAGAAATGCCGATTTCCATTGCTCCCATTCCTTTGATAAATTTCCTGAAGTTACATTTTGTAAATTATTAACAAAGGAAAATGGCACCGGAGGGGGTAGAACTGCTTCCATGACGCACAAATGCAATAAAACTATTTCTTCGATACTGTTCCTTGTATACAAATAACACGCTTTCTACAGCACGCACTTACTCCCTATACTACGTTAGCTGTAATAACGTCTCACTGTGACACGGTTCTTTTATTTCGGCTGCGCCATGTTGGAGATGTTAATAAAAGACGGTTGCTAGATTGAGACTGAACTTTACTTCCTCTTCTTAAGTATATAGTACCCTCACATGCAATAGGTAATATCTAAACTACCTACAAAACCGATTGTATCGAAATAAATAGTGGGAAAAAGAAAGAACTAATACCCTGTAGGTATTTGTGAGTGAGTGTGTGTATAACCTCCTAAGGCCCGCGCTACGAGAAAATATAATTAAACATTCGGAATAAATAAATGTTTAAAATAACAAAATTGGCAGTTAAAATTTTGAAATACTAACCGTCAACGGTAAAATAACTATATGGGTTTTGTTTAATTATGTACGTGTTATTATGTAGCGGGGTTTTAAGAGGATAAAAAGGCACAAAATAAGCCAGTCAAGTGTTTAGTTTTGGCGGTATATGATTTCTATACCCAACAAGTTACGTGTGTGCTAAAAAAAAAAAAAAAAAAAAGGCACAAAATAAGCCAGTCAAGTGTTTAGTACTGGCGGTATATGATTTCTATACCCAACAAGTTACGTGTGTGCTAAAAAAAAAAAAAAAAGGTACTAAATAAGCCAGTCAAGTGTTTAGTACTGGCGGTAAATAATTTCTATACCCAACAAGTTACGTGTGTGCTAAAAAAAAAAAAAAAAAAGGCACAAAATAAGCCAGTCAAGTGTTTAGTACTGGCGGTATATTATGATTTCTATACCCAACAAGTTACGTGTGTGCTAAAAAAAAAAAAAAAAAAATGGCACAAAATAAGCCAGTCAAGTGTTTAGTACTGGCGGTATATGATTTCTATACCCAACAAGTTACGTGTGTGCTAAAAAAAAAGAAAAAAAAAAGTGCCTAAATGCTATCAGTGTTATTAAAATAATAACATTAGATTAGCGTGAAAATCAACAATGAATGTGTTATTCAACGGTGTGAGGTTTTAAGAGAATATAAAGGCGCAAAATAGCCAGTCAAGTGTTTAGTACTGGAGATATATGATTTCTATACCTATCTAGGGTACGTGTGTGCTAAAAAAAAAAAAAAAAAAAAAAAAACAAACAAACAAAGTAGTGCCTAAATGCTATCAGTGTTATTAAAATAATAACATCAGATTAGCGTGAAAATCAACAATGAATGTGTTATTCACCTGAGTGAGAGCGAGAGAGAGTGAGTGAGTGGTTAAGGGTACAGATTGGAGTGAGTTAGATTGTAGGTTTAAAATACATGGCAAGTTACACGCTTGTTTAACTGTAGTCTAAATATTAGTTAAAATTTTGTTGTAGTTTACATTTAGTTACTGTTTTAAATACAATTAGACTAGCCTATGATTTTGAATAAAAAAATTCAATACGTAATTCGAGGTAAATAAAAAGTAGACACACAGTGTCTTACAGACGAATTGAAATGTTGCGATTTCAAAACCTTTATCAAGTTGGAAAGTAAACGTGCGACCTTGAAACGTCCATTAAATTGGAATTGCGGGTTCAAGATCTCCATTAAATTGGAAAGTAAACATGCACGCATGAATGTTGTGTCTGTGGTTTGTAACTAAATAGAGATCTAAAAAAAAAAGGGACGAGTGTTGTGTCTGTGGTTAACCTGGGTTAACGAGTTTTTAAATGACAGCTGTCGGAAAAAGTGTGTAATGAAAACTAACAGTGTTTTGGGGTAATCAAGAAATAAAAAGTAGATCACAGGATAAGAGTTTAATTTGAATATATAAAAATGAAAAGTTAGAGGAAAGCGTTGTATTTAGTTCAGTTGTCTTAACCGGTATAGAGCAAACTTCAATTTGTAGTACTTCCGGTTCAAGTTTTATTGACACCAGCGACATCCCTGTGAAATTGTTTCTCATATATATTATGTGTTCATTGCTTAAATACTTCATAACATTATGGTAGGATATATTATGAAGTGCTATCCTTAAGCTTACTGGTGAGTATAACTTCGGATAAACTATTATTCTATCGAACTAGGATCATTAATATCTGTGACACTACTAAATTCAACATAATATTTGATTCTGACGACACTAACGTACCCTCAAAATTTAGAAACAAATTAGTTGAGAAAAAAGAAGCATGGGAATGATCGAATGTGTCCTAGCTATGTTGCTCGACATAGGCAACGCAGGGGTATAGTCAGTCAGTGGTAAACTTCAGTCTGTTACGCTCGATAGTCGTGAATTTTATTGTTGGGTCTACCTAGTAAAGTCAGATAAAATAAATTAAAGTACCTGGTAGTAATAAGGAGTAGGTATTGGATAAATAGTACCGAACAAATTGTGTGCCTTGTTGAGATTTGTGACTACCCGACCGAAATCTCATTTCATGTTTTACCTGACGCGTACATCAATAGCGATATGCTGATAGGCCGCGAAATTTTGAGCAAAGGTTTTAATCGCGGCGCGATTATAGGGTCTGACCCTAACGAGCTTTTAGAGCATTTATTGCATTCATTTAACCCCTTGCCGTGTCATTACTAGCAAAGCGTTAGTTCTGAAATTCATGTGTAAGATATTTAAGGTTTTACTTTTGCTCGATAGGAAAAATCCAAAGTCTTCTCTAAAAATAAAATAAATCCTTAGTACGGGGTAAATACTGCGTAAATACTGTACTGGTCGTGACTTTTGAATTGTTAATAAAACAAGATGTTTTCTAGGGCTGGTGTTGCTACATTTATAAAATATGTATTTGTTTTATTGATACGATAAAAATACCTAAGTAAATACACGCGTAGTCTGACCAACTTATCTTAAGCCGTCGTGCTTCCCCCTGGTCCGTGGCGTAGTTCTTCTTCGGCCATCGGACGAGGAATTTGTGTCGCTTGTGCTTACGCACGGCTTGATTCTAAATACTCTCACACACACGTACACGAGTGCATAGTATGCCTAAAATCTATTAGCACAAGAAGCTCGGTGCAGCCTTAACAGTTCTCGTTGGTGAAATTATTTTACTACACGTTTTCCAACTACCCGTATGACAGTGCGAGATTCGCTTAGTTGATCCGAGTCGTACCGTACAAAAGCGACCGTGCAAGTGGTTCCCTACCGAGGGTAGGTACATAAGATAATGTGCAAACGTGTAAACTAACTTTTAGACGCTAACATAATTAAAATCGATTCAATCGCCATTCGCAAGCTCCGTGCTTCTAATTGAGAAACAAGACTGTAACAAACGTATGTGTTACCGCGAAGTAACCAAAAAGACTATGCCGGACAGATATCTATTGCCATTAATTTCGGATCAGATTTCCCGTTTAAATGAGTTTGTGCTAGTGGATTTCATTTGATACCAGTGAGTGACGAATCAATTTGAACGTACTGTTGGAAAATCTGGTACTTGGGGTCTACAGCTGATAGTGACAACACACGTTTACCTTGATGCGTTAATCAGAGCCTGAAAGATTATAATCTTCCCGCACATTGTAAGGCGCATTTCTAAGTCTACCCACATATGTCACAACTGTGTTTTTAAACCCCTTTCGGGTAGGTTTAAACTCTAAGCACGATAGGTTTAAAGAGTATGCCAGAGATCCATGTGCCATTTGAAGTAGACGAGGGATTTCTGGGATGATAGAGCTCAAGTGGGTACTCTAACAGCCGTATTGAGTCGACTATGCCAGTATGTAGCCATAACGTAGTCGTAGCCCGGTAGAAATCGGCAACTCATGGGGAAACCCGTTAGTCCGTGGGTGCGCGGTGCGCGTTTGGTCTGGTGGAGGTTGTGGTCCGAGGGACCGTAGTGTGTAGTCAGTGGATGATGCACACGTGCGCTGAGGTCCAGGTGGACGCGCGTATAGCAGCTGGTGCTAGCTGTTCGGCTGTGAGAGCCGTGCTGTTGGAGTGATTACTTGGGTGGTCTTAGATTAATTGTTTATGGCGAATGGTACATAACTCTCTCTTTTCTTTCTCCATGCTCATTAAATGTAGAAGTCTAATTAATTTGTGCAAAATTGTAGTAGTTGAATGAATGGAAGATTTTTAATTAATAATATTAATAAATATCACGGGACAATTCACACCAATTGACCTAGTCCCAAAGTAAGCTCAGCAAAGCTTGTGTCATGGGTACTAGGCAACGGATAAACATACTTATGTGGATGGATACATACTTAAATACATATTAAACACCCAAGACCCGAGAGCAAACATTCGTATTGTGTGTATAACACAAATTGTGTGGATAGTTTTATTTGTGTTGTAAGCTATTTGATAAAATAGACAGATTCCTGAAATAATGGTTCCGACTGGGATTTTATGTAGAGTCATAGAGTTGACTCAGCAATCCCGTGGGGATGCGCGTAGTGTGGGAGACTAAATAGCCCTACGGGATACCTCTTTTGTTGATTTTTGTGATTAATGAGTCCGTAGAGTAAATAGGCTGCAAAATGCAAAATGGTGACGGTACATAGCGCTCTTGCATTTAGTGATTAGCCTGTTAACAGATACTAAGTACGTAATAAGGGGATATAATGCTGCCGCCAATCATTATGTTGTGTGATATTAGTTAAATGAGAGTATAAGCGATGGCGTTTTACGCAATTACGTACGTGGTAGGTAGTGTCAGGTATGACCGAACGGTATACTGTGCTATGGTCCTATTGTTTCAGAGTAAACACACGAGGACGTGTGTCTGCGCAGGATGGCCGTGTCGGAGACGGACGGTCATGAGTGATGTAGTGTTTGTGGTAGTGTCTATACATAAATAGATACACGCTGTCTCGGGCACACCACAACAGGGTGCCGCGTCAGTCACACGAGAGCCACGGGTGAGAGCGGACGCGAGTCATTGCTGCGTGTGAGTGGGCGAGCGAGCCAGTGTATCCACCCCTTGAGGGTCACGTGGGGTCAATTATAAATTAAAGTGATTGGAAAAAAGGAAGAGATGTGGCATTGCTAGTTATATTTATGTTAATTTATTTAATTATATAAATTATTGATCATAAATAAATAGTAAGTAAAGGGTGGGGGCAGCGCCCCGCACGGCAGTCCGAGCTCAGCCCTGGCACAGAGCGGACGCTGCTTCTACCCCGTGCTATCTAGACACCAAGCAACAGTTGTTTTATTTATATCCAAAGTGCTAAACACCACAATTACCTAGACACTTTACAACTTTGAAAGGACCGATAAATCTGGGCATTAGTTTCTTACTTTTACCGTCATTATAGAAATTGGTCTTGGTCACTTTTACTAAGTCGCCTTCTTTATATGCATGCGCTACCGCATTGTGTTGGTCATAATTATGCTTTTGCTTTTGTTGTGCCTCTCTAATAATTTCACTCGCTTCCTGTCTTATTTGATCAGTATTTTGTAAAGCGGGATTTTGATTGTTCAAATCATTATTTAACTTATTTTCTAAATCGTTATTAAATTTAATACCGAATAATAATTCTGATGGTGATTTTTTTGTAGTAGTATTAACTGTGTTATTTATTGACCACTGAATTTTGCCTAGTTGCTTGTCCCAGTCGCGTTCGTTAACATTAGAATTATGTGTCGCTAACGCAGTTAAAATTGTTTGATTGAAACGTTCCGCCTGTCCATTTGCTCTGGGACAAGCAACTGCGTTCAAAATATGCTTTATACCTTGTTTAACACAAAACTCTTTGAATTGGGATGAAGTGAAAGCAGTTCCATGATCTGATATTACTCGCTGTGGTATACAAAAGTCGTTATAAAGACTATCCAAAACCTTAATCACTGTTTTAGTTTTGGTATCTTTTACAGGTCTCACAAAGATATACTTTGTGAAGCCGTCAACGATGGTCAGAATGTAACAGTTCCCATTTTTGCTGCGAACAAAGGGACCTAAATGATCCATGTGCAGAGTGTGAAATGGTACTGAGACCTTCTCGATTGGGTGAAGATGTCCGGTAGGGGTCTTTGACGAGTTATCTTTATTATAAGCGCATTCGATGCATGATGCGACATATTTTTTTACAAATCGCCTTAGCTTGGGAAACCAATATTGACTTTGAATATTTTCTATCGTTTTCGCAAACCCGAAATGCCCATTATCATCATGGTATCGCCTACAAATTTGCCACCTGGCGTTCTTTGGTACTACTAGGCGCAGTTGGTCACCTACTCTACGATAAAGCACGTGGTTTTTTAGAACATAATTTTTCTTTATGTCCAAACTGTCTTCGTCTAATTGAGGTCTTAAAATCCTACTTATTCTTATCAGCTAGTTGTAACGTATGTATCCAATTATCAGTTGTTATATTTAATACTACAGGCGATTCCGTACATACCAAGGGTTCTTCATTCGAACTACTAGACTCTTTGCACGGGTTCTTACTCAGCGCATCGACATGGCCCATTCGTACGCCTGGGCGATATTCGATGTCAAAATCGAATTCGCTCAACTGGAGCCACCATCGAGCGATTCTCGGAATTAAATCCCTCTTGGTAAGTGTGGTCCTCAGTGCATTGCAGTCAGTGAAAACGGAAAACTTTAAACCTAGCAAATAAGTACGGAACTTCTTTAGAGAACAGACCACGGCGAGGGTCTCCAATTCATACGAATGTAAATGTTTCTCCTCTGCCGTGGTTTGCCTACTAAAATAAGCCACCGGTTTAAGCACGCGCGGGTTTTCCTGCCACTGTAACAAAATGCCGCCTAACCCCAATGCGCTCGCGTCTGTGTGGACCTCCGTGTCTAACATGGGATTGTATAAAGCCAAAAGTGGACGCTGCACTAAATGGTGCTTTAGCACTTTAAATGCTGTTTCTTCTTCATTTGTCCATTGCCATGCAACATCCTTTTTTAGCAACCGTGTCAATGGCCTAGCAATTTCCCCGAACCCTTGCACGAACTTCCGAAAATAGCTAGCGAGTCCTAGAAATTGACGGACTTCGTGTATGCTACTAGGAGTGGGAAAGTCCTTGACTGTCGTAATCTTTCGCTCGCTGGGCTTAATGCCTTCAGCAGAAACCTCGTAACCCAGGTATTCAATCTTTGTGTTAAAGAATTCGCATTTCAGTAAATTTAATGTTAGACCCGCTTCTTTTATTAACATCAGAACATCCTCTAGACGTTCGAAACCTTCATCTATTGTTTGAGATGGTATAAGCAAGTCATCCATGTATGCCAAGGCGGAGGTGAATCGCCGTGACCCAAGAATTTTATTCATGGTCCTCTGGAAAACAGCCGGAGCGTTCGCTAATCCAAACGGCATACGTTTAAATTCGTAATGGCCGTCAGGAGTAACGAACGCTGTCAGGTGTCGACTATCCTCCGCCATTGGCACCTGATAGTAGCCAGAAGTTAAATCCAAAGTTATAAAAAACTTGTTTCCACTAAGATTGGATAGCTGGTCTTCGATTAATGGTAATGGATATTTATCCTTCACGGTTTTGTTATTCAAAGATCTAAAGTCTACGCAGAGTTGTTGTTCGCCATTCTTTTTCCTAACCAGGATAATTGGACTGGCATAGTCTGATTGAGACTCTTGAATGATGTTATATTGTAAGAGTTCATCGACCATTGATCGAACTTTCTCGTGTTCGTGTAACGATAAGCGGTAAGGTCTATACGACACCGGAGTTTTGTCGTGTAGTTCAATATTCATTTCCACTGCAGTAGTACATCCTATTTCACTTAAGTTAGCGGCAAAACAACTTCTATACTTCTGCAAAAGATTAGACAGTCGATCAACGTGTTCAGGGTTTAATTCGAGACTGACGCGAATATCCGATTTACTCAACGGTAGATAACCTATGACATTTTGGCTTGGTTGTATCACCACGGCCTCGTTTATGTTTGCCGGACATACACGGGCAATCAACGACTTTGCATTAAAAGAAATAGGGTTGTTTCCTAAAGCAGTAACGAAAATATATCCCTCACCATTAACTATTTTATAGCATCCGCGGTGCAAGTGATACTTTTGACCCGGTATGCTTCTTGTACTGCCATCGGAGTAAACGTCTCCAGAATAGTCTGTCATAGTGTTTACTTTAACTAGTCCCCCCTGCTCTACTACCGTATCATCAACGACGTATAAATTTAGTATCTTATGACGTTCACTATTCTCATTGTTTTGGGGACTGTTATAGAAAACTAAACTTGTGTCATCCTTCAACACTGTAACACAGGGTATCTCTGTGAAATTCTGACCTATCAAGAGTGGAGTTTGCAAGTATTCATCGTTAACCGCTAAAAGATCAATGTGCGTCTCAATTTCATCTATCTTAATAGGAGCATTGCATCTAAACAATGGTTTAGTGGCGGAATTTCCAAAACCTTTTATAGTGGGTAACTCATCATAAAACTCGTCAAGGGAAAGGTCTTTAGCTACGGAAGCTTTTATCAAGCTGCAGTCACTACCGAAATCAACGAATGACTCTAGGTCCATTTTATTGATGCTAATGTTTTTGAAAAACTTTTTACTAGAATCATTAGTCGTCGCAATCTTTTGAGTTCTCTTTTCGGGGACGGGGTTATTAGGATTAATTGCACTATTATGAGAACTTAAAGGCCTGCGATTACAATCTGCAAAATTATGACCAATTCTACTACACTTTTGGCATTTGATGATGGGTTTGTTGCAGTTGGCATACGAATGCCCTTTATCACGGCAGTTAAAGCAAACAAGACCACCACTAACATTGCTTACAGTCAAAGAACTGCCCTTTGTATTCGTTTGTGTCATACCAATGTTATTATCTCTTTTTCTAAACTGGGAGGTTTGTTGCGTAGGCTCCCTGCTGCGCTGGAACTGTTGAGAGGCTAAATACGTGAGCATATCTTCCGGTTCCTCACACTTGAGAGCCTGCGCCCCATTCCTTATAGAGTTATTTGTAATTCCATGTACTATACAATCGACGGCCTTACGTCCTACTATTTCACAACGACTAAGTAAAGTCAATTTATCATAAAAGTAATCTTTCAAGCTTTCATCAGGACGCGAGACCCTGTTCAACATGTCTTCTAACAGCTTCCCATAGTTAACCTCACTTGGAAACGCCCTGATTAATTTATATTGCCATTCGGGCCAAGTGTAATTAAACGAGGGAAGTGACTCGTACCATAATGATAATGATAATGATAATGATAATGATAATGATAATGATAATGGTAATGGTAATGGTAATGATAATGATAATGATAATGATCATGATCATGATAATGATCATGATCATGATCATGATAATGATAATGATAATGATAATGATAATGATAATGATAATGATACTGATAATGATAATGATAATGATAATGATAATGATAATGATAATGATAATGATAATGATAATGATAATGATAATGATAATGATAATGATAATGATAATGATAATGATAATGATAATGATAATGATAATGATAATGATAATGATAATGATAATGATAATGATAATGATAATGATAATGATAATGATAATGATAATGATAATGATAATGATAATGATAATGATAATGATAATGATAATGATAATGATAACGATAACGATAATGATAATGATAATGATAATGATAATGATAATGATAATGATAATGATAATGATAATGATAATGATAATGATAATGATAATGATAATGATGATCTTTTTAATTATTCTTTACCCGTGTGGTGTCGGGTTTAGAATTGCACCACTCCAATTCATCCTTGGATGTCGTAAGAGTCGACTAAGGAATTAGTAGGCTGATAACCTGTAAATATTATACCATCTTTACTTGCAATTCTAAGATTGCTAAAAGTGGCCTTGAAACATAACTACCACGTTTCGTGAGCTCTGCTTACTCCCTTTGGGAATTCTATATACACAATCTGCTAGGTTCTGTACTAGTAGGTTCTAATTTTAATTAATATACAGATTTCAATTTATGGTGCGACTACCTTAATAGTCTTTATTGTTAATTTTAATTTTATTATTGTTCAATTATACAACTTTTATTTTAACTCGTTTACTAGGCAACATATTCTGAAACTGCTTTTTAAATATTTGTGAATCAGTATTGCAGCTGCCAGGTACTTGCTATTTTCAAAATACTAGAAAAAATTGACAGTGGTGTCTACCCACCGCCTTATTAATTTTACATCGTTCTACAAATTTTAAAACTAATTATTTTAACTTAATACCAATTGCTGGGCAGCGTTTTTATAGCGGCTTTTTTTAAACAGATTGTTGTCACGGCTGATTTTATTGCAGTTGTTTGGTACGTGGATGCTTAAGGCACGTATAGTTAGTGCATTCTAGAATTTTCAAATTGTGTAAATACTACCCACAATATTAAAAAAAATTTAACGGTTTCGGCTTTTAGCGGTTTTTCGAATTAAAGCTATCCACATACCTGGTAACTAATTATAACGCTTTTAAATCGTTTTTGTGTCATCGCAACACTCACACCTTATCAAACAAACTTTTCACTTGAGATTTCTTTTAACTCTAATTTAATATGGCATACCCCATTAAATTTCTATCGCTTCAAAAAGCAGAGCTAGAATACGAAGTCATTCTCAGAGGTGGTTCGGCCGGTTCGGTTCAAGAATTACGTAGTCAAATCGTTAAATTGTCCACACCCGCGGAGGACATTCTAGAATCTCATCTTGACCCTTCAATTGACCTTGTTGCTGTGAAGGAAAGTCTGCAGAAATCCCAAGCCATGATTGCTTCGTTAAAGAATCGTTTCGATAAGAACTTGTTCTTACGTGCTGAAAATCTTCTTCATCATATATACCACAGGGCTAATAGAATTTCAAATGTTGATGCTACTTTAGCGGATCAGTATAAATATAATTGTAACTCATTAAACACTCAATACAGAGATATTTTAACTATGAAACCACATTCAGCTTCCGATTCTCCTTCTGAGCCTGATGCTACACTCGTTACTTGCGATCGCAATTTAAATTCGGATCTTGCTAAATTAAAATACTCTGGTAAAACCTGTGTCTTGTCATTCATTCAAAGAGTTGATGAATTTGTGTATGCTAGGAACATCGGGAAAGATAGACTGTTGAAATTCGCGTACGAAATTTTTACTGATGATGCTTTACACTGGTTTCGCTGTGTTAAAGAGAAGGTTAAGACTTGGGAAGAGGTTGTAGTTTTGCTTAAACAGGATTTCGGCCAAAGAGACTACGATTATCGGCTTTTAGCAGAAATTAGATCACGTACTCAGGGCGAACTAGAGAATATTTCCATATATTTATCGATAATGCACGGTATGTTTTCAAGGCTTTCTAAATCGTTAAGCGAGCAGGATAAATTAGAAATTATTCTCCACAATATAAGACCGTGTTACGCCAGTACTCTTGCCGCGCATCCGGATATATCTGACCTCGACTCACTAAAGAGAATCTGTTCTAACTTTGAAAGCATTCATTCACGTCAATCGCTATTTCACGAACCTCCTAGAGTTACGTCTGAAACTTTAGCGCCTGAATTTGCCTATACTAAACAACATAAAGTTAATAGCTATAACAATAACAGGAATAATTCACAGATAAATAACTATTCTAAATTCAAAAACTATAATAATAACTATAATCAGCCTAACTATGCAAACAAACATAATTACAATTTTACTAAACCAACGCAAGAGAAGCCTAACCCTATCAACGCTGTTCACGCTACGTCTAATAATTCTAATCATTTACCGCGTACTCAAAACAAGTACTGCCCTAGGTGCCGTAGTAATTCTCATTCTCTTAGAGAGTGCAGACAACCACATTTTCTCATTTGCTTTAAGTGTGGTATGAAGGGCATTCGATATCCCGAAATTCAAATTCAAATTAACTTTATTTGTAAGAATACAGTAAAAAATACATTGGTCATACATAATTATAAGTTTTGTCCTTGTATTCAGCTTGCAAGCAAGCGTACAAATATTTCATTAAAGAAGCTAAAGGTAATTTTATAATCTAATTAAAGTAAATAATAATAATAATAAATGTCCAAAAAAAAAAATAATGTCAACAATATTGTCTATAATTTAAGTAGTCCTTGATACTATAAAAACACTTTGTCAGTAACCATTTCGTCAAATTGCGTTTGAACATTTCTCCCGACAACACCTTTAATTCATCTGGTAAATTATTAAAAACTATTATGCACATGTTGAAAGCATTTCTTTTATAAATATCTTTACGACAGCGTGGCCTGTACAAAAGAGACATAACGCATGCTCTTGTCCGCCTCTGAATAACTTCACTGCGTTTTTTAAAATAGTCTGGATGGGATTCCACAAAAACACACATATCTCTAATGTACAAGCACGGCAAAGGTAAAATATTTAATTTTTTAAATAGTGGGATACAACTATCAGTCTTCCAAGCATTACTTATAATCCTTATACACCTTTTTTGAATTTTAAACACTCTTTCAACCTCCACAGAGTTCCCCCACAATATCAAGCCGTATCCAAGTACTGAGGACACATAACCATGATAGGCCATTAGTGCCGCTTCAGAGGACACAGTCTCTCTGAGTCTTTTGAGTGCAAACATAAAACGATTTAATCTATTACATATTTGCTCAATTTGTTCTTTCCAATTTAGGTGCTTATCAACAATTAAACCTAGAAATTTTGTTGAGCATACTTCATCAACTTTTTTATCTTCAGATACAATTTTCATTGGTATTGAATTTGAATTATATGAATTAAATTGTATAAGTTTTGTTTTATTAATATTAATACGCAAATTATTATTATTCATCCATTCAACAATATCTGTCATTCCTTTGTTAACATCTGACTCGAATGTTTCACTGTCTTCACACTTAACTACCAGGGTCGTGTCATCAGCAAACATTATGGTTTTTTGTGTGGTGACTTTAGGCAAGTCATTGATGTAAAGCAGGAAAAGTAGGGGACCAAGAACACTTCCCTGTGGAACGCCACTATTTATAGTCCTAAATTGCGATCTAAAGACCTGCTCTGTTATGGTTTTACCTGAACCACCCGTCGACATTGCCTTAATCTCCACACATTGCATTCTATCAGCCAAGTAACTCTTTATCCACTCGAGCACCTTCCCTCTCATCCCGTACGATTCTAGTTTATGTACAAGTTTAGAATGATCAACGTAGTCAAAAGCCTTTGACATGTCCAGAAATATTGAGACCACTGGAGTTTTATTATTGATACAGTCAGTTATATATCGTATAAGATCAAAATATGCCAGTGTGGTCGAGCACCCGTTTCTGAAACCATACTGCTGTGAACAAAGTATACTATGTTTTGTTAAAAAATTAGTAATTCTTTTATACACTGCTTTTTCAAAAACTTTTGACAGAATTGGTACCAGTGTGATGGGTCTATGATTATCTACATTAAATTTATTTCCCTTCTTAAATAGAGGTCTAACAACACAGTATTTTAATTTTTGTGGAAATACTCCATCTGAGAAAGATAGATTTATTATATGAGTCAATGGTAATGTTATATATGGGGCACATAATTTAACAATATCTGTGGTAATATCATCGTAACCGCTAGATTTACTATTTCTTAGAGACATGATAATATTATAAGTCTCGTTATTGTCAATCGGTTCTAAAAACAATGTTTGAGGATTACAGTTACTCAATTTAGATTTATGTCCTGTGTTATTTGATGTCAATTTCTGTTTACATGTCAAATCTATAAAATAATTATTAAAAATGTTACAAATTTCATTGGGATTAGTGTAAATTTTACCATTATATTCAATTTTGTTTATATCGGAATCATGTCGACCGTTGATTGCAAGAAAATTGTAACTACAAAACACAGGTTTCCAAGGGAGCGCAAAGACGATTTTTTTTACTTTGAGCGTCGATATTTTAGGTTTTTATTTAAGAATGAATTAAGATGTGTATACCATATTCCTTAAAATTTGATGCTCTTTGAGTCGATATATATATTTTTAAATATAAGTACTTTGTTTAGATTTTAGGTTAAGTTACGAACGTAATGTAAACGATTAAGTCTGTCGAGTATGATCGTAACTCTAGATACAGTTATACCGTTGTATTAAATAACAACATTCGTTATATTAGTATTATTGTATTCTATGCTTACACGTTTACTCTATAGTTTTACATATATAAAATAGTCTAGTTTTCCGTATATGAAAGTGGTAAACTAATTTACTAATGCAAAAATAAAACAAAATAACTACATTTTCGTCAAAAAGTTTTTTAATCAAAGTCAATCTGCATAATGTTTAAAGGTAAGATAGTCTGGTCATTTTCCTAAGCCTCTGGGTTCCATAATCTTTTTTTAAATGACAATAAAGAAATAGATGGCTTAACATCTTCGTCTTTCATATTATTTTTCCTTCGCTGGGACTGAATTTCGTCATATTTATTGCCTGAAAGCAAGATACACGGAACACAATATGCGTAACTAAAAATACATGTCAAAAACATGGTTTATCTTTTGTTAAATACAGATTTTATTACAACAGTTATAGTTAAGAATAAATTAGTGACACGCAGATTTTTTATCCTACTTGGGTAGCTAGCTAATCATAAAAATTCTACCTATGCCATTGATACATAATTCTATAGTAATTAAATACCGCCATTTTACTTAAATGATCGATTTTAGGACAAGCTGGAATAAATAAACAAACATGCACGCTAATTAACTGTCTAAATTATTTTCATTTACTTATACGCAATGTAACCTGTAATTAAAATTGTAGGTCCAACGTAATAAATAAGTGATCAGTTTCATACCTTATCACTTTAACGTAATGTAAGGAAGAAGTTAAACCAAATAACATAAAAGGAAGTTGAAATCAATACTCACGTTTAATCTTAATGACACATTTCTGATCCACAATAAGATTAACGAGAGCTTTTCCACGGATCATTTTAATTAATTTTACTATTTTACATGATTTTAAAAGAAATCACAACTCAATAATATTCCGCAAACAATATCTCCTAACATTACTTTTATTAAGCTTTCGGGTAGGTCACTGTTTTTTTAAAGGCCCGATGCCACAAAACGACCAATGAAATCCTAGTAACTAAGTTTGCGCGGGATTTTTATCTCCAATAGCGTGAGGTTTTGCTGAAAAATAACATTCAAACTATATTTACGCGTAAGCAAGTCGCAAAAACTTCGATGAAGTAAAATGGTAACTCTCGATCCAATATTATTTTATTTAGGATGTTTTGCTTATGAGGCTAACACAGCACTCAAGATAATTGTAAATCTCGAATGCGTTTTGTTCCACCAAAATAATATTGAGTTAGGTACTTAAGACCCTTACTTACCATAATTTAATACTATTTTTTTACTTATATATTATTATTTTTAAAAAAATAAAAGTACAGTCTTGTAGTGTTTGTTTTTCTTAGCTTAGGGTTAAAAAGTCACATATCATGATATTTTGAGTTACAATTTTCTTGGAATCAACGGTCGATGTGAATTATTAACCACAGTTGAAGATATCGTTTCCCAAGTCGCTTTACATTTGTTCTTACTATTTTTTATGTAATAGTTACTTTGAATTTTTTGAGCAGTATGTAAGCACTTCTTTAATAAATTACTATATCTTTTAAAGTTAATTTTGTTGACTTCTTTGTTATTCTTTAAATATTTATATTTCAAGTACAAGTTACGCTTGACCTTGCAGGATTTTTTAATGCCTTTCGTAAGCCAATTGCCTTTCTTTGGTTTATCATTAACTTTGACTCTAACCAAAGGAAAGCACAAGTCATACAAAAGACGTACCAAATCATAAAAATAATTGAATGCATCTGTGAAATTTGCCGATTCAAAAACATCCGAAAAAGTAAGAGCCGATAAGCACTCACAAAACTTTATTACATTATCCACACCATAATCTCGCCTATATTCAAACCATGCAGTGCAGGCCTTTAGTTTCTTCACTGGCAGGGTTATCGACTGGGCAGTCTCGTGATCAGAGAGCCCTAACTGGTATATACCAGGTTCAGCTGATTTGACATTGCTCGCGATTTGGTCAATACAAGCATTAAGCCTTGTTGGAACAGAAATATGTGCAACAAAGTTATAATTTGCAAGAATACTCGAGAGGCTCCTGGCAGCAGAATTCCGTTTTAATAAATCAATATTCCAATCACCGCAGATTACAATTTTTCTATATTTATATCTGGATGTTAAATAATATAGTAAATTATCAAGTTTGTTAAGAAAAACACCTATATGAGATATGGATTGATCCGGTATTCTATAAATATTGATAACTATGATCCCCACGCCAATTACCTCAATACCACAGCATTCAAAATAAAACTTAGTGGCTTGTTGTGCAATATAAGGCAAAGTCTTGGTCTCATATATACGTTTAGTTAAGATGCAAGTTCCCCCTCTCCCTCTATCGCGACAGAAGGCAGACGCTAGTTTGAAGTTCTTTAGGATGATATTACCTTCTGAGCCCTCACGGACGAACGTCTCACTAAGACATATAACATCAACATCCCTACCATCTTCCTTTAATTCCTGCAAAGCTATCTCTAAAAAATCCAACTTGCCACACAGTCCAGCTATGTTTTGGTTTAATATTGTCATAGAGTCCTGTCTGCAAGATAAAGACAATGCCAAAGGCTTTCCACTCCGCTTAGGGATAACATCGCTTTTATTAGACACGAAAAAAGTCACATGACACATTTGCCGCATCTATGTTTCTCACACCCAAAGTTAGATCAACATTTACTTGACTGATTTTTAACAAGTCAATTTCTTCATTTAACTTAAAACTAGTCCAATCAAGAAAATATTTTATTGGTGTATTATTCAATTTCACATTTCTAATTAAATCAATTACTTTACAGTTTGTATACTTTTTACACAACAATTGGGTTTCATTATATATTAAGTTACTATTTTTATTTCGATTGTTGTAAACATTCAATATCATTATACCATTATCTCTAAATTTAGTCAGTGCCGTACATAAATTTGATAATAATACATAAGGATTTCTATCACTATCTCCAATGGACAAAACAATTATATCATCCTTAGTTATGGTTTCTGACATAGAATAAAGACTCCTAAGTATTTCCGAACTTGGTGCATGGGGCTTGATCATCGCTGTCACGCTGCAATAACTGCTACTTTTGCCCGCTCTAGAGTGAATAAGTCGTGTCGATAATCCTCTCACTTGTTCATCACCGAAAATATATATCTTCGGCTTCAACGCTGCATTCATCGAAGATCTAGATCGCACTGGCGTACTAACAAGCAACGGCTGTTTAACCGGCGACAAGTGCAGGCTTCGGTCCTGAGGTATGATGATTCCGTGAGACTCATTATTGCTTCCATAATGAGGGTTTAGCTCTATGAAGCTTTGATTCAAGCTCTGTTGGTTTGTAAGTTTTCTTTTCCGGTTCTTTTGCTTACTTGATCCTGTTTTATTTGTATTTATAGTTTTACTTAGGATTTTAAGATGACTGATTTTACTCTCATAGCCTTTTATCTTATCTTTCAAAGAAAAATTCTGCGAGACCAAACTCTCAATTTCATTTTCTGCTATCTTCAGTTTCTCTTTCAGTTCAGCTATAGTCTTTTCCAGTTCTTCAGTCCTGGCATAAGTACACGTACGCTCCGGACAACTTCTGTTTAGGTCATGTCTTGACGAAGACGACGAATGCATGATATCTTCATCTTCCCATGATACGTTAGACAAATCTTCAAATGAATTATTTGTTGGGATTATCGCGCGAAATGTTCTACGCAGTGTTACATTATCATCGGATATGTCAGGTTTTGTGAGACAAGTCCTACATTTCCAAGTCATTTTAGTTTCCGCTCTCATTAAACGAAATCTTTTTACGGATACATGACAGCAATCCAGGTGATAGTGCAGTTTACAAGACAAACACACGAGGAACTCTCTGTTATTTATGGTTGTATTACATTTATCACAGCATAAAGCCATTTTAGGATCCGTGTTCCTTATGATTGCCAGCTACGAGATGTTAAGATAAAAACCTCAGTAGATATCGATTTGTTGATCGTTGTTTACTTAGTTTATGTACCTAAGCTGTTAGGTGGCGCTGTCTGTCATACAACCGCAAGTTGCCGCCCGTCGATACAGCGGGTTCAAAGTTCAATTGTTTGAATTATAGTAGCCGACATTGATAATGATGAGTTTATCCATGAACTGCCACCTTGTAATACGACTTTCACAATAATTGGGATGCAAATTAACAATTACGATAACTGTTACGATGTTACGATAATAAGAATCATGTTTTACAATTTTCACTTTTATAATGTTCACTTTACGCTGAGATAATATTGTCACTAATCAATTACATCGTTTAACACTTAATACTTGTTTAACTTGTTAAAACTATCGATTAAAAAAAAAAGATTAAAGTAATATAAGCACAGAGCTAATGTTTACATGCCACTCCGTTGCATGCCCGATTGCATGAGATGCAACCCTAAACCAGGCACTTCAAAAAACTAAATTTTGTGGATTGCAGTAAATCGATAGCTAGCGACCAAATTAATAGTAAACTTAACAAAACAGAATGGAAATCATGGCTTAATTTTATATCAAAATTTTTCGCATGCTATTCGGTAACTCCAATCCACAATATACAAAATAAATCTGAAACTCTTCAAAATAGGCCATATGTTTCTGTAGACATTAATGGTAATACTATAAATGGATTACTCGATACAGGTTCTAACGTTACCATTCTAGGTAATAATTATCACGAACGTGTCTTAGAGGCCGGTTTCATACTTGAAAAAGATGAACCATTAAATTTTGTTCCTGCTGGTGGTCAAGCAAGCAAGCATACAGGCAAGCAAGCAAGCATGCAAGCAAGATTGCTTGCGTGACAATGGGATCATCTCAGGAGTATATTATATTCTTTCGAATAAAAAAAGAATTTTTAAAATCGGTCCACAATTGACCGAGAAATCGGTGAACATACCTGCATAAAAAAATACATAAAATGGAATGCATAACCTCCTCCTTTTTTTGAAGTCGGTTAAAGAGCCCTTTGCGGCCTACTTACAGTATAAACTTATGAATTTTGAAATTTTGGCTTACAACCAGTAAAACGCAAAATCCCGTTTTTTCCCGTTCCCGCAAGAATTTCGGAAAATACTTTCTTAATACGGGGAAAGTCCTCTCTCAATGCTCCTCTACACTGCTCAAGCAACTCATGCCGAATTTCAGCTTTCTACGACCAGTAAAACGAAAAATCCCGTTTTTTCCCGTTCCCGTGGGAATTTTGGAAAGTCCTCTTTCAATGCTCCTCTACACTCCCCAAGCAACCTCATGCCGAATTTCAGCTTTCTACGACCAGTAAAACGAAAAATCCCGTTTTTCCCGTTCCCGTGGGAATTTTGGATAGTCCTCTCTTAATGAGAGAGAGAGAGAGAGAGAGAGAGAGAGAGAGAGAGAGAGAGAGAGAGAGAGAGAGAGAGAGAGAGAGAGAGAGAGAGAGAGAGAGAGAGAGAGAGAGAGAGATGTTTATTTACACATATTCGATACACAGGAAATACAGTTGACAGGAAAAGATACAAATATAAATCATCGAATAGTATAAATTGGGCCCCACTCAGCATAATGTTGCGGCAAGCCGCAACGCTGTTTTTCAGTGGGACCCATTTAAAAACTAAGCACAGAAAAAAAAATAAAAAAAACAACACAACACACTGTGATGCCACGAACGCCAGCGGAAAGTAGTTCGCAACAAAACCTAAATAGGTACAAACCGGAAGTATGTATGGCAACACTTGAACAGTTTAATCGTATCTGAACCATTAAACCGCAACAAATTACGCCAAGGATTATTCTGGCTACTGTAGTGAATTATCAGCAATTTCACTAATTTTGATATTGTGACGCATCACTCAACCTTCGATAAAACAAACTTAAAAACAACAAAACATTATAATGACTTAAAAGTTAGGCGGGGACGCAGCCCGGCCATTTGTAAAGTCGTTCACAACAAATTTAAGCTACCGCCGTTTCGTGTGAAAAAAAAAACAAAAAATACGTAGCAAATAACAAAAAGAATATATATATATTATTATCTACACGAACAATTAAAGAGTCTGTTAATGCTCTTCTACACTCCCCAAAAAACCTACCTACTTGCCAAATTTCAGCTTTCTACGACCAGTAAAACGAAAAATCCCGTTTTTTTTCCCGTTCCCGTGGGAAATTTGGAAAGTCCTCTCTCAATGCTCCTCTACACTCCCCAAGCAACCTCATGCCGAATTTCAGCTTTCTACGACCAGAAAAACGAAAAATCCCTTTTTTCCCGTTCCAGTGGGAGTTTTTGATAGTCCTCTCTTAATGCTCTTTTACACTTCCCAAGGAACCTACTTGCCAAATTTCAGCTTTCTAAGACCAGTAAAACGAAAAATCCCGTTTTTTCCCGTTCCCGTGGGAAATTTGAAAAGTCCTCTCTCAATGCTTTTCAACACTTCCCAAGCAACCTACATGCCGAATTTCAGCTTTCTACGACCAGTAAAACGAAAAATCCCGTTTTTTCACGTTCCCGTGGGAATTTTTAGAAAGTCCTCTCTTAATGCTCCTCTACGCTCCCCAAGCAACCTCATGCCGAATTTCAGCTTTCTACGACCAGAAAAACGAAAAATCCCTTTTTTCCCGTTCCAGTGGGAGTTTTTGATAGTCCTCTCTTAATGCTCTTTTACACTTCCCAAGGAACCTACTTGCCAAATTTCAGCTTTCTAAGACCAGTAAAACGAAAAATCCCGTTTTTTCCCGTTCCCGTGGGAAATTTGAAAAGTCCTCTCTCAATGCTTTTCAACACTTCCCAAGCAACCTACATGCCGAATTTCAGCTTTCTACGACCAGTAAAACGAAAAATCCCGTTTTTTTCACGTTCCCGTGGGAATTTTTAGAAAGTCCTCTCTTAATGCTCCTCTACGCTCCCCAAGCAACCTATATGCCGAATTTCAGCTTTCTACGACCAGTAAAACGATAAATCCCGTTTTTTCTTTATCCCGTGGGAATTTCTGAAAATCCTTAAAACTGTTTTTCACTATTATAATTACCTACTTCTATGCCAAATTTGAAGAGTCTAGTAATTATGGTTCATAGGATTCCGTTGAACTGAATATATAAATCCGGTTTTTTTCTTATCCCGTGGGAATTTTGAAAAATCCTGAAATTAATATTTTAACTAATGTAATACCTATTTGTATATCAAATTTGAAGAGTCTAGTTATTATAGTTACTGAGATAGGGTCACTCGGAATCGAATATATAAATCCCGTTTTTTTCCGTTCCCGTGGGAATTTTGGAAATTCCTCTCACGATGATCCTCTACACTCTCCAAGCAACCTTCATGCCGAATTTCAGCTTTCTACGACCAGTAAAACGAAAAATCCCGTTTTTTCTTTATCCCGTGGGAATTTCCGAAAATCGTTGAAACAGTTTTTTACTATTATAATTACCTACTTCTATGCCAATTTTGAAGAGTCTAGTAAATAATTACTAGACTCTAAAACTATAAAGACTAGAACTATAAAGTTCATAGGATTCCGTTGAACTGAATATATAAATCCCGTTTATTCCTTATCCCGTGAGAATTTTGAAAAATCCTGAAATCGATGTTTTCATTATTGTAATACCTACTTGTGTATCAAATTTGAAGAGTCTAGTTATTATAGTTACTGAGATACGGTCACTCGGAATCGAATCTATAAATCCCGTTTTTTCCCGTTCCCGTGGGAATTCCCGAAAATCCTTCCTTAGTGGATGCCTACATTGTATAAGGAATCTATGTGCAAAATTTCAAGTCTCTAGGTCCAGTGGTTTGGGCTGTGCGTTGATATATCAACAGTCAGTCAGTCAGTCAGTCAGTTTAGAATTTTATATATATAGATTATGTTTAAACTTCTTAGACCGTTAGGCAGTTTCAGTTGGTTCAAATTTAAATTTCAAAAAAAGAACAGTTTTCGTTTTCACTATATCATTTTATTGTTTTGTATTACATTTAGCTTCATCTTTCTCTTTCTGTAAATTCCGTATGATTGCTCTGCCACACAGCCAGCGTTTAAATTCGGACCTATGGTCAGGGACCGTTATGGACGTTGGGCCGGTGGACAGAGCAATTGTATGGGCCCCTGCTGACATTAACCAAATTCCAGGGCAACCAAGTCGGGGATAAACCGCCCGAACGATACTGCAGTCTCCACCTATTGGCACTACACCACCAGCACACTCCGAGCCCTGAAGCACCCTGGCCTCAGCTCTGCAGAACAGCAACTTCCTTGAAGATCCACCTGCAACGGCCGCAGCGCGTCCTACGGTCTCCTGAATCCAGGGCAGTGTCTGTCCGGGGAAAGCGTATCCCACTCAAGTGCTTAGAACCTACGACCCTTTAGTCTCTTGCTTGCTCATAGTTTTGGCGTTCCTAATAAACGTCTAGACTTGTTTTTATGGTTTAATTCCTCTCCTCAAGACCTAAAAAAAAAAAAAAAAAATATTAGGGGACAATCTTACACAAATCGACCTAGTCCCAAACTAAGCAAAGCTTGTACTATGGGTACTAGACGACGATAAACATACTTATATAGATAAATAAATACTTAAATACATAGAAAACATCCATAACTCAGGAACAAATATTCGTGCTCATCACACAAAATAAGTGCCCTTACCGGGATTTGAACCCAAGACCTCTTGCTTCGTAGGCAGGGTCACTACCAACTAGGCTAAAGCGGTCGTTAAACCTATACCTAAACTGTGACAAGTGGCGCCTCTTAACGTGGTCTTGAGTTGGGAAACGTTTTTTCTGGTTTTATTCGTTGTGTTTGTGTTGGTATTTTGTGCACTTTCCTACTACTTGTGTCTCGCAGTAAGTAATATTCTTTTTATCACTTTTCTAATCACCGTGTGGTTCCGGTTAAGAATAGTGCCACCCTTTTGCACCTAGGTTTCGTAAGAGGCGAATAAAGGGCATTTCGTTGCCCAGTGGTTGTCATTGTAGTGTTTGTGTAAATATAACTATAGTCGTAGTTATATACACTGTCTCGTGCGCACAGTATGGTGGGGCGCGAATCAATCTAGCGAGAGCCATTGGCGAGAGCGGACGTGTCAATTTGTACCTACCTACTGTGTGTTGTCGAGCCAGTGAGGTGTTGTGTGATATAGGAGTACACTACAAGTGGCGACGAGGACGAAGGCAATTAGAATATACTTTTACCATCTTTATCTAAACAAAACAAAAAAAATATTTAATTGAAAAATTGATAGGTATACAAGTAATCTCTCATCATAGTTGCCAGCGTGTCTGTAGTTTAATTCTATTATACACGGGATTTCCAACCTATCTGTATAACTTGTTTTGTTGTGAACTAACTCGGTGAGGCCGAGATACAAGATCAGTTTATTTTGATACTTACTGGATAATGATGTTATGTAAATTGTATTTTAATAATAAACTATTCTATTCTATCCTATTCTAAATCATAGAACGAATTCATTTTCTCTTTGAATACTTCAAACTGAGTACCTAGCAAGTGTTTTGTTACTGGAAGTAAACATTATATACATACCTATTCACGGATGATGATATTATATCAACCTACCGATGAATTAGGCGAATGGAGTATCATTTTATTCATCATGTTCGGTTCAGATATATAACTAAATCGGTATTTCTGAAAGTATACCTATACATATTTTGTTTAATGTGTGTGTGTGTGTTCCAACGAGAAAATAAAATGGAGCAGTCTAGTATACTATGCATTAATCGTTGGGTGTTAAATTTTGCGTATTAATTACTGAGTTAACTAAGTACAGATTCATAAAATTATACTGTCGAATGCTAAATAGTACTTCCACAATAAAATCAGAATACCTACATTTAACTGAATTAGGACTGATGATGTGTTATCTCTTTTAAATAGGAGGAAATGGTACAAATGTACCCCCATTAAATTGGAAATATTTGGTACAAATGTACCCCCATTAAATTGGAAATATTTGGTACAAATGTACCCCCATTAAATTGGAAATATTTGGTACAAATGTACCCCCATTCAATTGGAAATATTTGGTACAAATGTACCCCCATTCAATTGGAAATATTTGGTACAAAGATACCCCCATTTAATTGGAAACGTTTGGTGCTAAAGCACCGTCATTAAATTGAAAGTATGGTACAAGGTTCCTCCATTAAATTGGAAACTTTTGGTCCCAAGGTACCTGCTAAATAAAATACGTGTTACTTTCGATCCGTTTATTCAGAGACTAACTACCTACATTATAAAACATGACAGTGTTTGTAACCTACCCTCTTAATACATAATATATAACACCTTCACCCTTATTAAAAAACTTATTTAAAATGTTCAACATTAATCACCTTTATACACACACACACACCCACACAAACATACGGACCTTTATATATATATACACACACACACACACACACACACACACACACACATACACGCACAAAAAAAAAGTTTTTTTTTTTAGGTAATAAATTATACCTACCCACTAGACGTAGCTGTAAGTATAACAAAATATAGGGCTTAATTTGTATCTAGGTAGGTAGGTTAATTTGTATCTTAGATCGGGATTCCTTGTCTTATTTGAAATAATCATCTGGAAGCTTTTAAGCTTGTTATTGTTATGGCTTTGGACATAGAGTTCAATCTTCATAATTATTAGCTTTCACTTTTGGAATATTTGATGATAGAGTTTGAAGTTTGCAATCTTGCATGCTTTGAATTTAGTTTTAGAGCTTTGGTTTTGGTTCAGGAACATCTTCTTGAGGTTTCCCAGCCTTATTTTTTTTCCCTTTGAATGTAGAGTCATAAATTAAAACTTTGTTGTCTTTCAAACTTTTGATAGAGCTTTAGTGCTTTATTTTTTTTCGGGAAAGGGTGAATTGTAGTGTTGTATTCCCAACCCTACAAACAAATTGGATCGATTTGACAGTCTCTTTAAGAAATCTTTAACTTTAGGGTAGTTTCAGCCACACCTGTCACAGATTGTTCCAAAATTGAGGTAGGTGTTATTTTTAATTGGTTTATCAGACGCTTAAGAGGCTCAATAGGCTTGATTCCATGGCCAAGAATCATGTTAATGTAATTAGAAAAAAACATTTTTCACTTCCCTTTCGTCATCCCATCGATAAGATGGCTTGAAATTTTAAAATTAATGTAATCTGAGAAAATCACATTGTGCTCAGTGTTAAAATGGCATAAAAAACCTCATTTCAATTCACCAAATGGTGATTTACAATAAAATGTATTGATTTCGGAAAAAACGGTGAGTTTTTACCATTATTTGTTTTTTCAACCTTTTGGTATTTAAATTTTTATTTGAAATATAACTTGTGGTTTTCTTGTTTTAGCCGCGAGGCGTTTTTTTTTTATCCCTTATACTAGCTTTTGCCCGCGACTTCGTCCGCGTAGAATTCCAATTTGTGGTAAAGCTTCTTCATCTCTTTCATTGTATAAAACAAAAATCCGGCAACGGCAAGATCCATCATTATTATCATTTCATCATCATCAGTATCAGTTAGTGAATATTATAAATCCCGTTTATTCTCTATCCCGTGGGAACTTCAACAAATTTGTCCTTATTCTATGCAAATTTTCGCTTATTTTTGTCCCGCGGGAATTTTGCATTTTCCTCGAGAAAAAGTAGCCTATGTCGTTATAGGTGTAGCTTTGTACCGGTAAAAGAAGTTTTAAAATCAGCCCCGTAGTTGAATTCACTTATTTTTTTCCCGTGGGAATTTTGCTTTTTCACGGAGAAAAGTAGTCTATGTAAATAATGGTTGGTGTAGCTTCCTATTGGTGAAAGAAATTTTCAAATCAGCCCTCAAGTGATACTTATTGACTTCTTTCTATCCCACGGGAATTTCGCATTTTACCGAATAAATAGTAGGTAGCCTAGCCTATACCAAAGAAGGATAGTGTAGCTTTCTATTGGTAATTTTTTTTAAACTCAGCCCCGAAGTTAAATTTACTATTTTCTATACCGCGGGAGTTTGCATTTATCCGGAAAATAGCATCCTATGTTAATCAAGGACAGTGTATCTTTTCTATTGGTGAAAGACATTTTAAAATGAGTTCCGAAGTTGATTTTTTTTCTATCCCTTGGGAATTTTGCATTTTTGAATTTTTGGACATAGGCCTCCCTCATTTACGCCCAATCATTACGGTTGGAAGCGACTTGCATCCACCCTGAACCTGCGGCCTTCACCAAAACGTCCGTCCATCTTGTTGGTGGACGTCCCACGCTGCGCTTGTAAAAGCAAAAGCTTGGTGAAATGCAAATACTTATATGTACATATAATTAGTTATTATCAGAGATCAGATCAGGAAGTGGTTGACAAACGTAGACAAAATGGTTTGCAAAATTTGAAGTTTCGTTTCGTTTACAATGTCGGTAATTCGTGTATATATTCGCAAATATTCGCTAAGTAGGTAATCTAAGAGATTTCCAAGGAATTTTCTAAAGAAAATCTAGGTATAAGGTAAGTTTTTCATTCAAATATCCAAGAACAAATAAAATTGAAATTTCGAATTCTAAACCGATTTAAATATTGTTTTTTTTGAATATGGAATGATTTGTATGTTTTATAAAGCTGCGTTTTCACTGAGGGCCGATTTTTCAATCAACGCATAAATGTCATCAACTGGTTAAATTATAGAATAAGTTGACTAAATAAGTTGACTGACAGCACTGCGTCAGTTGCACTGTATGCATGACGCTACAATTTAGCCGCTTTACACGTTATCCGTCAGATAATATTTATTCGATGATTGAAAAATCAGCCCAGTGTCTGAACAGTTCTGAGCGAGCGAACGTGTTTATTCAGTGATAATCGGCTGGACGCGGGTCGCTCACTCATTCATCCAGTGAAAACGACGTCTGTGGCGAGCGAGCTGTTGCTCTGTGCATTCGCTCGACATTGTACGTGTTCGGTGGGTCTCCAATCTTTGTTTACGATTTTGTTATAAACAACTTCTCTTTCCTCGTTGAATGAAAACGGACATTTTCTATTCAAAGTCAAAGTCAAAGTCAAAATTTTTTATTCAATTTAGGCATCGATTGATGCTCCTATGAACGTCGAAGAATCTACCACCGGTTCGGAAAAAACCCTGTTGAGAAGAAACCGGCAAGAAACTCAACAAGGTATATTTTTTTCAATCAGATCTACATTGTTATTAAATTACATACATCTTAAGTATTTAATAAAATTATTATTTTTTAACACAGTAGATACGCTACATTGATGCTATTTTGAGCGAACATCGGCAAAACCGCAATCATATTTGCTCTAAACAAATGTTTGTTCAGAACACTAAGTGAAAACGCGGCTTAACCAAGATGTCTAGTCCTTACCATTTCAAATTTCGAACTCTACGTTCCTATGAAGCCGTGTCTTCGGATCGAGTATTCAAACATGTGTCAAAATAAAATGTAATTTAAATCAAAAGCACTAAGGAGTATTGATATCAACTTCGAAGCAAATCACCCCCAAAATAACTTTCTACTCCTTTTTAACCCCGTCAAGTGATGAATTTCAATAAAATACGAAACACGTCTTCCATCAATTCTGTTAAAGAATGTTTATGCAAAATTTGAAGTAGATTGGACCAAGGAATCACGTTGTCCCATACAAACTTTGCCCCCCCTTTTTACCCCCTTCGGAGTAGAACTACGAAAAATCCTTTCTTATCGGATGCCTACGTCACACAAAGAACACACCCTCCAAGTTTCAGGTCTCTACGATCAGCGGTTTAGGCTGTGCGTTGATCCGTCAGTCAGGACAAAGGATTTTATATGTATAGATAATACATATTTGTATTCCTTCTATGGATTAAAACTATCGACATTTACGTATCGCATTTCGGCATGCTGGAACAAATGTGAAGGCACGCGGTGCCGGCCGCCATGTGGATCCCGCCATAAATTTCGTTTGCGTTTTTAACTATTTTTCGTCCATAAACGGTCAGTGAAAAACTTTATTTTATCGCAAGATGCACCAACGTCAAATAATTTTGGGACTTTAGTTTTTTTTAATATGGAAGTGTAATTCACACGCCCTTCTGGCCTATTAGTTTAATTCTTTTTTTGAAAATGGAAGGCGAATGTTGACGCCGAATTATTGCATTAGTAGTTAAATTTTAAGAATAAATTTGTACAACTAGCTCATAGAACTTAGTTAAGTTATTTTTGGCATAAGAGTCCGATAACCAAGCTTACGACGCAATCAGACGAAACTGGGAACCTCTATCAGGTGAGACTTAGTTTTTATTGCCACGTCTGAGTCCCCGGCCTGGATTAAAAAAGTCCAATATTTGTTCTGCTATCTGAGTTTTGGCTGTTTTGTTTTCTTTAAAAATAGCCTGGCGTCCGAAATTTTATTTGTCATTTCTAGCTAAACTGACCATTTTATTTGTATACTTTCACCCCACAACCAATCATAATTAAAAATATTACAGCCCCTGAGTCGTTCGCCTATAAACTTTATTGCCCAATAACTCATATTCGCTAAATATATTTTTAAATTTTTCACTATCGCCCGATTCTAGGACTGTCCTAATTTCAACCAATTTCGGGTCCTGAAGTTGAACTGAGAGTAGCCAGTCGGCCTCGGTTATAGACAAAACGATTTCGGCTTCTGTCCGCTCCCCGCTGTGTACAGGGTTGCGGCTGAGCGCGTCCACGTGTTGCATGCGTGTACCTTCCCTATGTGTGATATCGAACATGAATTCTTGGGTTGAGAGTACCCAGCGAGCAATACGTGGAATTATTTCTTTCTTCGTCAGTGCAAACCTAACGGCACTACAATCGGTTACAATTGTAAATTTACTGCCTAATAAATAAAGCCTAAACTTTTGCAGGGAGGTAACAATAGCTAAAAGTTCGAGCTCGAATGAATGATACCTTTTTTCATCACTGGTTGTTGTCTGGCGACTATAATAGTGTATGGGTTTTTCACCCTCGTCAGTCACCTGCATTAAAATCCCCGCTAGACCGTCCCGACTTGCGTCTGTGTAATGAATACATTCCCTATTAGGATCAAAAATCGTTAATACATTATCCGAAGTCAATGTACTTTTTAAAGTTTGAAATGTCTGTTCATGATTGGGTACCCATACCCATACACTATCCTTTTTCAGCAAATGTGTGAGCGGACTTGACAAAACTGCGCAATTTTTTATGAATTTTCGAAAATAACTTATTAATCCCAAGAATTGGCGCAATTGATGGATATTTGTCGGAGTGGGGAAGTCTTTCACTGCTTGTACCTTAACTCCACTAGGCATTATACCGTTCTGGTTGACTCTATAGCCGAGAAACTCGATTTCGTTTTTAAAAAATGGCATTTCTTTAAATTAAGAGTCAGGCCGTTATTTTTGAATATTTTGAGGACCTGCTCTAAAAGCTGTAAGTTTTCTTCCACACTTTCGCTCACAATTAGTACATCGTCTAAATAAATTATTACTTTGCCAAATCGTAGGTTGCCTAAAACTTTATGCATCATTTGCTGAAAACATGATGGTGCATTAGCTAGCCCAAATGGCATCCGTAAAAATTCATAATGCCCATCCTCCGTTATGAAAGCAGTTTTTGAAATGGAATCATTTGTTTCACTAATTTTTATCTGGTAATAACCGCTCTTGAGGTCGAGGCTCGTGAACACCTTACAACCTTGAAGTCTGTCAATGAGATCTTCAATACTAGGCATCGGGTATTTGTCCTTCACTGTTACTCTATTAAGGGCCCTGTAGTCTATACACAGACGTTTTTCCCCATTTTTCTTGTTTACTAGGATAGCAGGGCTAGAATAAGGTGAATTACTTTCACGAATTATCCCGCTATCCAAAAGTTCGTTTACCATTTCTCGTATTTTCTTCCTATCTGTGGGAGCAGCTCTATACGGTCTGCACTGAACAGGTTTGGAATCACTCAATTTAATAGCCATCTCGTGCGAGTTCACCTTTCCCAATTCTTTAACGTTAGACGCAATACATTCACGATATGTATTAAACAAAATCAACAACTCACTGTGATGTGAGTCGGAATCAAATTCCAAACCTGAGTCAGCAATGACAGTACAGAACTTGTTGTAACTACTAGCATATTCAAATCTCAACGCATTTCCTACTCGAGAATACATGAGATCCGATCGCTCCGTGACATTTCGGCCGATCAATATATCGCAACCAGATAGTTCATTTAACACATACATCTCTACATCCTTCAAACAAACGGAGTCTAATTTGATATTTACTTTAACCATTTTGTTCACTGTTTTCGTACTATCATTTGAAAAGCCTTGCAATGTCACGGGCCTCAAGAGAGGGATAGCAGTTAACGAATATTTTGTTACTAAGTTTGCTTTTATAATAGAACAACTACTACCAGTGTCTATGCAAGCATCATGAGTGAAATCGTGAATATGGATAGTTTTGCAAAACTTTTCCTTACAATTTGGGAATAATACCCGTTTTGTTTCTTGCTTTTCGTTATTATCCACGTTTTCTTTCATAGGTGCTTTCACATTCTTTTTAAAACGAACTGATTCAGAATGTCCCTTTTTCCCACACAATTCACACTTAACAAACAGAACACTGGTACCTTTTATGATTACCCCCGCAGTTATAACATTCGAGAGGCTTACGTTGTTGAGTCGAGCCTGAGCTTTGCTGATTGAGGGTAGTAGGTAACGAGACCGGGTTGGTTGAAAAATTACCGGTCTGCGACGATGATTGATTCGTTGAAGACAGTTTAGCAGTATTCTCGCGATTTGTATTATGTTGTGATGTAACAGTTTTCGCACTTTTTGAACGATAAGTACGACTATGTAAAAATCCTGCTAAACTGTCGCACGATTGAAAGTTACTCGCTTCTATCGAAGCGCTAATGGTACTGTCTCCTATGTTCCCGATTATAATCGAAATGACATCGCAATCCGAGAAGTTAAGATGAAAGTTATCTATTTTTGCCTTTTGTTCAAAGAAAAACGTGTACAGTGATTCATTTTCTGATGGTTTGCGTTCTATAATTTCTTTAAGTAGTTCGAACATATTTCGTTTTACTTGAAAGATTGACCTAATTTTCTCTTTCCAGTCTACCCACATCCAACTAGTCCAACTATGATCGTTACGTAATAGCGAATCGTACCACGTTTTTGACGAACCCTTTAACTTATTTAGCCAGGCGGTGACGTTATCACGTAAGGGGTCAAATTCGGGTATCATGTTATACAATGTTGCAGAAGTTGTACTCACAGTTTCAGTGTCAATTTTCTTTGGTACCTTCTTAGACTTCCTTTTTTGTCTCTTCCGTGGCGGAGGCGAGGGCGTGCGCGCCCCGCTTGAGCTGCTGGAGCTGGAGCTTGAACTCGACCGCGCCTTTATTTTCTTACCCATTATTGCAGACGAATCTAACGTTCTATCCCACTTCTGATGTTATATTATTCGCAAATGAACACCAACGAACCCTTTTTTTTAAACTTATTTATTTCAAATGTGAATCAACACAAACTAAGGACTTTATAGCTACGTAATATGATTTACGTTGTAATTTTTCAAACGGAATGCCGCGCGAAGGTCAGTACACCCTCTTTTAATGCAACGCATCGCGCGGTAGATCTGTTTTTTATATCGACCTCAAGATGGCGCTGCTAGGTGGCGCCTCAATTTGCTAACAATTAGTACTTTGACAAAAGGATTTGGTTATGGACTTTATTATCAAGGAAATAATAGCTAATACAGTTTGGCAGGTTGATAAACGGTAATAATGAAATCTTAGGTGTCGTTGCGCGTTACTGTAGAATCAGGGTATAGCAACGTCTAGGGGACCGGTAATATTATAATAATAATAATTATTATGTCATACGACATACGGCAGACTGCGTACTAAGAAAATTAGTAGTTAATTAATATATGGTCATTGTTAACATCATAACCTACATACTACACAAAATTAGTCCAAACTTTGGTTAGACTCTTGATTTAATAAGAATTCTTACGACTCACCAGGGTATAAACATAACATTGTAATGTGTTAATATTACGTTAAAGCATTTGCAATACTTTCATTCATTAGTAGGAGAAGGTTCCTTTTGATGAATTCACCTTGTATGCGTAAATAAACACAAGTTCATCACTCGTTAATAATCTTATTAAATCGAATTTCGAACAGTTCGGGGCAGTAGCATTTTTGTGGCAGTTCATTTTAGAATCAAACAGCTGTCTATTTATACTTACGTTGTTAATATCGGTTGGATGTTATGTGCGGAATTGTACTAAACGGACAGCATTGTGTAGTTAAAATATGCAAAAATAGATAGGTACTTACTTGGATACTATAATAATAAACATTTTTGACGGCACAGCTTGGTGAAGCAAACGTTGTCGATTGAAAATCGGTCTTGAGGCTTTAACGAATTCTTGAGGAAATGGAGTGAAATTTCAGTACACCTCGCACTTAAATTATTATAACTTATGAAAAAATAACTTAACACAAAACAAGTCTAAGAAATACGGTGGCGTCATAAACAGAATATTTTTTTTTAACTGACGCTAGAACGAGTGTTGCCAGGGTAATAAAATTTTACTTCTTATAAAATGACTTTACGCTGTCAACCAGCCACGGGGCTACCTTCACAATTTGTTCAATATCAGAATATTATAAAATATTGCTGTATATTAAGGTGGAAGCGCACGCTCTAGGCGCGAAATTCAAACTTTTTACAGTTTTTAATTTATTGTGGGTAAACGGTGTAACTGTTTAACTTCATATCGCCGCCTCCGGCGAATAAAATGATAATCGCAAAAACGTAACTTTTCAGGAAAATTAAAAAACACATTTTTGCCAATTACTTCTAAACAAGTGGACGTAAACTGATGATAGTCAGCGTTACGGAAAGCTAATTTTTTAAGAATTCCTCTTTTTTAGTGTCACTTATATAATACATATTATAAAGGAGTTATTTAAAAAATTAGAAGTTAGTGGAAATCGATCATCATCTGTGATTTATAAAGTCGATTATCATTTTATTCCCGCTTTTTCAAGGGTTTAAAATACGTATTGTATGGTTGTTTTATCATTTTATTCTACTATTTTTACGGTTCGATTAGTAAAAATAGTTAGATTTCATTAATAAATGTACATAGATCTGTAACTAGTGATTTAATTTAGGCCTTAAAATAAATCCTTGAGCTTACTACTTCGCAGAAATGTATGATGATTTTATTTAGTATGATTAATCGTACAATTTACTAATAACATCAAAGGTTTTTTACGCTGTAAGGAACCCTGTTTGAAATAAGTGAACGCAAGCAAATATGAAAGTGATACTCACATTTTCAATGCTATTTTAATCAACCTTTATCGATCAGCGTTCCGTATAAATTAATTAACAGGTACCCAGTCCTATGAGGTACATGCACCTCATGTATGACTTTACTAGCTTTTGCCCGCGGCTTCGCTCGCGTGTACCATGAGTATTCCAAAGAACTAAGATATCAGGCAAGCAAGCATGCACGCAAGCAAGCAAGCGTGCAAGAAAGCGTGCAAGTAAGCGTGCAAGCAAGCGTGCAAGCAAGCCCGACTAAACTTCAGGTAGATACGGTCCTTTACAGTATTTCTTTATATACAATGTTTTTCACTAATTCGGAAGCGGGCACTAAAATAACCAGGCTTGTTAATAATATAAAACCTATTTTTACCTTCTACGGAAACTTGAGTAACTGGAAGCGCTGTGTACCTACTTAGCATTGATATTATACATATTATAGTATTTTGTAAAGGTGTTGTGTGACTTAACCGCTAAGGAGTTATACCTTCCATCATCAGCTCATCTGAATAACCAGAAAGAATACAACTAAAGATCTATACGTGCATATGATATTTAAAGAAACTTCCTATAACTCTTAACCGTTAAGGAGTTTAACCTTCCATCATCAGCTCACCTGGATAACCTGAAAGAATACAACTATCGGTCTATACGTAACTACCTATAATATTTGAAAAAATATCCTCAACTTCTAATCGTTAAGGAGTTTTACCTTCCATCATCAGCTCATCAACATGAGATGATGTCTACCAGACGCAAACACTTAAATAGCTTGAGAAAATATATGAAAAACGTAATCGTGCCTACAAAATTTGAGGGTTGCCCTCGATTTCCCTGAGATCCCGTCACCAGATCCTGATTTGGTGACAATGGGACCATCTGAGGAGTAGGTATATTGTATTCTTTCGAATAATAAAATATTTTTTATATTTGGGCAACAATTAACCGAGAAATCGGTGAACATACCTACATAAAAAAATACATAAAGTGGAATGCATTACCTCATCCTTTTTTTGAAGTCGGTTAAAGAGTCCTTTGCGGCCTACTTACAGTATAAACTTATGAATTTTGAAATTTTAGCTTTCAACAACCAGTAAAACGGTAAATCCCGTTTTTTCCCGTTCCCGTAAGAATTTCGGGAAAATACTTTCTTAATGCTCCCCTACACTCCCCATGGAACCCACTTACCAAATTTCAGCTTTCTTTGACCAGTAAAACGGAAAATCCCGTTTTTCCCGTTCCCGTGGGAATTTTGTAAAGTCCTCTCTCAATGCTCCTCTACACTCCCCAAACAACCTACATGCCCAATTTCAGCTTTCTCCGACCAGTAAAATGAAAAACCCCGTTTTTTCCCGTTCCCGTGGGAATTTTGGAAAGTCCTCTCTTAATGCTCCTCTACACTCTCCAAACAACCTACATGCCGAATTTCAACTTTCTACGGCCAGTAAAACGAAAAATCCCGTTTTTTCCCGTTCCCATGGGAATTTTGGAAAGTCCTATCTTAATCCTCCTCTACACTCCCCAAGCAACCTACATGCCCAATTTCAGCTTTCTACGAACAGTAAAACGAAAAATCTCGTTTTTTCCCGTTCCCGTGTGAATTTCGGAAAATCCTTAAAACTGTTTTTTGCTATTATAATTACCTACTTCTATGCTAAATTTGAAGAGTCTAGTAATTATTGTTCATAGGATCCCGTTGAACTGAATATATAAATCCCGTTTTTTCCTTATCCCGTGGGAATTTTGAAAAATTCTGAAATTAATGTTTTAACTAATGTAATACCTACTTGTGTATCAAATTTGAAGAGTCTAGTTATTATAGTTACTGAGATAGGATCACTCTGAATCGAATATAATAAATCCCGTTTTTTCCCTTTCCCGTGGGAATTCCCAAAAATCCTTCCTTAGTGGATGCCTACATTGTATAAAGTATCAATGTGCAAAATTTCAAGTCTCTAGGTCCAGTGGTTTGGGCTGTGCGTTGATATATCAACAGTCATTTAGTTTAATTAGACATTTCAACCCCATCGCACCCCATCCAGGGAGATGGTATTTTACGTCCGCTACGTCGGATTTTAAAACCGTTGTTGTTTTCATAACCAGTGACCCGATAAACCATAGAAACAACACCCATGTTGATTTTCAGACTTTGTTACCCCTTTCCCCCCTTTTAGGGGTTGAATTCTCAAAAAACCTGAAACACGTGTTTACTCATTTACCATTAGGAGTACTTCTGTAAAGTTTCGAATAAAATAGTCGAACTAATCTTGTTTCCCCATACAAACTTTGGACCCCCTTTTCACCCCCTTAGGGAGTGAATTTTGAAAAATCCTTTCTTAGTGCACCCCTAGACCTTATAAGGAACCTACATGCCAAATTTGAAATCTCTAGGCCCAGTGGTTTGGGCTGTGCGTTGATATGTCAGTCAGTCAGTCAGTCAGTCAGTCAGTTTCTTCTTTTATATATATAGACTAGCTTTTGCCCGCGGCTTCGCTCGCGTGTATCATGAGTATTCCAAAGAACCAAGATATCAAGCAAGCAAGCGTACAGGCAAGCAAGAAAGCATGCAACCATGCATGCAAGCATGCAAGCAAGCATGCATGCACGCAAGCAAGCAAGCGTGCATGAAAGCGTGCAAGTAAGCGTACATGCAAGCGTGCATGCAAGCACGATTAAACTTCAGGTAGATACGGTCCTTTACAGTATTTCTTTGTATACAATGTTTTTCACTAATTCGGAAGCGGACACTAAAAATCTGAATAACCAGAAAGAATACAACTAAAGGTCTCTATATGTGCATATGATATTTAAAGAAACTTCCTATAACTCCTAACCATTAAGGAGTTTAACTTTCCATCATCAGCTCACCTGGATAACCTGAAAAAATACAACTATCGGTCTATACGTACCTATAATATTTGAAAAAATATCCTCAACTCCTAACCGTTAAGGAGTTTTACCTTCTATCATCAGCTCATCAACATGAGATGATGTCTACCAGACGCAAACACTTCAATAGCTTGAGAAAATATATGAAAAACGTAATGCGTGCCAACAAAATTTGAAGGTTGCCCTCGATTTCCCTGAGATCCCCTCATCAGATCCTGATTTGGTGACAATGTGACCATCTCAGAAGTATATTTTATTCTTTCGAATAAAAAAATAATTTTTAAAATCGGTCCACAATTGACCGAAAAATCGGTGAACATACCTACATAAATACATACAGTGGAATGCATAACCTCCTCCTTTTTCTTTACTTACAGTTTAAACTTTTGAATTTTGAAATTTTACCTTTCTACAACCAGTAAAACGCAAAATCCCGTTTTTTCTCGTTCCCGTAAGAATTTCGGGAAATGCTTTATTAATGCTCCCCTACACTTTCCAAGGAACCCACTTGCCAAATTTCAGCTTTCTACGACCAGTAAAACGAAAAATCCCGTTTTTTCCCGTTCCCGTGAGAATTTTGGAAAGTCCTCTCTCAATGCTCCTCTACACTTCCCAAGCAACCTACATGCCGAATTTAGGCTTTCTACGACCAGTAAAGCGAAAAATCCCGTTTTTTCCTTATCCCGTGGGAAATTCCAAAAATCCTTAAAACTGTTTTTTACTACTATAATTACCTACTTCTACGCCAAATTTGAAGAGTCTAGTAATTATAGCTCATAGGATTCCGTTGAACTGAATATATAAATCCCGTTTTTTTTCGTTCCCGTGGGAATTTCCGTAAGTCCTCTCTCAATGCTCCTCTACACTTCCCAAGCAACCTACATGCCGAATTTAGGCTTTCTACGACCAGTAAAGCAAAATATCCCGTTTTTTCCTTATCCCGCGGGAATTTCCAAAAATCCTTAAAACTGTTTTTTACTACTATAATTACCTACTTCTATGCCTAATTTGAAGAGTCTAGTAATTATAGTTCATAGGATTCCGTTGAACTGAATATATAAATCCTATTTTTTCCTTATCCCGTGGGAATTTTGAAAAATCCTGAAATTAATGTTTCAACTAATGTAATACCTACTTGTGTATCAAATTTGAAGAGTCTAGTTATTATAGTTACTGAGATAGGGTCACTCGGAATCGAATATATTAATTCCGTTTTTTCCTGTTCCCGTGGGAATTCTCAAAAATCCTTCCTTAGTGGATGCCTACATTGTATAAGGTATCTATGTGCAAAATTTGAAGTCTCTAGGTCCAGTGGTTTGGGCAAAACCTTAAAAACGACACCCATATTGATATTTAGACATTTCAACCCCATCGCACCCCATCCAGGGAGATGGTATTTTACGTATGCCACATCGGATTTTATAACCGTTGTTGTTTTCATAACCAGCGACCCGATAAACCATAGAAACAACACCCATGTTGATTTTCAGACTTTGTTACCCCTTTCCCCCTTTTAGGGGTTGAATTCTCAAAAAACCTGAAACACGTGTTTACTCATTTATCATTAGGAGTACTTCTGTGAAGTTTCGAATAAAATAGTCGAACTAATCTTGTTTCCCCATACAAACTTTGAACCCCCTTTTCACCCCCTTAGGGAGTGAATTTTGAAAAATCCTTTCTTAGTGCACCCCTAGACCTTATAAGGAATCTACATGCCAAATTTGGAATCTCTAGGCCCAGTGGTTTGGGCTGTGCGTTGATATGTCAGTCAGTCAGTCAGTCAGTCAGTCAGTCAGTTTCTTCTTTTATATATTAAGATTGGTACACCCATGAGGTACATGTGTCTCATGACTCTATGAGTGTTTAATGTCGTTGTTACTATGGAGACGTGTCGAAAGAACGCTTCATATTGCTTGGATCAGGAAATCTGATAATTTTAATGCGTGCAATACGCTGTGAACAATAATAAATATACTCATGGAAAATGATAACAGCTAAGGTTTTTTTACTTTAAGGAACCCTGGTTGAAATTTAATACTTGAACATTCAAAAGATCGAATGTACAATCATCATCATCATCATCGTCAACAGATTCGTCCTCTTAGATAAAATTGAGAGGGATACAATCAGATATACGCAACCGATACACGTTGTACTAAACATAAGATATGGCTAAATCCAACAAACGCTTTAGGCTATAGTGCGTGTCAAAGAATTAGAGATACATATACATACTTACGCTCGAAAAACATAACCCTCCTTCGACAGTCGGGTAATAAGATAGTTAACGTTGTGACCTAAATTTTTATTGCATATTCTACAGTTTATTATAGAATCAGCGGTTTTCATTTGATACTTGTTATTATGTAAAGGAAATCGCGTTATTTCAAAGATACCGCTTACTTTTCATTCAAAAACGTGATAAGTACAATATTACTTTATTTTGTTTATTGTAAAATATACATGTGATGCAAGTCATAAAATAGAATAACATAATTTGGTAGTTGAAACAGTAAAAAATTATGATTGAAAGTGATAACTCTTCATTTTTTTGTGTTTAAATAGACATAGCTTCAGACAAATTATTTTTTCATTCATTCTTTTATTGGACAGTCGTGCAGCTATTTTTTTCTTTTTTCTATTGAAGTGGTGTGAAAGTTATTTCAGTTTAAAATGTAAGTATATGCCTTATGATGTGTGGATAGTAAAAATACATAACTTTTTAACGTTTTCTGATAATAAATATTAACTTCAGTGTGCTTCCTAGGTCCGATTCCAAATATTCATTCTGTTCGCGCAGTTCGTCCCCGGTGCCAAAGAAAAATTTAGAGAAGGCAAACAGGAGTTCAAGGTAATTTTTTTGTTATCTTCAATTATGTTCACGACAATACCAGAGTATAGTTATTTTACTTTATATTAATTCTTTTTAATTTTATTCAGGCGTGAATCTGAACAGCGGTCAACATCAACGAAAAAGTATAGGAAAGAAAGCAGGTACTTACTTAATTTTTATTTATGCTTCTTAAATTCTACAAACTCAAATTATAAAAAAAATTGCACTTTTGTTTGATGAACTTTTGTAGATTAAACTTAATTCTCTTTGATTTTTAACCGACTTCAAAAAAAGGAGGAGGTTCTATGTTCCACTGTTTATATATATATTTTTTTTTTTTTTTTTTTTTTTTTTTTCTATGTATGTTCATCGATATCTCCGCCAATTGTTGGCCGATTTTCAAAATTTTTTTTTTGTTTAAAAGAGCATACTTCCGAGGTGGTCCCATTGGCACCAACTCAAGATCTGATGATGGAATCTTGGGTAAATCGACGGAAACCCTCAAATTTTATAGGCACAACTATGACGATTTTAGAATTTTTAGCATCTAGTCAAGCATTTTCATTCAGAAAATGTCATTTGGTAAACTGGATCTGATGAAGAAGATCACAGATGGCCAACGGAACTCCTCAACGGGTCAAATCTTGCAAGTTGAATTTAACCCACTTCCCGGTTTCTGAATTGAAATTTTGCATGCTTGTGTAAATTGGATGACAATGCAATATTATTGCAACATGGAGCTGGTCTGACGATGGAGCTGGATGGTGGCCATAGGAACTCTGTAATAAAACGACGCAACCCCGTCGAGTTTGGGCTTGTTTCATTCGTCTTGACGAGCACTTTGATCTCAGATGGTAACCAGGGTCTGATGATGGAGCTGGAAGATGGCCAAAGGCACTCCAAAGTAAAACGACACAATCCCGTCGAGTTTGGGCTCGTTTTATTCGTCTTGACAAGCACTTTGATCCCAGATGGTAACCAGGGTCTGATGATGGAGCAGGAAGATGGCCAAAGGCACTCTATAATAAAATGACACAAACCCCGTCGAGTTTGGGCTCGTTTGATTCGTCTTGACGAGCACTTTGATCCCAGATGGTAACCAGGGTCTGATGATGGAGCTGGAAGATGGCCAAAGGCACTTTACAACAAAACGACACAACCCCGTCGAGTTTGGGCTCGTTTGATTCGTCTTGACGAGCACTTTTATCCCAGATGGTAACCAGGGTCTGGTGATGGAGCTGGATGATGGCCAATGGCACTCCACTATAAAACGACACAATCCCATCGAGTTCGGGCTCGTTTGATTCGTCTTGACGAGCACTTTGATCCCAGATGGTAACCAGGGTCTGAATATGGAGCTGGAAGATGGCCAAAGGCACTTCACAATAAAACGACACAACCCCGTCGAGTTTGGGCTCGTTTGATTCGTCTTGACGAGCACTTTTATCCCAGATGGTAACCAGGGTCTGGTGATGGAGCTGGATGATGGCCAATGGCACTCCACAATAAAACGACACAATCCCATCGAGTTCGGGCTCGTTTGATTCGTCTTGACGAGCACTTTGATCCCAGATGGTAACCAGGGTCTGACGATGGAGCTGAAAGATGGCCAAAGGCACTTCACAATAAAACGGCACAACCCCGTCGAGTTTGGACTCGTTTGATTCGTCTTGACGAGCACTTTTATCCCAGATGGTAACCAGGGTCTGGTGATGGAGCTGGATGATGGCCAATGGCACTCCACAATAAAACAACACAATCCCATCGAGTTCGGGCTCGTTTGATTCGTCTTGACGAGCACTTTGATCCCAGATGGTAACCAGGGTCTGACGATGGAGCTGAAAGATGGCCAAAGGCACTTCACAATAAAACGACACAACCCCGTCGAGTTTGGGCTCGTTTGATTCGTTTTGACGAGCACTTTGATCCCAGATGGTAACCAGGGTCTGACGATGGAGCTGGAAGATGGCCAAAGGCCTCAACAATAAAACTACACAACCCCGTCATGTTTGGGCTCGTGTGATTCGTGTTGACGAGCATTTTGATCCCAGATGGTAACTAGGGTCTGATGATGGCGCTGGAAGATGGCCAAAGGCACTCCACAATAAAACGACACAACCCCGTCGAGTTTGGGCTCGTTTGATTCGTCTTGACGAGTACTTTGATCCTAGATGGTAACCAGGGTCTGAACATGGAACTGGAAAGTGACCATAAGAACTCCGTAATAAAACGACGTAACCCTATCAAATTTGGTCTCGTTGGATTTGTCTTTATGAGTACTTTGGTAACCAGGGGCAAAAAGTACAGTGAGCAAAAAAAACTTGTATTAAAAATAGATTTTGTAACAAACTTATTTGGAGGTCAAACTGATGATTTTATCCTACGTATCTAACAAATACGTATGTACAAATACAACTAAAAAGCAAAAAATAAAATAATTTTTAATTAAAAAATAAAACCGACTTCAAAAAACACCCAAAAACTAAAACGCAAAAAATAAAATAAAAATTGAACCGACTACAAACAAAAAGCATAGAAATATCTTTCTTCTAACGGTGAAGCCACACGAGCGTAATTTTGTGAGTCGTGAGCGGCAGAATTTCGGTTCGCGCCATACAATATGCGGGCCATCCCGTGACACTCACATGACACAATGTATGGCGCAACCGAAATTCTGCCGCTCACAACTCACAAAATTACGCTCGTGTGGCCTCACCCTAATCTGTTTGAAGTCGGTGACTCAGCACGAGCCAGCAGGAGTGGACCTAGCCATCGACCTTACGTACGTACTATCTATTGGGTTTCTTTCTACCACTCCTGCTGGCTCGAGCTGAGGCACCGACTTCAAGCAGATTAGGGTGAGGCCACACGAGCGTAATTTTGTGAGTTGTGAGCGGCAGAATTTCGGTTGCGCCATACATTGTGTCATGTGAGTGTCACGGGATGGCCCGCATATTGTATGGCGCGAACCGAAATTCTGCCGCTCACGACTCACAAAATTACGCTCGTGTGGCTTCACCGTTAGAAGAAAGATATTTCTATGCTTTTTGTTTGTAGTCGGTTCAATTTTTATTTTATTTTTTGCGTTTTAGTTTTTGGGTGTTTTTTGAAGTCGGTTTTATTTTTTATTTAGATCGAACTCGGTGAATTCACTTCGTTCTCGCAGTTCGTCACCAGTGACAAAGAAAAAATCAGAGAAAAAGAACAGTGAGAGTTTGCATACTTCAAGGTACTTCCATTTTTTGTTTTGGTTTTCACCAATTGTGTTTATGATATACCTACCTTAGTTATATAACTATATCTTATAAATATATATTAAAAAAAAAAAAAAAAAAAAAAAAAAAAAATGAAAATATTTATTTCTTTAAAAAGATTAACCATACAGAGACAAGGTTGGGTCTTCCTATTCCTCTGGTCTTCCTGTTCAATCTATTTCAGGTGTGAATCTGATCCACGCACTCCTCCTCTAAAACGAAAATCTACCACCACTAGTGAACTAGAATCAACGGAAAAAAACAATAAAAAAACCAGGTACTTCATTTTTTATACTAATGTTCCTTTTAAAATCCCACAGACCCCTAAAATTAATAAAAATATATGTGAACAAGTGTTAATAAGTCTATTGGTAGGTACTGTTTTATTGTAAAGGTAATTAGGTAATGATTTATTGCATATTAAGATCTTAACAAAATACTATATTTGTTCACAGCGTTGCGAAGAAAAACACGGACATATTCCAAATCATAAGAGAAGAAGAAAAGTGCGTCTTTAATCCAACTCCAAAAAGCTCCAAAACAATATCATCATTCACCAGCCGTGTGTCTTCGGGTTCAACTCGACGCATCAAAAGCACGTCAGGTGACTTTTTTATTGACCTCAAGATCTTTAAAGTTGAAGACGCGCAAACGTTGGATGGCTTAGAGCGTTACAAAAAGGCATTAGCCGTTGTTAAACTACAGTGTGAGGAGAAATCTTCAGAGTGGGAGCAAATTCAGAAATTCCTCGGTACAGCCTTTACCATTTTTCAAGACTGCGAACCCACTCACTTTTCCAATACTCTTTCAAAAAAAATATAATAGCTAGTTATGGTGTTGGTTAAAATTGTGTTATAGATATTGATTTACTTTTAGCCGTTCATAATGCCGTTTTGCGTATCGTGTGGTATATCTGTAGAAAAAAAGTCATGGGTTGGTCACATCCGAAGCAACGCACATAAAACAAAAAATAATTCCACTCAAGTTATTAGCGATGGTATTGAATTGGTACAGTCTGCATTCCGTAATCGTATCGCTACGTATAGAATTTCAAACGCAAATGAACTTTTTACGAGTTCAGTTGATGCATTTATGAACTCTATTTACAATAAAATAAAGATGCTTTTAGACGATTCAGTGCAGAAACATATTTGCATAAAAGTTAACTTTGAATTGTATGGGCTTTTCGTATTGTTTAAAAATAACAGTCAATCTATTAAATCTTTTGGTACTAAAAATAAAATTTTATACCAAAGTTATGATTTTGAACGATTGTATAGTGAAGTTTTAAATTGTTTTAAAAGAAAAGTTGAAGAATTTCAACAACGTGATAGCGGATGGGCTTTTTTAAATAATTCCCATTTGGAAATTAATATCAATAAATTCCAACCGTTACGTGGTTCAAGTTTTATAGAATTACCAAAATATATACGAAATAAAAAAGCATGTCTTAATATTCAGAACAATGACCAATGCTGTTTTCTGTGGTGCGTAACAGCTGCTTTGTACCCTGCTAAAAAACACCCTGAGAGAGTAACTTCTTACCCTGATTTTCATGACGTGCTTAATGTTAGCGGTATGTCTTTTCCAGTAACATTTTCTGATATTAAAACATTTGAAAAATATAATCCAACAATAGCTTTTATTATATTTGGGTTAAAAAATAATAATATAGTAGGCCCACTTTATAAATCTGAAAATAATAATCGGAAAAAAACTATACACCTACTGTTACTAGAAAACGATAGTAGTTCTCATTTTTGTTTGATCAAAAACTTGTCTCGGCTAGTTAGGAGTCAAATAACCGCACACCATACCAAGTTATACTTTTGTGAAATCTGTTTAGTTTTTTTTTATAAAGAAGAAGAACTAGATAATCATTTGTGTGGTGGTTTAGTCACTGTGTTACCTGAGAAGGGATCAGTAATCAAATTTAAAAATTATGGTCGCAAGCAAAATATACCATTTGTGATTTATGCTGATTTTGAATCGCTATTACTGCAAGCTGATGTATGTGACTGTTGAGTTGACTGTACTAGTAACAATACTGATAACACAGTTACTTTACAACACCACACGCCTGCTGCGTTCGCGTATTATATTGTTTGTTCGGTTGATTCAAGTTATAATCGTTACGTTTCATATCGCGGTTTGACTGTGTTGATAAGTTTATAGATTCAATCTATAAAGATGTAGCAGAAATAAAAAAAGTTTTGAATGTAAATACACCAATACTATTTGATTCCTGTGATAAGATAAATTTCGATAATGCTTCGCGATGTTATATTTGTGATAATTTTCTTTTTTCCGATAGGGTAAGGTACCACTGTCATATTACAGGTCGCTATCGTGGAGCATCACATAGTATTTGCAATTTACAGTTCAAGCGTCCGCCTTTTGTACCAATATTTTTTCATAATTTATCTGGGTACGATAGTCATTTATTTTTAAAAAAGTTAGGAGAGGCACCAGGCTCAATAAAAATAATACCTAAGACTAAAGAAAATTATGTTTCTTTCACAAAGTTTATCCCAATCGAGAACGAGTTCTTTCAACTTCGTTTTGTAGACTCATTTAAATTTTTGGGTACTAGTTTAGAGAAATTAACAAAAACAATGCGACAAGAAGATTTCGAGCATCTACGTCACTATTTCCCAAATTCAACCAAATTTAAATTGCTTACACGTAAAGGTGTTTATCCCTATGAGTACATGGATAGTTGGGATCGTTTTCAAGAAGATTCTCTCCCTTCTAAAGAATATTTTTACAGTTCTCTCACAAATGAAAATATTTCTGAAGAAGACTATAATCATGCATGCTTAGTATGGAAAGAGTTTAATATCGTTAATATGGGTGATTACACAGATTTGTATCTCAAAACGGATGTGCTTCTATTAACTGATATTTTTGAAAAATTTAGAGCAACTTGTAAACAAAACTATGACTTAGAACCAGCTTTTTATTTAACAGCGCCTAGTTTATCATTTGATGCAATGTTTTTAAAAACAGGTGTTGAATTAGTGCTTATAAGCGATCTTAATATGATATCAATGATTCAGAACGGAATTAGAGGTGGTGTCTGTTTGTGCTCTCACAGACATGCTAAAGCTAATAACAAGTATATACCAGGTTACGATCCTTTGCAACCAGATTCATACCTTGTTTATATAGATTGTAACAACTTATATGGTTATAGCATGTATCAGTCCTTACCTTTGTCAAACTTTAGGTTTTTAGATCGAAATGAAATTGATGCTTTAGATATAACACAAATCGATAATGATGCTAAGTATGGTTTTATACTTGAAGTAGACTTGATTTACCCTAAAAATAAGCATAACGATCATAATGACTTTCCTTTTTGTCCTGAAAAATGTATACCACCAGGGGGAAAAGATTACAAACTCGTACCTAACTTGTATGACAAATACTTTTATGTTATTCATTATGTTCATCTTAAAACATGTCTTAAACATGGATTAAAATTGAAAAAAATACATAGAGCAATCACATTTTTGCAAGATTCCTATTTAAAACAGTATATTGATCTTAATACAAAGTTACGTCAAAAAGCTAGCTCAACCTTTGAACAAGATCTGTTCAAGGTTATGATAAATTCCTTGTTCGGTAAGACCCTAGAAAATAATTTGAAAAAAATTAACGTGCAATTGGTTAATCAGTGGTGTGATAAAAGTAACTTTACTAAGAAAAAAAACACAGCTGATAAATTAATTGCACATCCTAATTTCCATAGTGCTTCGGTGTTTACTGAAAATTTAGTGGCAGTACAGTTAAATCCAGATCGCATTATTTTAGAAAAACCAATATATATCGGTTTCACGATGCTAGAGTTATCAAAAAGTCATATGTATGATTTTCACTATTCAGTACTAGCTTTTGCCCGCGGCTTCGCTCGCGTGTACCATAAGTATTCCAAAGAACCAAGATATCAAGCAAGCAAGCATACAGGCAAGCAAGAAAGCATGCAAGCAAGCAAGCAAGCAAGCATGCAAGCAAGATGCAAGCAAGCATGCATGCACGCAAGCAAGCAAGCGTGCAAGAAAGCGTGCAAGTAAGCGTGCAAGCAAGCACGACTAAACTTCAGGTAGATACGGTCCTTTACAGTATTTCTGTGTATACAATGTTTTTCACTAATTCGGAAGCGGGCACTAAAAATCTGAATAACCAGAAAGAATACAACTAAAGGTCTATACGTGCATATGATATTTGAAGAAACTTCCTATAACTCCTAACCGTTAAGGAGTTTAACCTTCCATCATCAGCTCACCTGGATAACCTGAAAAATACAACTATCGGACTATACATACCTATAATATTTGAAAAAATATTGTCAACTCCTAACCGTTAAGGAGTTTTATCTTCCATCATCAGCTCATAAACATGAAATGATATCTACCAGACGCAAACACTTAAATAGCTTGAAAAAATATATGAAAAACGTAATGTGTGCCTACAAAATTTGAAGGTTGCCCTCGATTTCGCTAACATCCCGTCATCAGATCCTGATTTGATGACATTGGGGCCATCTCAGAAGTATTAAAAAAAAATTAATTTCGGTTCACAATTGACCGAAAAATCGGTGAACATACCTACATAAAAAAATACATACAGTGGAATGCATAACCTCCTCCTTTTTTGAAGTCGGTTAAAGAGCTCTTTGTGGCCTACTTACAGTATAAACTTTTGAATTTTGAAATTTTACCTTTCTACAACCAGTAAAACGCAAAATCCCGTTTTTTCCCGATCCCACAAAAATTCCGGGAAATGCTTTCTTAATGCTCCCCTTTACTCCCCAAGGAACCCACTTGGCAAATTCCAGCTTTCTACGATCAGTAAAACGAAAAATCCCGCTTTTTCCCGTTCCCGTGGGAATTTTGGAAAGTCCTCTCTCAATGCTCCTCAACACTCCCCAAGCAACCTCGAGCCGAATTTCAGATTTCTACGACCATTATAACGAAAAACCCTGTTTTTCCCGTTCCCGTGGGAATTTCAGAAAGTCCTCTCTCAATAATCCTGTACACTCCCCAAGCAACCTACTTGCCGAATTTCAACTTTCTACGATCAGTAAAACGAAAAATCCCGTTTTTTCCTTATCCCGTGAGAATATCCAAAAATCCTTAAAATAGTTTTTTACTACTATAATTACCTACTTCTATGCCAAATTTGAAGAGTCTAGTAATTATAGTTCTTAGGATTCCGTTGAACTGAATATGTAAATCTCGTTTTTTCTCGTTCCCGTGGGAATTTCGGAAAGTCCTCTATCAATGCTTCTCTACACTTCCCAAGCAACCTTCATGCTGAATTTCAGCTTTCTACGACCAGTAAAACGAAAAATCCCGTTTTTTTCCTTATCCCGTGGGAATTTCCAAAAATCCTTTAAACCGTTTTTTACTATTGTAATTACCTACTTCTAAGCCAAATTTGAAAAGTCTAGTAATTATAGTTCTTAGGATTCCGTTGAACTGAATATGTAAATCCCGTTTTTTCTCGTTCCCGTGGGAATTTCGGAAAGTTCTCTCTCAATGCTCCTCTACACTTCCCAAACAACCTTCATGCTGAATTTCAGCTTTCTACGACCAGTAAAACGAAAAATCCCGTTTTTTTCCTTATCCCGTGAGAATATCCAAAAATCCTTAAAATAGTTTTTTACTACTATAATTACCTACTTCTATGCCAAATTTGAAGAGTCTAGTAATTATAGTTCTTAGGATTTCATTGAACTGAATATGTAAATCCCGTTTTTTCCTTATCCCGTGGGAATTTGGAAAAAATCCTGAAATTAATGTTTTAACTAATATAATACCTACTTGGGTATCAAATTTGAAGAGTCTAGTTATTATAGTTACTGAGATAGGGTCACTCGGAATCGAATTTATAAATCCCGTTTTTTCCCGTTCCCGTGGGAATTCCCAAAAATTCTTCCTTAGTGGATGCCTACATTGTATAAGGTATCTATGTGCAAAATTTCAAGTCTAGATCCAGTGGTTTGGGCTGTGCGTTGATATATCAACAGTCATTTAGTTTATTTAGACATTTCAACCCCATCCAGGGAGATGGTATTTTACGTCCGCCACGTCGGATTTTAAAACCGTTATTGTTTTCATAACCAGCGACCCGATAAACCATAGAAACAACACCCATGTTGATTTTCAGACTTTGTTACCCCTTTCCCCCCTTTTAGGGGTTGAATTCTTAAAAAACCTGAAACACGTGTTTACTCATTTACCATTAGGAGTACTTCTGTGAAGTTTCGAATAAAATAGTCGAACTAATCTTGTTTCCCCATACAAACTTTGGACCCCCTTTTCACCCCCTTAGGGAGTGAATTTTGAAAAATCCTTTCTTAGTGCACCCCTAGACCTTATAAGGAACCTACATGCCAAATTTGGAATCTCTAGGCCCAGTGGTTTGGGCTGTGCGTTGATATGTCAGTCAGTCAGTCAGTCAGTCAGTCAGTCAGTTTCTTCTTTTATATATATAGATTTATTCATCTGGCTTGTCTACTTTTTGACGTACTTAAACACAGAGCCCCAATGTATCTTGTCAGTAAACTCACACTTTCGTCTTGCCTGAGGTCAAGTGGAGAGCGAAAGCGTGCCACACAACTGCTTATGCCTCGACACAAAACTGCTGCTTTTCGAGGCAGTTTCAGGTATGCAGCCACGAAATGTTGGAACAACATTCCGCCCCCGATCAGAGACCTAAAATGTACACAAAATTTTAAATTAAAGATAAAAAAAATGATGTTTGAGCACCAAAGGGCTCAAGAACTGCTGAGCCATGATACGAGTGTATTTTGAGTGTTTCTTTGTTTGTCAAAAACTCATGTCTCAAATAGATATACATACCTTGAGTTTTTGTCCCATATGCATCGGAGCGGATGTAGTGGATGTAACTGCTTTTCCACTTTTTCCACTGTAGTTTAACTTTTTCTTAATCTGTGTTTTTCATAATTTAAACTATGTTTCTTTGTTTGTGATAATTTTAGTTTTAGTTTGTGATCTGTTTCTCAGTTTAGTCAGAGGAAAAATGAAAAACTGGTTTGAATTGGATTAATTGGGTTATGAGCGGGTTGTCATTGATGGTTTTGTTATATTTTCTTTTCTTTTTTTTGTTTGTTAGTGTTCTTATAGAAAAAAGGCAAAGGTCTCAGAACCATGCAGCTTAGTTTATTTTAGGGCCACCGGAGACCGAAGCGTTTCCGTTGTCGCCACGCGCGCGCCCTGCGCTTCGGTCTGTGGATGCCCTGAATGTACAAATATGTTTAGTTTTTAGTATTATGTTGTTTTGTGTGTGGCCTTCCGTGAGTTTACTGCGCTGTGGCCCGGCGGAAGACCAGCGCTGGTTTTAACTAGCAACATGCTGAGTCGGGTCCCTTTTGTGACAGCATTAATGTGTACATAGCTCTATCTATCTATCTGTCTATGTCTATTGTATTCTTATTTTTGCCTGTGTACGTGTTATTGTTGTTATAAATAAATGTTTTTCTTTCTTTCTTTCTTTTTCTTTCTTTCTAAAACGCAAAATCTTGTTCTTTCCCGTTCCCGTAAGAATTTCGGGAAATGCTTTTTTTAGTGCTACCCTACACTCCCCAAGGAACCCACTTGCCAAATTTCTTCTTTCTACGGCCAATAAAACGAAATATCCCGTTTTTTCCCGTTCCTGTGGGAATTTTGGAAAGTCCTCTCACAATGCTCCTCTACACTCCCCAAGCAACCTACATGCCGAATTCAGCTGTCTAAACCAGTAAAACGAAAAATCCCATTTTTTCCCGTTCCCGTGGGAATTTTGGAAAATTCTCTCTCAATGCTCCTCTTCACTCTCTAAGCAACCTACATGCCGAATTTCAGCTTTCTATGACCAGTAAAACGAAAAATTTGGTTTTTCCCGTTCCCGTGGGAATTTTGGAAAGTCCTCTCTCAATGTTCCTCTACACTCCCCAAACAACCTACATGCCTAATTTCAGCTTTCTACGACCAGTAAATAAATAAATAAATAAATATCACGGGACAATTCACACCAATTGACCTAGTCCCAAAGTAACCTTAGCAAAGCTTGTGTTATGGGTACTAGGCAACGGATAAACATACTTATATAGATAGATACATACTTAAATACATATTAAACACCCAAGACCCGAGAACAAACATTCGTATTTTTCATACAAATATCTGCCCCGACACGGGAATCGAACCCGGGACCTCAAGCTTCATAGTCAGGGTCTCTAACCACTAGGCCATCTGGTCGTCAAAACGAACGAGTAAAACGAAAAATCCCGTTTTTTCCCGTTCCCGTGGGAATTTTCGAAAGTCCTCTCTCATTGCTCCTTTACACTCTCTAAGCAACCTACATGCCGAATTTCAGCTTTCTACGATCACCAAAACGAAAAATCCTGTTTTTTCCCGTTCCCGTGGGAATTTTGGAAAGTCCTCTCTCAATCCTCCTCTACACTCCCTAAGCAACCTACATGCCGAATTTCAGCTTTCTACAACCAGTAAAACGAAAAATCCCGTGTTTTCCTTATCCCGTGGGAATTTCTTAAAATCCTTAAAACTGTTTTTTACTATTATAATTACCTACTTCTATGTCAAACTTGAAGAGTCCAGTAATTATAGTTCATAGGATCCCGTTGAACTGAATATATAAATCCCGTTTTTTCCTTATCCCGTGGGAATTTTGAAAAATCCTGAAATTAATGTTTTAACTAATATAATACCTACTTGTGTATCAAATTTGAAGAGTCTAGTTATTATAGTCACTGAGATAGGGTCACTCGGAATCGAATTTATAAATCCCGTTTTTTCCCGTTTTCGTGGGAATTCCCAAAAATCCTTCCTTAGTGGATGCCTACATTGTATAAGGTATCTATGTGCAAAATTTAAAGTCTTTAGATCCAGTGGTTTGGGCTGTGCGTTGATATATCAACAGTCATTTAGTTTATTTAGACATATCAACCCCATCGCACCCCATCCAGGGAGATGGTATTTTACGTCCGCCACGTCGGATTTTAAAACCGTTGTTGTTTTCATAACCAGCGACCCGATAAACCATAGAAACAACACCCATGTTGATTTTCAGACTTTGTTACCCCTTTCCCCCCTTTTAGGGGTTAAATTCTCAAAAAACCTGAAACACGTGTTTACTCATTTACCATTAGGAGTACTTCTGTGAAGTTTCGAATAAAATAGTCGAACTAATCTTGTTTCCCCATACAAACTTTGGACCCCCTTTTCACCCCCTTAGGGAGTGAATTTTGAAAAATCCTTTCTTAGTGCACCCTTAAACTATATAAGAAACCTACATGTCAAATTTGGAATCTCTAGGCCCAGTGGTTTGGGCTGTGCGTTGATACGTCAGTCAGTCAGTCAGTCAGTTTCTTTTTTTATATATATAGATTTTTTATATATATAGATAACAACCTACGTACTCTAAAATTAATTGTATTTTAAATGTTTTAGGATTAATGTTAAAACAATACAATAAAATAACACTTTATTGTACACCAAATAATAAACAGTTCAGAACAATAGCACATTAAGAAAATGAGTGAAATTAATGTGTATGTTGTTAATTAACCAATGTACACATACAAGTTTAAAAATCTCTCAGAGGTTTCAAGCTGTTAGGTAGAAACTGATTCCATGTTTATTTTATTTAATCTTAGTTTTGATCGTATTACTAGTATTAAACTGTTTGTGATTAAAGCTTTATAGGCATATGTGAGATATTTTGCATTGGAAATTAAACTTAGTGCATCTTATTTCATGGTTTGTCTTTGTAGTTGACGAATTGTAGTAACTACCTTTAACACGGAAAAAAAAACTTCGCTAAAAATTAAAAACTTAGTTTGTTAAAGTCGTAATAACTATTTTTAAGTCTTTAACACTAAAGTTGTGCTATCATTACTGGTGTAAGCTATGCTTTACATCACTTTGGTAATATTAAAATGTAATTTCCACTAACTGTCTTTAGTAAAGTAAGAAATATCAAATTTGAGTAAAATAATGTAAAACTTGAATGACACTCATAAGTTTTAAAAGCAACATTTTCATATTTACTGATCCGTTTTGTAACCTTAAACAGCTATGTTTTGTAAATTATGTTATTAATACTGTATAGTTATTGTAATAATTGTACATTAAATTTTTAAGTGCTGATTGCAACTATTGCAAGACTTCTTTGCAGTTACTAGCGTTCACCAGTTATTTCGGACTAAACAAGTTTAATAATTCCAAGTAATCTTGTTTTGTAATTTCTAGCGTCTCCATTGTCATTACTGCAACGTTTATTTGTGATAGGTAGCGTTCAACAGTTATTTCGGACTAAATAAGTTTAATAATTCCAAGTAATCTTGTTTTGTAATTTCTAGCGTCTCCATTCTCATTACTGCAACGTTTATTTGTGATAGCTAGCGTTCAACAGTTATTTCGGACTAAAAAATTTTAATAATTCCAAGTAAATCTCGTTTTGTAACTTCTAGCGTGGCCGTTCTCATTACTACAACGTTTATTTGTGATAGCTAGCGTTCAACAGTTATTTCGGACTAAACAAGTTTAATAATTCCAAGTAATCTTGTTTTGTAATTTCTAGCGTCTCCATTCTCATTACTGCAACGTTTATTTGTGATAGCTAGCGTTCAACAGTTATTTCGGACTAAACAATTTTAATAATTCCAAGTAAATCTCGTTTTGTAACTTCTAGCGTGGCCGTTCTCGTTACTACAACGTTTATTTGTGATAGCTAGCGTTCAACAGTTATTTCGGACTAAACAAGTTTAATAATTCCAAGTAATCTTGTTTTGTAATTTCTAGCGTCTCCATTCTCATTACTGCAACGCTTATTTGTGATAAATAAATAAATAAATAAATAAATATCACGGGACAATTCACACCAATTGACCTAGTCCCAAAGTAAGCTTAGCAAAGCTTGTGTTATGGATACTAGGCAACGGATAAACATACTTATATAGATAGATACATACTTAAATACATATTAAACACCCAAGACCCGAGAACAAACATTCGTATTTTTCATACAAATATCTGCCCCGACACGGGAATCGAACCCGGGACCTCAAGCTTCATAGTCAGGGTCTCTAACCACTAGGCCATCTGGTCGTCTATATATGGTGATAGTTAGCGTTCAACGGTTATTTCGGACTAAACAAGTTTAATAATTCCAGATAATCCTGTTTTGTAATTCTAGTGACTTCATTCTCACTACTGCAACGTTTATTTTGTGATAGCTAGCGTTCAATAGTTATTTCGGACTAAACAATTTTAGTAATTCCAAGTTTATATTGTTTTGTAATTTCTAGTGTCTCCATTCTCACTACTGCAACGTTTATTTTGTGATAGCTAGCGTTCAACAGTTATTTCGGACTAAACAAGTTTAATAATTCAAAGTTTATCTTGTTTTGTAATTTCTAGTGTCTCAATTCTCACTACTGCAACGTTTATTTGTGATAGCTAGCGTTCAACAGTTATTTCGGACTAAACAAGTTTAATAATTCTAAGTAACTGCTGTTATTTCCTACTAAACCATTTCAATGGTTCCAACGAAATCTATTTGTTTTAACAAATTAAGTTGTAATTTTTAATATCTTCTATTGATTTCAAAAATGCTTTTGTGATTTTGTAACGTGTTTTGTAAATTTTACATTTTTTTATATTTTCTGAACGAAACCAACTTCCGTCACCCTTTTCCGTTCTGTTTGTAATGCCAACTAAGTACAAGTTTCCCTACATTTAGGGTAAAATGGACGGGGTAAACAGCATATAAAATGAAAATGTATTTTAATTTTAATCAGATCACGCATTCAAGCAGCGTTTCCACCAGAGATGTGCGAGGATGTGTTGCGAGGAATATGTTTTTCATTAACCAATAGAAACGCTTCATTTACCTCGCCTCGCTCCGCTCAGCTGTTTCCACCAGAGAAAACTAGCCAAGTCCGACTTTAGGCTTCAATATATTATCCTAAGTTATACGAAGAAATGATATTTTAAGTTGTTACAAAAAATATTTTATATTGTTATAAATAAATTTCAGGACTGACCATTGAACTTGGCACCTTGGCACTTGGCACCCTTTTTAGACCCTCACTTATCTTGTCGTTAAAGTCAACAATCAAGGCATATATCATAATTTGAACTTGGCTCTCATTTCACATTTCTGTTTTTATGGGATATCATTACTTTTTGTACAGAAATATTTTAATTTAAAAATTATAATAAAATGATGAAAAATACTAGTTTCTAATTAATTTCTTTGTATTCACCCAACTACCTATCTGAATACCAAATTTGAACTTTCTAGGTCATCTGGAAATGGGTTAGAATTTTGATCTATAGGTGAGTCAGTGATAAAAATGACGATTTTTGGATGTTAATAATCTAAATAATCGTTGGAGGTGTGTTTATGAAATTTGGAGCACATATTGTATCTCACAAGTCTCAATAAATGAGCCAAATTTGACATGTTTATGTGAAATATTTTTTGGGTTATGAGGGGGTCAAAAGTGGCTCCAAATGGTTCGGGTAAAATTACACACGGTGCTGCTTGCCAGTTCTGTTAGCTTGAGCTTCGCTTGATACGCTACCGCGTGTCTAGATTATTATTTTTATTATTATTATATTTCATACGTTTTACTTGCCCCGATATCGTATCGTCGTCCGATACCGATATCAGATCGGATAATGTGAAAACGCTCTAATCGTACGCATAATTTTTTGTGTCTCTTTCACTCACTTAAATATTTCGGTGCCAAGTGAAGTGATAGCATACGTAATACCGCGTGATGTTTATTATAGTTATTTTAACTTGTAATTAACAGAAAAGAAAAACTCCTGAATAGTCATCATGTATTACGAGGGACTCGTTTTAAAAAACTATAAGTTACAATTTACAAGCGGAAGTCTCTCTCTCTCACACATTCTAATGCTAGAAAGAGACTTCCGCTTGAAAATTGACAACATTTCATTTTTTTGACACCTTAAAATTACTACAGGAATCGAAAGAGTTTTGCCTCCTGAACACAGAAAAATATTTATTATAATTTATTTCTCCATATTTTAAAAAATACAAGAAATTAAAAAATATACCCGAATTTACAAATACTACCACAGAATAAATATGTTTCCTTTGCCTTTTTCACCAGAAAAGAAGAGCTGTCATAATTTTAAATTTGACATTAACATTGAGACTTGACAGATACATAAATGATCTATTATTTTAATGTTAATGCACGAACGACATGTTATTGATTAAAATAAGATTTTAAAGGAGCCCGCAGTTGTGATCGAAAAGCAAGAAAGAAACAAACCGCCCAAGCAAACCACACACGCCGTCAACGTCAGATTTACGTAATCAATTTTTTTTTAATAGAGACTAGACTAAAGTAATGAATCTATTGTGTGGTAGTTTTAGAGTTATGCCCTTTTAGAATAAGCAGATCTTAAAAAAATTGTAATAAATTAATTAATAATCCTAGTAAAAATTTAAAACAATCAGCGTCTTTCTCTTTCCAAACAGAATACAGCGAACGAATCAAAATACATATAGTCTTAGAAATATGAAATGTTGTCAACTGTAACTTGTAGCTTTCTAAAACAGGCCAAAGGTATTTTTCAGATCACGCATTGGGTAAACAAAAACCAACACCTGGCAACACTGTTTTGTCTTTGGTTTGGTCGGCTTCCTTACTGCGCAGTGCGCACTGAAACGAAAAGTGGAAACATTGACGTCAAAGCAAAACGAGTAAATAAAAAATAGAACCGCCTTCAAAAAGTGAGTGAGTTTATAATGATAATTAGACGATGGATCAACTTACTAGTGATTTGTTGACGAACTGGGACCTTGGAAATTACGTCGCTGCATTTTGTGGTAAGTCATAATTTTTTATTTAAATTTGTAAAAGAATCGACTCCTTGAACTGATGTGCCTGCTTGTTATAATGAACAAGCGACCGAAGACTCGTCCAACCGTGGTCCAACCTGTAAGTATCACTCGTGTGGTAATTGCGTCACCATTACGTCTTTACACGACCGCCATTTTCAGGCTAACTTATGATCACTACGGGGCAAAGAGCCAGGCCGGGACAGATTTTATATACAAAATGATGTCCTTAATACACTTATATTATATTATAGCTGCTGCCCGCGACTCCGTCTGCAAATAATCCTTTTATCGTTATCCCGTGGGAACTATGCAATTTTCCGGGATAAAAGTATCCTATATGTTAATCCAGGTTATAAACTTGATTGATTTTTCGCTTGTCGTTGTAATCAGACGTGTCCATTTAACTTTAAATTTAAAAATTAATCACTTGTAAAATCGTGACCTAGCACTACATCACGCGTACGCGACTTATCTGGGTCAATTCGTGTTAAGTGTGTTTCCGTAATGGAGTGTTGAGAGTGTTAACTTTATTGATAAAAATGTCTGAAAGCCCTTTTAACCGAAGCGCGTTGACGCAACGTAGCCCGCCGCCAACCCCCGAGCCGCCTCCCCGTACCTCAAGCGCGACGCTCCCCGACAAACGGGTCGCCGATTTACCTAAAATAGTACAAACAGCAGAGATTCGCAGCTGGTTGAATAATGTGGAGCAGTGCCTAAATGATATAGGTACCATCTCCTGCGAAGGGAAACTTAACTCAGAACAGAAAATAAGGATACAAACTTTGTGCCGAAATGTGTACCATGCTACATCGCAAGCGGCGTTGGAATATCAGTCCCTATCACACACGACCATCCAGCTCCATGCTGCCCATCAAGCCCTAGAAGAAAAACAAAATCTATCGCAGCAAATTAAAGACCTTGAACTTAGTATACAAAAGTCCCCAATACCTGCCCCGGCAACTGTTTCCTTCGCCGACATAATAAAAAAAGGTCCTAAAAATTATATTCAGGCGTCTAATGTAAACTCTGTAGCCATATACCCCTCTGAAAAAAATAAGTCCAGCAATGACACCAAAGCCCTTGTTCAGAAAATCATCCGTCCGGAACAAATGAAGCTTCAAGTGAGAAGTCTTCATAAGACCAAAAACGGCGGTGTCATCATCAGCACCGACACAAAGGACGATATCGAGAAACTGAAGAAGTCGACACAACTGGCGACCTCCGGGCTCACTGTGGATGACCCGCTCAAGCGCAAGCCAAGGATTGCAGTCATCGGTGTGCCCACGTCCATGCAGGAAACAGAGGTTTTTACTTGCATTTATCAACAAAATCTAGCCGGCAAATTCCAAGGTATGACTATCGAGAACTTTTTGACCTCAATTAAACTTAGCCATAAGTCTGGTAAGAGGGAAGCGGAGACCTGTAATTACGTCATAGAAGTCCCAGCGCATATCCGAAAGGCCTTAATAATAAAGGAAAGATTATTTATCAACTGGTCGTCGTGCCCGGTTAGGGATTTTACTCTAGTTACACGGTGCTTCAAGTGCCAACAGTATGGCCACGCAGCCAAGACATGCCGGGAGGAGGTCAACACCTGCGGCCACTGCGGTGATTTGGGTCACAGCATTAAAGATTGCACAAAGAAAGCTGAGCCAGCGAAGTGTGCTACTTGTTGGCGTTACAAGAAGCCTCACAACCACAGCACTGGAAATCCTGATTGTCCCGCAAAAAAAATGGCCGAAAAACGGTATTTAAACTCAATTGATTATGAAGGCGTCTAAGAGCACCTCGCTTACTGTATTTTTCTGCTCTTTTTATTTAATTTAAATTTACGCCTATGACTGATAGTTTGATATCCGACCTAGATAATTTTTCTGTATCCGAGTCCTCAACTTGTGAAGTTGAAGAGTGCAAGCAATATCTATCCAATTTCATTGAGCCGCTTACAATAGTTACACAAAACATACGTAGTATTTTTAAGAATTTCGACAATTACTGTACTTTTCAGCATAGGTTGAACATTAATTGTGACATTATCGTTTTAACAGAGTGCTGGTTAGGTAAACACAAGCACTTGCCACTGTTGCCTGGCTATAACATGCACAACACTAATGTAAACTTCAACCAAAACGACGGTATAGTGGTTTATACTAGGGATTATTTAAGTGTGACCATCGAGGAGCCAAATATATCAGATTGTAATCGGCTGCTAATTGAAATTGGGTCTGATTTTGCGATACTAGCTTTGTACAGACCGCCATCTTTTAGAAATAGTAATACCTTTTTGGGGGTAGCTGCAATAGAGAGATCTCTCTCCAGGCAGATGTTATGCCTGGGGACCGAAGTCCAATGGATGAATGTTGGAAGTTGTATTTATGCAGCCGAGTTGAGAAACTTCGATAGCGTGATGTAGGATTGCAGTAGTTAGTTCCTTATGTGATGACTAGATGGCGCTAGTAGTCGCCACATCAGCCCCCCTTTTAGACCGGAGGTCGATACGAATTGCAGTGGAGTGCAGTCTGTGCGTCATGTGGGCGCTTGCAAGGGCCAGTCGCTCAGAGCCTCGTCGGCGAGCATTGTTGTTCCTCTGCTACTTGTAATGCATGCCTGTTGCAGTGATTGCTCGGAGCCTTGTTGGCGAGCGTTGGTTGATTGATAGGCACAGACATGCTAAAGCTAATAACAAGTATATACCAGGTTACGATCCTTTGCAACCAGATTCATACCTTGTTTATATAGATTGTAACAACTTATATGGTTATAGCATGTATCAGTCCTTACCTTTGTCAAACTTTAGGTTTTTAGATCGAAATGAAATTGATGCTTTAGATATAACACAAATCGATAATGATGCTAAGTATGGTTTTATACTTGAAGTAGACTTGATTTACCCTAAAAATAAGCATAACGATCATAATGACTTTCCTTTTTGTCCTGAAAAATGTATACCACCAGGGGGAAAAGATTAAAAACTCGTACCTAACTTGTATGACAAATACTTTTATGTTATTCATTATGTTCATCTTAAAACATGTCTTAAACATGGATTAAAATTGAAAAAAATACATAGAGCAATCACATTTTTGCAAGATTCCTATTTAAAACAGTATATTGATCTTAATACAAAGTTACGTCAAAAAGCTAGCTCAACCTTTGAACAAGATCTGTTCAAGGTTATGATAAATTCCTTGTTCGGTAAGACCCTAGAAAATAATTTGAAAAAAATTAACGTGCAATTGGTTAATCAGTGGTGTGATAAAAGTAACTTTACTAAGAAAAAAAACACAGCTGATAAATTAATTGCACATCCTAATTTCCATAGTGCTTCGGTGTTTACTGAAAATTTAGTGGCAGTACAGTTAAATCCAGATCGCATTATTTTAGACAAACCAATATATATCGGTTTCACGGTGCTAGAGTTATCAAAAAGTCATATGTATGATTTTCACTATTCAGTATTTAAACCCTTGTATGAAAATCGTCTACAGATGTGCTACACGGATACGGACAGTTTTATTTATCATATACAAACCAAGAACTACTACAAAGATTTAAAAACGCATCTTTTACCTTATTTTGATACTAGTAACTATTGTATCGATAATGAGCAACACTTACCTATTCAAAACAAAAAAGTTCCAGGTCTTTTCAAAGATGAAATGGGAGGGAAAATGATTATTGAATTTGTTGGTCTTCGGTCTAAACTTTATTGTATTAAAACCATTGATGATGTTATAAAAAAAGCTAAAGGGGTGAACACATCAGTTATACGCGAATTTGATATTTCTGATTACGAAAAATCATTGCTTCAAGGAGATATAATTAAAAAGAAAAACATATTATTTAAATCCATAAAGCATGAAATATTCACCCAAAGTGTGAACAAAATTGCACTATCTGCTAATGACGACAAACGCATGATTTCTAGCAATAAAGTTACTACTAGAGCTTGGGGACATACTTCAATACTTAATTTTTAAACATTATTCTTTGTAATGATTCTTGGGTAATATTGTCAATGATACATTTAATTGATTGATTCAGGTGTTACTTTTAGGAGGTTCATATCAATAAATTTCACTATTTTACCTTGCTTTTCCGCTACAAACTGTGCTCCATAGCTACGTCTGTGCAATACATATACAAGTTAGCATGCAGAACCAGCCTTCGTTCTCTTCATCATCAAGCGAAACATGTATAATGCCCAACCTCAACTATTATGCACACACCACGCAAACACCGAAGCATTTCGAATCCTCTACGGATTCATTATCAAAGTATGCATGCTAACATATATATATGCGTCGCTCAGACGTAGCTGTTGGGGAACAGTTTGTAGCGAGGAAGCAATGTAAAATAGTGTAGTGTAATGATAAATTTTTAATATTAGTTATTAAGATGAAATTTATTGTTAATTGTACTGTAATTCGTATTGTATTAAAAAAATGAGACATTAATATTAAATGCTTGCCAACAATTCTAATGTTAATTATTATGTTTGTTCTTGCTTCTGATTAATCAATAAATAAACATTTTCTAACTGTTAGTATGAATGTTTCTGACTTATCCAATACTTCATTTGTATTTGTATATTATTTTTGTTTTGTAATGAAATAAAATAAACGACAATTTCCGATACTTACATGTGTTTTTTATTTTCTTAACCTGCTAGAACCTTCTAAGATATTTGGTTATACATTGTCATCCCAGCCTATATACGTCCCACTGCAAGGCACAGGCCTCCTCTCCGAATGAGAGGGTTTGAGAACTTCACACACACCATTGAATTTCTTCGCAGGTGTATGCAGGTTTCCTCACGATGTTTTCCTTCACCGAAAAACTCAGAGGTGCGAGCCTGGATTTGAACCCACAACCCTCTGCTTAAGAGGCCATAGGTCAAACCACTAGGCCTCCACGGCTTAAAATTAAATTAATTCGCAATATAGTACAGAACTACACATATATTTTTTAATATTCACTTTAATTTATTAGTTCATCATTTACAAGTCATAACCTGTATTTTTTAACACGTGTCAAACACCTATTATGATATTGTGTCAGCAATGTTAACGTACTCGTAACATGATCACATGAATGGAATTTGTTAGCAACGGGTGTGCGGCGCGTGGCTGTTTATTGCTGATACATGGAATTGTGAACTGTATATAATTAACGATTTTGCTAGATAATTTTTATTCACCTGTACGAGCACTAAAGTAGCATTCACTTAAATAACTGTTTAATAAGGAATACAAGCCGATCTTTAATTTGGTAAGTTATATCTTGTTAGTAGTGATATATTCTAGCTTGTTTATCTTACACGTATAATTTAGTGTTTGTATGTAGTAGTATACATTTTTATTTCGTATACTTGTATGTAAAAACCCCTTTCGTGTTACGGATACTTAAAAATTTTTTCTTGGAAATTTATTTTGTTTGCATAAAGAATTTCAGGTTCCTTGCTTTGTATGCATTATTAAATTATTACACAGCGTGCAATAACTGATGGAGTTAATTACTATCATTTTATCATACTGATGGATTAATGAGTGTGTGTTAAAGAATAACATCGTTTACCAATAACTTTTTTTTTTTTCACAGAATATGGAAGGAACAGAAGATTCAACACCAATCATATTTTCACAATACGCACAAGATTGGTCAGAGGCATTTCAAGAAGCAGAAGAAGAAGAATGTGATTTATTGAAAAAAATTAAAACTGCTAGAGGAAACCCTAAAACGAAAAAAACAAAAGGGAAAGTATTAAATAAGCTAATAAAACGAAGTTTGAGAGGTCATCCACCGTCATTTGTAATTAATAACGAAGCATCAAAAGAGAACAGACTTATAAAAATCCAGATAATTGATATAAGTGGATCCATGCCAGAAAACGAAGAAAGCAATGAAAATATACTACTCAACGCACAATATGTTGCAAACGATGGGTATGATGAAATCATAGAAAGCACTGAAAGTGTCATAAACAAAATATGTAAAAAGTTATGTGGGTACAGTGTTAGTTATTAAGTGTTTTATTTTTCTTTTTGTAAATATGTATTTTTGAACTGATAAGTAATAAAGTTGTATTATTTAAGGAAAGTGTTGTTTTATTCCTTCTATTTAGCTAAGAAAAAAAACAATCATAGTAGAAGTAACTTTTTTATTTACAAAATTAATTCATACAATATTCTTATAATGTGAAAACATGTGACATTTCATTATCAAAGTAACATTTTTTGAGACATATAACGTTTTTTAACGCGCAAGATTTTTTATGATGGATACAGTTGTACGATCTATTGTCGATACAATATATAGTATACAAAGATTGAAAATTTGGACAGCCTTCACCACCCAAGTCTATTACAGTGCAATCAGCACACAAATTTTTAACCCATTCAATTTTTTCTAAGCCTTTTACAAGTATAATCTTACCAGTCAAATAACTATGAATGATTCTTTTAAATTCTCTGTAATCGACATATCCCTCGCGCCACAATATGCCAAGGTTTTTCTCGATCCATTTCACTTGACTTTTTTCATTTTCCGATAAAGTAGAAAATGAATATGGAGGTTTTATTAAAAACGTTTGCGTGTATTCATTGGTACTGATCGCAAATTCTTTAATAATAAATTCATTTTTAGATGCTTTAAACCCCTGAACATCTACGGATAGATGATTCAGATTCATTATGATAACTTCTTTGTAATATTGGTCAACGGTTTATATTCTACTAGCTTTTGCCCGCGGCTTCGCTCGCGTGTACCATAAGTATTCCAAAGAACCAAGATATCAAGCAAGCAAGCATACAGGCAAGCAAGAAAGCATGCAAGCATGCAAGCAAGCATGCAAGCAAGATGCAAGCAAGATGCAAGCAAGCATGCATGCACGCAAGCAAGCAAGCGTGCACGAAAGCGTGCAAGTAAGCGTGCAAGCAAGCACGACTAAACTTCAGGTTTCAGGACAATGTTTTTCACTAATTCGGAAGCGGGCACTAAAAATCTGAATAACCAGAAAGAATACAACTAAAGGTCTGTACGTGCATATGATATTTAAAGAAATTTCCTATAACTCCTAACCGTTAAGGAGTTTAACCTTCCATCATCAGCTCACCTGGATAACCTAAAAAAATACAACTATCGGTCTATACATACCTATAATATTTGAAAAAATATTCTCAACTCCTAACCGTTAAGGAGTTTTACCTTCCATCATCAGCTCATCAACATGAAATGATGTCTACCAGACGCAAACACTTAAATAGCTTGAGAAAATATATGAAAAACGTAATGCGTGCCTACAAAATTTGAAGGTTGCCCTCGATTTCCCTAAGATCCCGTCATCAGATCCTGATTTGGTGACAATGGGACCATCTCAGAAGTATATTATATTCTTTCGAATAAAAAAAGAATTTTTAAATCGGTTCACAATTGACTGAAAAATCGATGAACATACCTACATAAAAAAATACATACAGTGGAATGCATAACCTCCTCCTTTTCTGAAGTCGGTTAAAGAGCCCTTTGTGGCCTACTTACAGTATAAACTTTTGAATTTTAAAATTTTAACTTTCTACAACCAGTAAAACGCAAAATCCCGTTTTTCCCGTTCCCGTAAGAATTCCGAGAAATGCTTTCTTAATGCTCCCCTACACTCCCCAAGGAACCCACTTGCCAAATTTCAGTTTTCTACGACCAGTAAAACGAAAAATCCCGTTGTTTCCCGTTCCCGTGGGAATTTCAGAAAGTCCTCTCTCAATGCTCCTCTACACTCCCCAAGCAACCTACATGCTAAACTTCAGCTTTCTACGATCAGTAAAACGAAAAATCCCGTTTTATCCTATCCCGTGGAAATTTTGAAAAAACCTGAAATTAATTTTTTAACTAATGTAACCTACTTGTGTATCAAATTTGAAGAGTCTAGTTATTATAGTTACTGAGATAGGGTCACTCGGAACCGAATATATAAATCCCGTTTTTTCCCGTTCCCGTGGGAATTCCCAAAAATCCTTCTTTAGTGAAAGCCTACATTGTATAAGGTATCTATGTGCAAAATTTCAAGTCTCTAGGTCAAGTGGTTTGGGCAAAACCTTAAAAACGACACCCATATTGATATTTAGACATTTCAACCCCATCGCACCCCATCCAGGGAGATGGTATTTTACGTATGCCACATCGGATTTTAAAACCGTTGTTGTTTTCATAACCAGCGACCCGATAAACCATAGAAACAACACCCATGTTGATTTTCAGACTTTGTTACCCCTTTCCCCCCTTTTAGGGGTTGAATTCTCAAAAAACCTGAAACACGTGTTTACTCATTTATTATTAGGAGTACTTACTTCTGTGAAGCTTCGAATAAAATAGTCGAACTAATCTTGTTTCCCCATACAAACTTTGAACCCCCTTTCCACCCCCTTAGGGAGTGAATTTTGAAAAATCCTTTCTTAGTGCACCCCTAGACCTTATAAGAAATCTACATGCCAAATTTGGAATCTCTAGGCCCAGTGGTTTGGGCTGTGCGTTGATATGTCAGTCAGTCAGTCAGTCAGTTTCTTCTTTTATATATCGTCCCCTTACTGCTAAAACCGACTAACTGCATCAATGATAGTTTCGAGAAAAACGCATTTAAAGGTTTGAGTGGTACGTTCTCTAATAAAACCTAACGTTAATTGAAGTGTTTTTGTGTTTTTATTTAGATGGGTTATCTGTAAGTAAAACAGTATGAAGAAATTTAGCCTATACCCAATATAAGTAGGTAAAATCACGCTTTGAGTAAAAAAAGTGGCGCAGATAGTCGGTTTTGCTTGTAGGAGATGTGTAACGTTTCGAAATTAAGCGCCATTAAAGTATTAAAATGTAATTAGTATGTTTTGTCACTTAGCTAATTTTACAAACTGCACAGATCCAATGGGGCGAAGCGAAATCCTTTGTAACGATTGCAGTTATTTTGACTCTATTCTATTTGTATATAAATTACCATGGAGTTATATTTACAAATCTGACGATTATTTGACTATAGAGCGACATTGAACATCAAACAAGATAAAAATGACCATTTAATAAATATTTAACAGGAATATAAAACCTAAAAAAAAATAACGTGTCATCGAATAATCACAACAAGGAAGTTTTTGTTCATTATCCGAGGGCTGGTACGGTTGAAAGAAAATAAACAACTCATCTGTATCAAAACCTTGCATTTGGTATAATTCAAAATATAACTTTAATAATATTCAACATTATAGATAGAAATACACGTCATTACAATAAAATATTATTAAACACCAAAAATAATCATATTATAGGTATATCGTTAACCCACATAGTCATTATTCGTCACTTGACTCGCCTTCGGCCACATCTGGCACGCGGTCTACGATATTTTCGCAGACAAGTGACTGAAACCAGCTATGGTACTCTTCAGGTATACCTAATACCCTTTTCGCAGATGGTCTTAAATAAGTATTCAATATTAAACGTTGTCAATAATGTCTATCAAAGCAAGACATTCAGTAATCATAAATAAAATAGTTCTCTTACATCCTTTTATTTACCTACTTAAAGCGACCACAATAAAATTAACCTCAAGCTGCGACAAATAAAACAAATAGATACTTAAGTAAGTAAGTAAATACTTTATTGTACAGAAAATAAACAAACAAAGAAAAGTTACAAATGATGAGATACAAGTCGATATGAAACCATAAGAATAAATAATAACAGATTATTTATTTATTTATTCTTATGATGAAACACAAGTGTAGGTGGATTTAATACTTAATACGGTGTAATTCAATGGCCTGCTTGATTTTTTTGTTACTTTTTCTAAGTACCTCACCACCATCTGACGATTCGTGCTTATTTTCAATATCTGAAACAAAAACAATTTTGTTACTAAGGTACGCTGAGGTGCGCTAAGGTGCGGTCAAGGCCGTGCGATTTGCTGTCATTTAACGCAAGAAAAAAGAATTCCGAGACTTCAACGCTCACTTTTAATTATTTTCACTATTTATTGCATTTAGATAAATATAATTAAGTAGCTTAAAACTATAATCTACACTCTTCAAAGTTTAGGTAGGTTAGAAACAGTAAACAGTTAATTTGTACTTACTTTTATTCGTATCATCGCCTCCAAGTCTAGATTTAAAAGTTTTCAAGATCTTGAACTCATTATGTACACATAAAGTATACGAACTCATTAGAAAATAAATTCAAAACGGGATGCGCGCGCGCGTGTGCAGTCTCGATCAAGGTTGAAATGCGACTAAGTGCGGGGAGGGGAGGGGCCGCTTACGCGCTCTTAAGCGGTTTTGCCTGTACTTCCTGTACTATAATTCTGCCGCCGATAGGAGAAACGTTACATTCAAAACCAACTATACTACGTTTAGTTTGTTTTTGCAGTTGAATATTTTAATCGATGCATTAATTTAGTACAGGAAAAAAATACTAAGGTTAGGTTTGATGGTTTTTTCAGACGTCCGAAATGCCATATTTGTTTTATAGTTTACAGCAAAAAACGACTATGTATGGTTTAGTCGCTTTATGCAGTAATAAAATTGCTATTTTATTCATTAACATACACTTGGTAGCTTTTGCTTGTTATTTATTTCTGAAAATCACCAATAACCTACCTTAAGCTGGAGGCTAAATCAAGAACGGAGCGGCGTATCAAAAAATGGGTTTTACCACCAGATAGAGCTTGGAAAGCGTATTCTAACGGTACGTATAACTCATTTTTACCAAAAAGGGAGGTTAGTCGGTTTTAGCAGTAAGGGGGCGATATTAAGATAATACTATCATTCAGAATAAGACAATAAGCCGCAGTATTATCAGGTATATCTGCTTCACATTCTAATTCAATGCGCACATCTACTGATCCCGTTTTTAAGGTCTCGTTTTGACGTGAACAGTCGATAACAAACAGAGGTGCTTTATCTTTAAATTCTTGAGGATTCAACAAAGATGCTTGACGACGGTTGTAATAAGACTGTTGGAATTTGGCGTACTGTTCGTATAATAAAGCAAATTTTTGAGCAGAAAAACTGGTATTCAAATTTTCGTAAGGAAAATAGCACGAATTTAAATGAACTTTAACATCTCGCAAATTACAATGATCGAAACGTGACACGTCTTTGTCAGATTCATTTTTTCTGTTTGTTTTTAAGCCATAACATAGCGAGGTTTTTCAATTTGAGAGGAAGTTTTGACAGCCCAAGAATATTTTGATGTTTTAGGTAAGAGAGGATATTCGTACAGGTCCCAGTTTCTAAATGCTAACTGAATTGCGCGATCTCTTTCTAAACATTTGAGCAAACCTAATCTTTCTCGATCCGAAACCTTAATGTGAGGCATACGCCATACTATTTTAGATATAGTTAGGTTATCTATATACTCATTTGGGTTCAGCTTTACGCTATTTAAATTAGTATTGGATCGTAAAAGAATAAGTTCGTGCTTACAGTTAATAATGATTTTGTTGTAATCCTCTGCGAAGCCAAGAATCTTATTTAAAGGAATAGATACAGAAAACGTTCTATGCGAAATTTTTGTGCCATTAACGTCCCAGAACCATAACTTTGACATCGAGGATTCGTGTTCATTCAATGATACAAGAGATTTCATTGTTGTTGTGATCCCAGCGTTTTTAATTTTATCTATTTCGATCCCATTCAACTCATATCGAATATCTTGAAATAAATGAAGTATAGGGTTATTTGTAAAAAGAACACTGTTCACCTTCGCTTTTGACTCTCTGTTGATTACTTCTATAGTACCCTCTATATATAAAGTACTTGATGATGGTAGTACGTAAAGATCTTGTTGGTTAATAGGTATTCGGATTTCATCGTTTAAATTGAAACTTGTTACGTACGGTTTATACGAATGATATTCAATACTTTCAATCGCGTCATCAACGCTAAAAGGATCGGATAAGTTTAATATACTCATTTTAATAAACCAATTTTTTTTAAAAATTGTTTGTTTTCTTTTGTAAGTTGATCTTTAGGTCTTCTTTTCTTGATAGCACAATGAGCACTAACAGTTTTTTCGTGCGACACCAAATTTTTATTAAAATCTATCATTTTTTCCTAAGATGTAAATATATTTGAATCTCTTCACCACGTAAATTCACTAAATTATCGTTTATATCCAATATTCTTATTTTAAGAGAGTTTAAGCTGTTTTGAGTAACAGGAAAATAGATAACGTTTTTTGGTGTTTCTATAATCCGGTAACCTGGAGGTACATTAGGCACAAATTCATGAATTATATGACTAGGTTTTCCGTTTACGAATGATCCGCTCACAATGTCACATTCAACTCGCACTATAGTCGTCGATAGAATGGATACCGGAAATGGGGACTCAGTTAATATATTCGCTCGCACTGTTTCTTCACCAAAACCAAGTAACTTACCAATTGAATTTGGTTTTTTAAAATAGATGTTTTTGGAACACAATATAGAAGTCTTTAGTGTATTATTGTTGCATGTCAGTGTAAATGTACATCCTTGGAGGTGTTTTTTAAGATAATCGTCGAGATCTTGAAGTTCATAAGACCCCTCAGGAATTTCTACTACTTCGTTATCACCATAATAAAACTTATTGTTTCTATAGTCTATATTAGGTATTGAGTTAAATGTTGACATGTATAGCAACCCACATTCATATTCAGCATCTAATTGAAGGGCTGGTGAATGATTCGTAATTAGGGTAGAGGAGGATCCAGTTATAGACAAAGTGAAAGACATCATGATAATGAGAAGCTATTTATTGATCAGAGGTATTTAAACGGTTATTCCAAAAATGTTTTAAATATTTCAAACATAAATGTCCACAATTAACAGTATTAAATTTTTGATAAGTATTATAATTGTATAAGATATTATAATTTTTCAAATACTTTATTAATTCTAGCGGTGGTCGAAGGTCACCATAACTATTGAAATATTCACAATAATTATTATCTTTGACATAGGCTACCCAGTGAGTCCCTTGGTTTTTAGAACTATCTAAATTTATGATAGCACATTCAACTTTTTTTGCACGCTTTGGTAAACTGTCTCTCATGTAAACACCTCGAAAATGAGGAATATCTGATGAATGCTTTAAAATATCAATATTTGTAAGAGCGCGTCTGGGTAGCCTTTCATTTAGTTTTTTGTACGTTTTATACACAATCCATTTCCACTTCTGTACGGTTTAATATGTAACCCTTTTCCTATTGCAATAGATTCCATCATTTTATTATGACGTTCTGATTCAGCTAAGTTTTTTCTTGCAGCTTTGTAATCACCAACAGCTTTAGCGATCCCAGCAGCTCCTCCTGCCAATGATCCTAACGCAGAAAGTCCGGCAAAAATGGGTATTAGTGGTAATATACCGCCAGTTTTCGGGATTGGAATCAAACGAGGAACTCGCAGCTTACTCGTTTTGTTATTAAGAAATATTTTATTTGCGGCACTAAGAGCTTGATTAATAGCAGTACCTTTACTTTTAGATTTATTTTTTTTCAACTCGGAGCCTATCTTAGAAACAAAATGTTTAAATGATTTTATCCCAGCACCAGCTTTAATTTTAGATTTCATTATTTTGCTAACTAACCACGATGCAAGTTTTTCTCGTTTTCCAACACTTTTTGCGTTCAATCTTTGTTTAGCCATTTTATAGAGTTTTAAATCTGCTCGATGTCGGTCTGCTAGGTTAGAATATTTATCATATGCTATATCGTGTTGCATACACGCGTTGTCCAATTCATTAACTCCTTTATCACCTCTTTGTAACCGCTTATGCAATTTTGTGCCAGGCCCACAATAATTGTAACCAGGTATGTGAAGTTCAATTGGTAAGTGATTAATAATACTGTTTAGAAGTCCTCTTCCTTTCATTTCCCGCGTGTTAATGACTTTGTGCAAGATTTTTTTTTAAATATATTCACACAATGGCATTTCTATCAATCCAACTGTTTTCGCTATCGTTAAGTCCTAACCACTTAACATACAATTTTTTCCCTCTTTTTTTTGATCACCTTTTCTATGAGGTAAACGTCTGGGTACTTAGTTTTTTGCAGTTCTTGTTCATAAAACGTACCTAGTATACTGTTTTTTCGTTGGTCTTCAATATAGTAAGTAACAGGACAAGTGTGATTCACGTGTTTGATAGTAAATAGCTCTGTTGACCAGTGAGGTGTATAACCTTTATGAAAGACGCTTTTGTACTTGCTTATACGCACACAATCACCTACATTGAATTTATTTAATTGAAAACAAAGTTTTGATTGTTTTTCTTCAATGTTTTTCTTTACTTTAACATCATTGTTAAAATTAACATCAATCGGACTAAATTTTGTAGTGCTGTGCACAGTTCGATTATAAGATTCGACTATGTTATCTAAAGGTTTACCAACCCATTTATAATTTCCAATAAAACTAAAATATTTAAAAAGTTTAGTCTTAAGAGTCTTTATTACCCTTTCAGCAATAGATGCCTTTTTAATTGAATACGTGGAATAATGATTTATTTTTAAAGAATTCACATAACTCTGAAATTCTTCATTGTAAAATTCTTTTCCAAAGTCTGTCTGCAAGTTTCTAGGTGTTCGTTTTGACGATGTTATAATTTGTTTAAAAGCATTTTTTACATCTGTTTTAGTTTTAGATTTTGTTGGAATACACCACGTGTATTTTGAAAAAGTATCAATAACGACTAAAATGTATTTATTTCCCTTATTAGCTGTTTGTAAATACTTCAAGTCAATTAAATCTGCTTGCCACAAATCGTCAATTCCTTTTAATATAACTGCACGACGCTTGAAATTTTTTCTTGCTGATCTATGTATTTCGTTCACGACTTGTTCTTTTGCCATAATTGATTTGATTTAAAATACCCTCTATGTCCTCTTTTGTATAAAAGTTTATTCTTAACTGATTAGAAAGCTGTAAGATTTGAGAATTTATAATTTCAAATATAGAATCAAGATACTTTTTATCGTAAATGTTCTGAACGAGCTGATCGACATACTGCTTATTTGCTGCATCATCAGGTGAGGATGGATCCGCTACCCCCTTTAATCTCGACGATTGTAAATCAAAATCACCATTATCTGAACGCAGCAAAGCTTTATTTTTAAATTCAGAAACTTCAGATACACGCAATCGTTTATGAACATGATGCCCGAATTTGTCTATGTTCATTTTTGTTATTTATTTTTCAGGTATTTATAGTCAAATTCGAGCTTCGACTGGTGTTCAAAGTAAAATAAACGATTTATATATCATTAATTAACCAAGTCAGCTTCGCGCAGCTCTTCAACTATAGATATGATTTCATTGTCTAATCCGGTGTTGCCAGCATCACGAGAAGCTATGAGTAATTTCAATCTTTCAACTAATTCGTTTGGGTTATCCCAATATACATATGACACATCCCTTTTAACTTTTTTCATTGTTGGTAGCCCTTTGCCTTGAGTACTTCCGTCGCTTATTAAACGTTCTTTATATAATTTAAAAAGCGGTTTTATAATGTACAAATATTTTTTACCTTTGTTGCTTTTTATTGGTTTATTTGGGTCAAAATCACGTCTGTGGGCATTCGTTTCTAGTAACAACATTTTATAATAACGTTTATCCTCTTCAGTAATAATACCTAAATCTGGCAATTTCTCAAATAACAAATTATATAAACCCGGTGTTAAATTGTAACTATTCCCGTTTACTTTGAGTATTTTGTCGCTAACAGAAACTGAATTAGATCCTAGCATTAATTTGTCACGCTCTATTCGTATGCCGAAAGGAATGTTTGACTCGCTGTTATATTGCTTTTGCCATGCAGGGTCTTCGCGAGGAGATGCATACGAATCAGACGTCTTAAATGACGCATTGGCTGTTGAATTAAGCTCAACCCTGTTATCACTTTCACATGACGCGCTATCATCATCTTGACTGTAGTCATCATCGTTTGAACCAAATTCATTAGATTTTGGTATTATAGTTTGATTATTAATACTACTTCTCTTTTCAGTAGTAGGACTAAATTTTAATGTTTTTGCTGTCTTTTTCCACTTAAACACATCTTCATTTAAATCAGTATCGTTGGTGTTAAAGTAATTAAAATTACTATTATCGTTGTTCTTAACTATTTCATTAAGCGGATCTGTTATTGGTTTCAAGACAGATTCCAATACAATGTTATTGTTAGTTTTCAAATCACGAAGCAGTTTCACTTTCTTTTTGATCGCCTCAGCAGACTGAATTACTTTTTCTTTTAAAGTTTTTTGTTCGGTTATTTTAGGAGCCATGTCTGATCTCGAGGATCTCATATGAAGCAATAAAAGTTTCTTGTAATGGGACTCAATAAGTATCTTAGTTAATCCAATACGATAAATGTATCAAATCCCATTCTATAACATCCTGAATTTCTAGCACAATCCTTATTTATAACCAAATAGTTAAAAGGTACGCTCCATACTTTTGCGCACATTTCTCGAAACTGTGACCAAGACATATCGGTTCCGACGTGTTCATCATAAACATGACGTAACTTAACCTCATCTTGTTTAAAAAGAATTATAAATTAGCATTATCTCTTATTAATTGTTTAGGCACTTTACTATAGGTTTGATTCAAGTAGAAGCTGTCAATATTTTTATGTCTTCCCATTGCAAAGTAATCTCTTATGTTGTTTTGATTCTCACATGCAACGTCATCAAATATAATGATTGAATTCTTTTCAGCTTCATGTGGGCTTAGTATTTCATCATTTTCATGATATTTATGAAATTTGACTGTTGGTACCAAATTCAATATTTTTTCTAGACACATATACATAGGCTGGAAAAGTGTTTTTGAATAAACATAAACATTTAGGAAGCGGAGCCCTTTTTCATGGAGTAAAAGACCGACAATTAAATTAGTTTTTCCGCAATTAGAAGGCCCACAAATTATACAGCGAATTGAGTCAGGTAAAAGTTCTCTATGATGAAAAGAACGATTATTGCGACTTGAACAAACGACATTCAACTGCAAGCTCTGTGTTTGTTTTACAAATTTCATATTTCCTCAAATTTAATTCAGGCGATGTGCGTGTTGCAAGCATGAAAAGCTTATTAAAAATGTGCAGTAAAGGTAATCGCTCGTTATATGAACAACGCATGATACCATTGTGCGTTCCGGTTAACGCGAGCGCAGGATTCTAACCCTCAATATGTTTACTTACGTTGATCTAATCAACGCATGGTTCCGTTGTGCGTACCGATCAATGCGGTTGAGATTGTAATCCTCAAAAGGTATTGTTCCTTCTGACCCACGACCGCGGAGCGAAAGCGAAGCGGGCGAAGCAGTGGGGCAGAAGGAACAATATCTACCTACTCACAGTTCACTAAACTCTTTTGTGCTGTTAGATACTGACGAAGCTGAGGTCCACAGAATCATTATGAACCTAAAGGAAGACTCCGCAGTTGGTTGGGATAACATATCTAATATTATACTGAAACGATTTAAGCACTTATTTGTCCCTATATTAAGTAATATTTTAAATAAATGCTTGGCTAAAGGATGTTTTCCTAAATGTTTAAAAAAAGCCGTTGTTGTTCCCGTACATAAAGGTGGCAGTAAAGAGCAAATAACAAATAACAGGCCTATCTCAATTCTACCGGCAATATCAAAAATATTAGAAAAAATTATTAATATTAGACTAGTAAAATTCTTGGAGGAAAAATCCGTACTGTCAAAAACACAGTTTGGCTTTAGATCCAAATTATCGACTGCGGATGCCGTGCATGAACTCACGGACTATGTAGTGCGGGAACTGGACAAGGGTAATCGGACAGTGGGAATTTTCCTGGACCTCGCAAAAGCATTTGATTCAGTTTCTATACCTATTCTATTGCAGAAACTTGAATCTTTAGGTATTAGAGGGACCCAACTAAAATTATTTGAAAATTATCTAGATGAGCACACTCAATGTGTAAAAATTGGCACAACGTTTAGTTCTGATTTGGAAAATACATCTTTTGGCGTGCCACAGGGAAGTATTTTAGGCCCCACTTTATTTTTAATTTACATAAATGACCTTTGTAATCTAAAATTGGATGGTGGTAAAATTATTTCATATGCTGATGATACTGCCTTGTTATTTTCAGCAGGCACCGAAAGAGAGGTTTATATACTTGCTCAACAAGGTTTCAATGTAGTGAATAATTGGCTTCGGAACCACATATTAACACTAAATGCGGGGAAAACTAATTGTGTACAATTTTCAATGCGCAAATCGAAGTTAACTAGTCCAACAGTAATTGCCCACCAATGTGAAGTCTCCCGTACTAACCCGTGTAATTGCCCAAACATTGCAATGACTAATAATATTAAGTATTTAGGTGTAATATTGGATGAAACTCTTTCTTTTAGGCCTCATATTGAAGCTTTAAGTGGCAGAGTCCGTAAGTTAATATATGTTTTCAAAAAATTACGTACAGTCATGGATTCGACAACAATAAGACAAGTTTATTTTGCCCTATGTCAATCTATATTAACTTACTGTATTACGTCATGGGGTGGCACGTATAAATCGGTTTTACTAACCATTGAGAGAGCTCAGCGAGCAATTCTAAAGGTTTCTACAAATCGCACTTATCTTTTCCCTACTGACCTTCTATATAAATCTTGTAATGTACTAACAGTTAGACAATTATTTATAATGAGCACAGTTCTTAAACAGCACGCTGCACTTCCCTTTAACAATGAAGCTACAAAAAAAAGGCGTAAGGATTTATTTTGCCCTCCTAATATTTATAAAAAACATGCCTTCTCCTCCAGATTTTATGTTTTCCTGGCACCACTACTGTACAATAGATTACACGCTAAATTAGGCATATACTCTTTTAATTATAATAAAACCAAAAAAATTCTCCAAGAAGATCTTCTAAAAATGTCTTATGAGGATTCAGAAAAGTTATTGACTGTCTTAAAATAAATAGGATTAAATAGTGTTAAGGTTATTTTAAGTGCTTATTTTAGAACCAAAAATGTTTTACTACTTGTCTTTTATTCAAAATCTACTTTAAAACATTAGGTGTGTAGGTATTTTGCATTTGATTATTTATGTTAACATTTTAAGTCCTTTTATACCTGAAACACAGGATTTTATTTTATCCTAGTTCAGGGTGTGTATTATTTACATTTTTTACTGTTTGTTTATCCTTTTAGTTATATTTGTCAAATACGATGTAAAAGTTAATAAAGATTTATTTATTTTTTATTTTATTTAAACTATCTGTGTGCCTTTCTTCAAAATCCGTCAAACTGTTTTAGCGTGAAAGAGTAACAAACATCCATCCATCCATACTTGCAAACTTTCGCGTTTATAATATTAGTAGGATATCAGTAGGATAGTAGGAAGTTGGATGATTTTATCGTATAGAATACGTTAAGATTTATAAGCGTGCTGTCTCACTTGAAAACTTTTCTCTAAAATAAAAAATTTCTTTATTACTTACCTACTTAGCATTTTTCTGTCTTGGCTCATTTCATCGGTTTTGAATCTCCTATCTTATTAACATTAACAATCATTTAAAATTGGGGTTATAATAATAAGTTTTATTTAATAGCAATTTTGTCTTTGGGTTCAGTCAGAGGCCTAAAAAGATAACCCCTAACTAGCTACTTTATGGTTACAGATGGCAGAGTTGATGCTGGAACCCTACGACTGCTGGCAGATGATGAGATAAACCAGCTTGTGCCTGTTCCTGGGGATAGGGCTAGGTTCAAAGCAAATTTAGCAAACTGGAAAGAGCAGATACAGAATCTTCATACTCCAGAACCATGCCCAGATTCCACACCAAATGTTTGTTGTACCTCGTTTTTTTACAATTTTATTTTATAAGATAAGGGAATAACGTGTAGGTGGGTGGGTTACTTTATGGGAAAGCAGTCACCACCGCCCATGGACACTCATTTCCTCCTCTTATCTCTCTTCTGATATTCTTATCTTTTCTGATATTATTTTTTATTTTTCAGTATCCAACTTTATCACTTTCCGGCAGTGAGCCAGGCACCTCAATCGGGTCGTTGCTGGGTGATTTTATTATCTGCAACTCGAGTCCAACTATTGTAAACCCTCTTAATACTCAGGCATCAGTGAGGACTTCTACTCCAATTCCTCCAAGCCAAGAAGTTCACACGCAGGGGTTTGATGATTCGGAGATCACAGGATATGTAAGTATTCTTTATATCATCATGTATGCTTGGAACTTCACATACATACATCATTAAATATTATATCTATAGTTGTAAACCGGTTGCTTGTAAACCGGTAGTTACCAGCTAGAAACGATTAACCAGCCGCTTGATACCGGGTAGATACCCGACTTGAGCACTGAAGAAAAAGACTATTTTTTGAACTCTTATTTTTGTTATACAGTGGCACATGTTATGTTCTGCTAATTTTTTTTTTTAAATAAACACCGAAGATTATACCTATTAATTTAATTAATTCAGAGACAAACAGTAACTATGAAACAACATTTGTGTTTAGGTGGTGGTGTATGAAAATTATAAGAATAAAGGTAGCTAAAGGGATACTTAAATACCTATTTCCAAAACATCTCTCGTAAATAAATTGCTGCCGCTGTGTCACATTTTGTAAGAGAATTTTGAGTTTTTTTAACCAACCTCAAAAAAGGAGGAGGTTTTATGTTTCAATGTTTGTATTTTTTTTATGTACGTTCACCGATTACTCGGTCATTTGAGGACCGATTTTCAAAATTATTTTTTTATTTGAAAGAGTATTCTTCTGAGGATCCTAGGGAAATGAGGGCAGACCTCAAATTTTATAGGCACACCTATAGCGATTTTCGGCTTCACATCTATAATTATATCACATACATCAAGCGGGCAGTTTGGTGGCTGCCTAACATTAGTGATGTGAAATATGTCAATAAAAACTTGTTTTTACAATACAATACAATTACTCTTTTTTGTACACCAGAAATAGTAAGCGATACAGAAAACAGGTACACAGAAAGAAAATTAGAAGGTAAACAATAGGCGGCCTTATAGCTTAAGAGCGATCTCTTCCAGGCAATCTTTTTTAGGGTTCCATCAGTTCGGTCAGTACTTGGATGGGTGACCGCCAGGCTTTTGAATGTTTTGTTATGTATGACATTGTTACGTTAAACTATCGTCCGTAAACCGAATTTACAGACAACCAGTTTTTTAAATTGAGATTTCAGATAAATTTTGGGGTTCCCATATTATCTATCTATCTATCTAATACCTTTAAGCGAGCAATTCTTGTAAATATATATACTTATACATATAATCAGAATCTCAGAAACGGCTCCAACGATTTCAATGAAATTTGGTATGTGGGGGTTTTCGGGGATGAACAATTGATCTAGCTTGGTCTTATCTCTGGGAAAACACTTGGTAACGAGTTTCAGCCCGAGCGGAGCTCGGTTGCCCAGGTACTTATTATATATATCTTATAGCTACAACGTCAAGACTTGGATAGTTGTATTGCACATCACTAATGTTAGGTAGCCACCAAACTGCCCGCTTGATAATCTATTCTAATATTATAAAGCTGAAGAGTTGGTTTGTTTGTTTGTTTGAACGCGCTAATCTCAGGAACTACTGCTCCGATTCTTTCAGTGTTAGATAGCCCAGTTAGATAGGGCGGGTTGGGAGCGGCTAGGGGGCGAGTTGGGAGAGGGTTGGGGGCGGGTTGAGAGCGGGTTGAGAGCGGGTTAGGAGCGGGTTGGGAGTGGGTTGGGGGCGGGTTGAGAGCGGGTTGGGGGCGGGTTGGGAGTGGGTTGGGGGTGGGTTAGGAGCGGGTTGGGGGCGGGTTGAGAGCGAGTTGGAAGCGGGTTGGGGGCGGGTTGGGAGCGGGTTAAGAGCGGGTTGGGGGCGGGTTAGGAGCGGGTTGGGGGCGGATTGGGAGCGGGTTAGTTTATTATGAAGTTTCACTTCTTCCGGAAGGATCTAAGGAGAGCCATAATTGGTGAAAAAGCAAATTGGATAAAAAATAAGCTGCCCAAATTACTAATTCCACGCGGACGGAGTCGCGGGCAAAAGCTAGTGGGTGGGGTACATAATCATTACACCTACTAGGTTTGTATGGAGCTGGTATTTGGAAAAAACTTTTTTAGACCTATTATTAAAATAATATTTATTTTAGGATTATTTAAAAGCGAAAAAGTTTTTCGGGTGCGCCGGTGGGATTCGAACCCACGTCTCCTGGGTATACGCATGTATGCGCTGGGTATGTTGGGGCGCATACCCAGGAGACGTGGGTTCGAATCCCACCGGCGCACCCGAAAAACTTTTTCGCTTTTAAATAATCTTAGATTCGGTGAGCAGCCGCACTGCTAATAAAAATAAATAATATTTGAATATTTATTTTAGGTCTTGAGAACATTGGAATCCACCCTAGACGGCAAATCAATATTACTGCATGGAAGGTCTGCAGGAAGACTTGATGAGACACAGAGAAATATATTGGTCAAGTTACTAATTTCGCCTCTGTTTGAAAAAGACAGCAACAGGCAGTTTACCAATAAGCAGCTGCTTGATTGGTCTTTACAGATTCAAGAGATCTTTTCGAGAGAGTCTTCTGCGCTTTATTATACGCCATACGTTGCGGCTAATGTGCGAAGCTTAGCTCGTAACGCCTCAGGCAAGTTACTGCGTTTTGTGTATAACAAAAGAAGGCAGTTGAGAGAGAGAGGGATAATACCGCGTTCCTTTAGGTCTCGATCAAGATCATCATCAGCTTCCACATATTCCCCTGTTGCACATTTGACAGACAACCCGAGTTCAGAAGAAATAAGTGAAAAAATTACATGGCTAAAAAATTCTATTGATCCCTGGCACCTGGTCGAGGAAAATTGGACAGCCACTGCAAATTATAGATTGCGAACAATTTATGAGGGACCTGGCGGCACTTTGCAAGAATACTTTAAAGAGTACCCTGTTCTAAAACGTCCAGCGGGGTATAATCTACTTTTTCTCAAACATGCTTTGAAATGTATGCGTTAATGTCACGAAATGAAGCCATGAAGTTTGTTGTTTATGGCTCCCTACATTACTTCTTGGCCTAGGCCATAAAAGTAAGTATGAAAAACCATTATTGTCCGCTGCTGTAACTTTTTAAATTTGCTTACTAACACTAAACTGACAAAGGAAAAATTACATACAGCCAACTTACGACATTAAAAAAAATCTATGTTCTTTTATTTCAAAGTCAAAGTCAAAGTCAAAAATTCTTTATTCAATTTAGGCATCAAATTGATGCTCCTATGAACGTCGAAAAATCTACCACCGGTTCGGAAAAAACCCTGTTGAGAAGAAACCGGCAAGAAACTCAACAAGGTATATTTTTTTCAATCAGTTCTACATTGTTATTAAATGACATACATCTAAAGTATTTAATACAATTAAATTTTTTAACACAGTAGATACGCTATTTGAGACTAGAGATCGCCAATGCGGATCGGAACTATTTCCAAACATCCCTGTCCATGATATAGTCATTAATTTTATAGTACGCCTTAGATATTAATGTCTTCTTCACAATGGATTTGAATTTTGTATCAGTTTGTTCGGTTATTGTTTTCGGAATTTTATTATAAAAACGTATGCATCTTCCCAGAAACGACTTTTTAGTTTTAGCCAGTCTGTAAGATGGAACTTTAAGCTTCCCTGTGTTTCTAGTAACCTTTGGCTTATCGACGTTAGTGGGAAAATCACATATGTTTTTTCTTACATACATGATTATTTCAAATATATACAACGACGGCAGGGTTAGGATACCTATTTCTTTAAAAAAAGATCTTAAAGAATCGCGTGTCCTTAAGTTATATATCGCTCTGATAGCCCTCTTTTGCAAAATAAAAATTGATTCCAAGTCTGCAGCAGATCCCCATAAAATAAGGCCGTATGAAATGATGCTATTGAAGTAGGAAAAATACACCAACCGTGCCGTCGCCACATCGGTTAGCTGCCGTATCTTTCTGATTGCAAACGCAGCAGAGCTCAACCTATTCGCAATTGCTGTGGTGTGCGATCCCCACTGCAATTTAGAGTCCAGTGTTATTCCTAAGAATACCGTAGATTTTACAAATTCAATACTTTGACCGTTAAGTTTAATATTTGAGACCGAATTTGAATGAGGCGGATTTAACAATGAAAATTTAATACATTTTGTTTTCTTAGGGTTTAGTAACAAGTTATTGGCAGCAAACCATGCGGATATCATGGACAGAGTTTCATTGGGTTCAGTGAAATCGGTGTCTTTTCTACTAACTTTGAACAGTAAAGAGGTGTCGTCAGCAAACATAACTATCCCTGATTTCTGACTCACGGTATAAATTAGGTCATTTACGTAAACCAAATACAAGAATGGCGCTAGAATAGATCCTTGAGGCACTCCCATTTCGACCACAGATCCCTCCGATACCGTTCCATTAACCGCTACCTTTTGTTTTCTCTGTGTGAGGTAAGATTTGATGAGTTCTAAAGCGAGGTCACGAATACCATAGAAATTTAATTTACGAATTAAAGTGTCATGATCCACACAATCAAAAGCTTTCGAAAGGTCGCAGAATACACCTATAGCATCATGTGATTCCTCCCAAGCTTGTAATATGAATTTAACTAAACTGTAGCCCGCATCTGTAGTAGATCTACCTTTCGTGAATCCGAACTGCTGTGGATGCATGATTTTATGTGAATTGAAATGTGACATTATTTGCGTTAGCATTATTTTTTCGAATATTTTGCTAAACGCTGATAGGATGGATACTGGGCGATAATCAGAAGGATTATCCCTATCACCTGATTTAAATATGGGCACTATTTCTATAAAACCGCCTAAACTACTGGTGATGGATGGATGGATGTATGGATGTATGGATATATGGATGTATGGATGGATGTATGGATGTATGGATGTACGGATGTATGGATGGATGTATGGATGGATGGATGTATGGATGGATGGATGTATGGATGGATGTATAGATGTATGGATGGATGTATTGATGGATGGATGGATGGATGGATGGATGGATGTATGGATGGATGGATGTATGGATGGATGTATGGATGGATGGATGGATGGATGTATGGATGGATGGATGTATGAATGGATGTATGGATAGATGTATGTATGTATGGGTGGATGTATGGATGGATGTATGGATGGATGTATGGATGGATGTATGGATGGATGTATGGATGGATGTATGGATGGATGGATGGATGGATGGATGTATGGATGGATGTATGGATGGATGTTTGGATGTATGGGTGGATGTATGGATGGATGTATGGATGGATGTATGGATGGATGGATGGATGGATGGACGGATGGATGGATGGTTGGATGGATGGATGATGATGATGATGATGATGATGATGCATGTTTGAGAAAAGCTCTATACAATCCTCGGCAGGAAGAGGGATTGCTGGACTCGTTTTATCCGGCCTCGTCTACGACTCGGCCGTATACCCCAAATCTCGTCCATCAATCCCTTACTTCACGGCCTCTGCAGTAATGTACTATTAAAAGATTTTGATGTGCTCTATCCAGAAAAAGGCGACGGTCTATATGTTAATATAATAAACCTACGAGACAAAATAATTGCTCTAGCAAAAAAGAAGGAATCAATAATACGAGACAAGGATGTGAAGTTCAATATCAATAAATATCTGTCCACAATAGCTGATGGTAAGCACTTTTACGTACTATGTAATGCCGAATTTGATCACGTATGTAACTTCCCGTTGGTGTCTTGACTAAAATAATGTGCAATAGAGGAAGCTGGTCCATCAATGATTGACGTAAATGTAAATTTAAAAAAACTGTAGACCGTACAATAACATACATTATAATAACAAGCTGTATTTTTTATCTGGCGTTGGTAAGGCACTGTGTGGTGTTATTTTGATTCACGTGTGTGGGGTCCGTCACCAACCTCGCGTCATTGATTGAACACCAAGATGGAATCATCTTGATATTCGATCATCAGACATAGGAATCCGCGGGGCAAAATTGTTTGACAAGTAGGGAGTTCCTATATCGATAAACTCAACTATCGATGCTAGTTCTATATACTAGTGATCACTCAAGGGTTTGCTTGTAAAAATATGTTTTTAAAAAAGATTAAAAAAATTTAATTAAATAATAACTCAATACTCTTCTTAGTTTTTAAAAACAATTTTGTAATTTTACTCGTCCCAATTTTTTTCTTCGTGAATGTCCCATTTACCTACTATTGTTAATGTTAACGACCAGAATTTGTTCCATATTTTCGGGCGTTAATGACGCCCCCTACCTTTATATAACCTAGCGATTATTTAAAATATGCTATGTTGAACAATAGAACAAAAACACACAATGTTGGGGGCGATCACTAGTATATAGAACGAGCACCGATAATTTAATTTGTCGATATAGGAAGTCCCTAGGTACCTGTCAACAAAATTTGCCCCGTGGATTCCTATGTCTGTCGATCACGTAGGGTTGACGACGGCCTCTCGCAAATAGCCGGGTCAACACTGGACGATCAGATAGAGCATCGTTTTGCACAGAGTTGACAATAGATTCAGAAATCAAATTACTGCTCGGAGTGGTGGCTCGTTCAGTGTGGACCCGACTAACCAATTTTAATTAAGTTATTGCAGAGTGGGATATACCTTAGCGACTACCCTTAATGCTAAGTTATTCAAATGCATTAGCGTCGAACGTGAATATTTAGAACTCTTTGCGTGACTCGTAAACAGCACAATCATGTTTTATACTGCATGAGGTTGTTCTCGATTCACGCATTTTTAAATATTCACGTCCGAAGTTATTTAAGCAATAGATGATTAATGAACAGAGAAGACGAGGTAAAATAATTATATATAATTATTTGATGTGTATAAAAAATTACTGTTTTAGGGTTTCCATTGTAATAACAAGCTGTATTTTTTTTCTGACGTTGCTAAGGTAATACACTGTATGGTGTTATTTTGGTTCACATGTGTGAGGTCCGTCACCAACCCCACGTCATTGATTGAACACCAAGATGGAATCATCTTGATATTCGATCATCACGTAGGGTTGACGACGGCCTCTCGCAAACAGCCGGGTCAAGTTATTGCAGAGTGGGATATACCTTAGCGACTACCCTTAATGCTAAGTTATTCAAATGCATTAGCGTCGAACGTGAATATTTAGAACTCTTTGCGTGACTCGAAAACAGCACAGTCATGTTTTATACTGGTAGCATACTTGTAGATATTCGTAGTTGTGCAAACGATTAAACATTCATGAGGTTGTTGTCCTCGAGTCACGCATTTTTAAATATTCACGTCCGAAGTTATTTTAAGGAAAAGATGATTTATGAACAGAGAAGACGAGGTAAAATAATTATAAATAATTATTTGATAATGTATGAAAAATTGCTGTTTTAGGGTTTCCATGAATAAAACAATTAATTTGATTGATATCATAGTTTTATTACTTTATTACAATATAATTCCTTATCATTAAGTACAGTGTTTATTTTAATGCAATTTGTAAACTTAACACGGTAGTAATGTAATGTAACAAACAATTCATGTACTAATTATCACAATATTCACCAGCAGTTGCGATTTTCAGCGTTTCAGCACAGTCCTTTATTTTTCAGGGGTGGAAATATCCATATTCATGATAACCTTCCCTTCCGAAACATATATGGCAGTAATTATATAAATTTACCTTAGTAACTACCGCCCTGTGTATCAGGAGAGAAAGGTTATATTGAATATGGATATTTCAACCCTTGAAAGATAAAGAACGGTGCTGAAACGCTGAAAATTGAAACTGCTGGTGAAGATTGTAATAATTAGTACATGCATTGTTGTAACAACATTATTGCTGTGTTAAGTTTACAAATTTTACACTGTACTTGCGACGCACGGTACTCTGGTAGAGCTAACCTTCCTCGGGCAGAATTGGAAGAGAGACGACCTAAACTTGTGTATGATCTAGAAAATACACTAGCACAAGTTTCTGATTGGGGCACACGTAACTTAGTGCAGTTTAACCCCTCCAAAACACAAGTTTGCGTATTTACTGCCAAAAAACACCCGTTTGTCGCTGCTCCATGCTTCCTAGGATCACCCCTCAACACTTCGGAGAGTGTTGGGATCCTCGGTGTCGATATTTCGAGCGCGGTGCAATTTCGCGATCACCTGGAAGGTAAAACCAAGTCGGCTGCTAAAATGTTGGGCGTGCTTGGCCGCTCTAAGCGATACTTCACTCCAAAGCAGCGGTTTCAGATATATAAGGCCCAGGTTCGGCCAAGGATGGAGTATTGCTCTCATCTCTGGGCTGGCGCACCCCATTATCAGCTGCTTTCACTTGATCGCATAGAGTTGTCGGCAACCCCTCACTCTCCGTTAAACTCGATCCTCTTGCTCTCCGCAGAGACGTTAGCTCCCTTTGCGTGTTCTATAAGATCTACAACGGGGAATGCTCTGAGGAACTTTTTGACCTCATTCCGGCTGCGGGGTTCCATTACAGATCCTCCCGTCGTAAGCGTTCATTTCATCGACATCATGTTGTTGAATGGCAGTCTTCGACGGTGCGTTTTAAGCGGTCTTTTTTGCCACGAACTTGCAAAATCTGGAACGAGCTTCCCGCTGGGGTCTTCCCATTGAGTTACGACCTGGGTGCCTTTAAGAGGCGAGTGTACAATTTTCTGCAGGGCCGACAACGCACTGGTATCGCGTAAAGCGCTGCGAGTGTCTATGGACAGTGGTGTTCATTTAACATCAGGTGACCCACTAGTTCGTTTGTCTGGCTTCACTAACATAAAAAAAAAAAAAAATATAAACAACGTATATATTAAAATTTACAAAAAAAGAACTGAAATTCACTGCATTGTTTTGTATTATCAAGTGCGTCATAATAGGAAATGCTAAATTATGTAGTGATTATTAAGCCACCTTTCCTAATATTACAAAGCGTTTACTAAAATTAACTTCATTAGCTTATCTAATATTAGTTACAATTTACTAGAAGTTACTGAACTATGTTGTTAAATTAGATATATACCTAGCAGATTTAACAAAAGAAATACTTAAATTTACTACACAGTTTATTAACATGAAATACGACTTAATATAAACTAATGATCTATCTTCTGAATTTTACAAAACTTTACTTAAATGCACAACATAGTATAGTAATTATAGGTATGATTTTACTTACATTAATGATGCATTCTGTTAATTTAAGTGCATGTTTCACAACTTTTACAAAACGTTTAGTTAAATCCACAACGTAGTATAGTAATTATAGGTACGAGTTTACTTAAATTAATGATGTATTCTGTTAATTTAAGTGCATGCTTCACAACTTTTACAAAACGTTTACTTAAATTCACAACATAGTATAGTAATTATAGGTACGAGTTTACTTAAATTACTGATGCATCTTGTTAATTTAAGTGCATGCTCCACAACTTTTACAAAACGTTTACTTAAATCCACAACTTAGTTTGGTAATATTAAGTAAGACTTAATTTGAATAACTGGAGTATGTCGTCATTATAGAGATTGTTTTGTAAATTTTACTAATAATTGGTTTAAATCTATTATATAGTTGAGTAATATTACTTAACGTTGTAGTAAATTTAAGTTTTTTTTTGTGCATTTTGCTACCTCATTCATAGAAATTAATGGATTAGCCTTGTATAACCATGACGTCATCATTCGGGTATTAAAAAACTCTTTGTATTAACCGTGACGTCATCGATACGGCCATTACTATCACCTCTTAGAAATAACAAAACACATAATGTAATAATTACTGAATAGAATAACTAAAGCCGTCTTCTTGTTACTACAAAAAGTTTGTTGTCGCGGGAATTGTAAAAATTTTAGTAATCATAACTATTTTTTTGTTGGATTGAATGAACTTTTTTTTCAGTGAAGATTTCAACAAAACAGGTGTGTACATCACAGCACGCCATATCTACATCACATGATTTAACCAATCACAAGCGCTGTTCTACATCACGCTAACAAAGTTTTTAGTTTGATTCATATAAATAAAAGTTCCATTGTTTTAGCTGTTGGAGAAGCTGCGTCTACAAGCGAGCGTGAGATGTGGTGACTCCATACCACTTCATGTCAAAGGGTTTGGCTAACTCTGCGTCTGTCTTGGTATAAGCGGTGGCTTATTATCGTACCTCTTGGTTGGTTTTAATAACTCCAAAAAGAGCGGGCCATTTGGTACGGTATGACACAAACCTTAAGCGGCGGCTTATTACCATAGTTATGGTATGACGCACTCGGTAATCCAATGCTATATGCGCTCGGTAGCACTTGGAGAACCCCTCACACTCCTCACGTTGAAGAGCTTAGCCAACTCATCACGTAGGAGTGTGCCAAACACCATAACGATCCGAGGTCTAATCCCATTAATCGGGTATGATTTAAGCGTGAGAGTTATGAGAACCCTTGATAATCCAGATACCGGTTACTCGTGGAGAGTCGAGGGTTCTGATGTGTACATGAGTTCTTGTGCACACTGTGTTAAGCCTTTTGCTTTTTTTTTCCTAAAAAAACTTACGTTGAAACGATGGTGAACGGAACAAAAAACATAGACAAAAAGAAAGAATATGAAGAATATGGTAAAACGGAATAACGCATAAAGAAATCAAGCAAACAGAACTTACTTTGTGTTAATCAACGGAAAGCGCACAATCATTGAGCGTTCTGGTTAACGCAAGCACAGGATTCTAACCCTCGATATGTTTACTTACGTTGATCTAATCAACGCATGGTTCCGTTGTGCGTACCGATCAATGCGGTTGAGATTGTAATCCTCAAAAGGTATTGTTCCTTCTGACCCACGACCGCGGAGCGAAAGCGAAGCGGGCGAAGCAGTGGGGCATAAGGAACAATATCTACCTACTCCCGCATGCTAGTTTGCCCCCTATCTTATTTAGCTATGCAATCTCTTTGACCCTAATTAACCTTTGATTTCTTTATTATGTTACTACTTCAAGTAGAAGTACTTTATAGATTCCTTCACTTATTTATAGCTTTTATCTTCATTTGCTTATGCCCTTACTGTCTGTCCAAACATTGAATAACTCCTTAAGTCTGCTATTTTATTAAGTTGAACCACTTTTACTCGTTTTAACTAAACTTTATTACTAATATCTGGGCGACCGAGCTCTGCTCGGGCAGAAACTCGGTACCAAGCGTTTTCCCAGAGATAAGACCAAGCTAGATCAATTTTTCATCCCCGAAAACCCCCAAATACCAAATTTCATCGAAATCGTTGGAACCGTTTCCGAGATCCTGATTATATACACCGGAGGGGTGGGGGGGGGTTGAGAGGGGGGAAGGGGATGCGGGGGAGGGAGCGCGGGGGTATTAAAGGGGGGATGAAAATTTCATTGATTTTGCCGTAGGATGCACCGTTTTCAAGATATTTGACAAAAACACCGGAGGGGGTGGAGGGGTGAGTCACGTTAAACTATCGTCCGTAAGCCGACTTTACAGACAACCGGCTTTTCCTGTTCTGTGCTCCCAATAGGGAACGTGCACATAGACAGTGCTGCCAACTGGTGCCATAAGGGTGCCATCAATTTGAATGTTTTACCTTGATAAGTTTGTTTTACTGTCCGCATAGTGTCTCTTCTGTCGCATTAGTGCTGCCGCCTATAGTTACTGCACGTTCCCTATAATACTTTTTCTAACAAAAAAGTAACTTTTTCTCGCAAAAAATAACTTTTTCTCACAAAAAAGTAACTTTTTCTCACAAAAGAAGAAACTTGACGTTTTCTCATAAAAAAAAAAAACTTAAAAAAAAAAAACTAAAAATCTTGAAAAAAAACGTGGTATCGAACCGAGGTCGGCTGGATCCGCGACCACCCGATTTCTAATGTGCCATTATGATCTGCTCGAAGTCGGCGAAATTTAGCTTTATATTCTAATGCAAACAAAAATAGCCGGAAAACACGAGTAAAAGCGATTTTCTGAAAATGAAACATAGCTAGATCAGTTTTTCATCCCCGAAAACCCCCACATACCAAATTTCATCGAAATCGTTGGAGCCGTTTCCGAGATCCTGATTATATATATATATATATATATATATATACATATATACAAGAATTGCTCGTTTAAAGGTATTAGATATATTTCCCAAATGGCTATAATGTGTCGGAATATAGCTGACAACGGTATGGACTTTGATAACTCCTAAATTAGAGAATCAAGTCTGAGAGCACAATGTTCTAATATAACTTAGTTTTAATAATTGGACATAGTCACGAATAGCTTACATCTAAAGGGGCAGAAACAATAAGATCCCATCTTCGTATTATTTTCCTTTTTCATTTTTATTTTATATTTCTTTTTATTTATGCTTTTTCTTCCCAATGTTTCAGCGCTGAGTACTTGTTCCTCGTCTTCGCGCCCCGAGTGTCTCCTAAGGCAGCTTTTAACGGTAATATATGGCATTTTTCTTCTCCCTTTCTACCTCTTGCTCCCATAACTTCCTTCATAAGTGTGTTCTTTCTCTCTCTGTTAGAACTATCAATATTTTGCTCTTGCTAATTTTATTTATAACCATCATTTCCAACAACATTCTAGCCCACGCTTCCCATTGCTGGACTCAGGGCCCTCTCTTAAATTCCCCTTCATTTATAATCACATCTTAATCTTTTTCAGGCGACTGAATCTTAGCTGAGACTTCTAATTGCTGAGCTCTTCACTTTTGCTGAATTTCCCGAATGCTGCAAGTCATCCTCTCACCGAGGTAATTAATACCAGTTTATCATTACATATTAATTAACTATGGAATTTGAACCTTAAAGCAAAGTTTGTTTTTTTCTAGAAGGACCGTCTTGCCAACCCCTCCGGCCTTAGTTAACTTATAATGTCCATTGTATGTATTACTAAATTTGGACTTTACCCATACCTTTAGTGAGTTCTCTCTTTTTTTTCTGAACAATTATAAATTGTTAACTAAACCCGAGTCCTCCCACTGCCCAACTGATTCTATATAATACTGTGCCTCCTGTGATGAGTGATGTAACTTAACTTGTACCCTTTTGCGTGTTTTTATTTAGAAATAATCAGAAAAAAATTACGAATTTTTTGGTCTATGTCACGTACTTCTAGGTGATATAGTTTCGGAGATAATTTTGTGAAAAGTGATACAACTAGCAGCATTTCGGCAAAAATATTGTGCACATTGATATATATCAAGTTGTAACCCCTTTTTGTAATTACTCTAAAGGCTATTTTCGTGCTTCGTGGTATAAGTGAAATTGAATTTATTTTCACATTTTATTTTTCGGTTTTTTTTTCGGAAATATTGATATATTTACAGTTATATCACTTTTGACCAACTTTTCTAAAACCAGACCAGGGTACAACTCAACATGTACCTACCAATGTGAGACCAATTTGATACATTTTTTTGTGATAAGTGATACATCTCGTCATGAATCACTTTTCACAAATAATTTTTTAAATGTAAAACAAATTGGATTATATCTAAAAGTCAAACTATTCCCGTAAAATACTTATGCAATAACAGTTGTGTTAAGTGATACAAGTGCGAGCATAAAGAGTGTGATTGGAGTGCGCGGCGGTAAGGTGACGCGGGATCGGGGGTGCGCGGGACCTGTTCGCCTCAGTGTCGCTGCGGCTATGACAAGGTGTGGTCACGTTTGAATTCACTATGGATCGACGCGTATGTTGATAGTTGTATCATTTTACACGAATTTTCATATATTTTAATTTTTCGTCTAAGTATTGAAATATATCATTTGACACAAAATATTGTTACGTAATTGTACACTCACAGTAGCTTTTCTTTTTTTTTTTGCATTTTACATATGTATTTATTTGATCATGGGTGTCAATCTAACGTTTTAGAGATACTAAGATACTGAGTCCGTGCTTTTATTGTTTTGATTACCTATCTACCTATGCTGGCACAAATTCCTTTTAAAAAATAAGCCAATTACGATCTTATCAGACTAATACTATCAACTATGCTATTTAATTAATAACGCTACTTACCAAAACACATCAAACGGTTTTTATGTGTCCAAACAAATGAAAATGCCTCCAAAAACTACTAAAAAAACTTGAGGGGTTTCAGATTCAACCTACTATGATGATTTTGGATCATTTAGCAGCGATGATTACACATGCGGTACTGATGAATCTTTCTCTTCCACTGATGTTAAAAGAACGCCGGCCAATACAAGCAGAACTGCTACATCATTGAGGGGCAATATTATGGTTCCTGAAATACCATCGCCAGAACATCAGAGAGTCAACTCCAATACATCTGAGAGTGCTCCTGTTTTCTCTTTCTGGAAACGTAACGGTATGAACAGTAACGAAAATAAAAAACAAAATCAAGAAAAAATATGAAAGAAAGAAGAGAAGATAGAGTCAAGAGAAAACTATTTCGTAACACTGGTTTAGAATATTCAACCACATTAGGAAAGATAAAGAACAGACGTGAATTACGTGATCTGGAAAACTGTCGTCGTCAAAAATAGAAGAAGAGGCTGCCATTGCATTTAAGAAAAAACCTTTTTGAGACATTTGGAGCAGACTGAACTTCCCAGAGGAAGTTACGAGAAAAGGATCGATTACATTGCAATATGTATCGAAGTCTGCCGAAAGAAAACGTCCAAATCTTCTCCAAAGAAAAAACGCAATGCCACCTTTCGTTACTTCGTTCATAGTCATGATTCATGATCATAAAACACTTAAGGACTGTGATGATTGATGAATATGTGCCTTAAATGTGAGTTAATTTATTCACTGTGGAGAAGTTTAATAAACGTTGATTATTTTTCTAAAAACTTGTATTTATTTACACAATAAATATGAATGTTAGCGAGGGGTATAACTTGGCTTGTATCTTTTAACACTTTTATCACAGGGCTAAAATTTTTGCAAACTGATATAAGTTAGATAAGTTTTATTTGTAACGGGGTACAAAGCAAAAAAATCAATTTTTCTGGGTTTTATGTTTTACTTTAGTTCAAGCAACATTGAGCTGGGTACTTATAACACTGAGTTATAGGATTTTACAAGTTCATGTATATCAGTTTACACCAAGAGACATTATGGGTGCTCCAGGGGTGCACCATGATATAACTGAACTTGTATCATCTAACACGTATTATTTACTCGTATTAGACATTTCAATAGGTACAACTCACAGGTTTTCCCGATTTTCTTCGAACTTACAATATTTACCGAAAAACACTAAATACATGTTTGTAGAACATGTTTTTTTCTATAAAAAAAAGTACTCCGGTAAAAACTATCCCCCTTGGCTCACAAACCAGAATTTTTTTAATATTATTTTCGCTCTCCTGTAAAATGTCGATTTTGCACTTGTATCACTTGTATCAGGAGGCACAGATATTGCCCCTCAATGATGTAGCAGTTCTGCTTGTATTGGCCGGCGTTCTTTTAACATCAGTGGAAGAGAAAGATTCATCAGTACCGCATGTGCAATCATCGCTGCTAAATGATCCAAAATCATCATAGTAGGATGAATCTGAAAACCCTCAAGTTTTCTTAGTAGTTTTTGAGGCATTTTCATTTGTTTGGACACATAAAAACCGTTTGATGTGTTTTGGTAAGTAGCGTTATTAATTAAATAGCATAGTTGATAGTATTAGTCTGATAAGATTTATTGGCTTATTTTTATTAGCTATTAGAGCTAAAAGGAATTTGTGCCAGCTTAGGTAGATAGGTAATCAAAACAATAATAGCACGGACACAGTATCTTAGTATGTCTAAAACGTTAGATTGACACCCATGATCAAATAAATACATATGTATGCCTTCTTGTATGCAAGTGTAGGTATTATAGCTTAGTATGTAGTTTTCTCTTTTTTTCTTTCTTTCTTTTTTGTAAAGGATTTAAGTAGATTAAGATCAGAGTTTCAGAGAGTGAAATTTTTCTGCCAACAAACTGTCATGCACTGATTATTAGAGAAATAAATTAAAAAAAAAAATGCAAAAAAGAAAAAAAAACAGCTACTGTGACTGTACGTTTACGTAACAATATTTTGAGTCAAATGACATATTTCAATACTTAGACGAAAAATTAAAATATATGAAAATTCGTGTAAAATGATACAACTATCAACATACGCGTCGATCCATTGTGAATTCAAACATGACCACACCTTGTCATAGCCGCAGCGACACTGAGGCGAACAGGTCCCGCGCACCCCCGATCCCGCGTCACCTCACCGCCGCGCACTCCAATCACACTCTTTATGCTCGCACTTGTAACACTTAACACAACTGTTATTGCATCAGTATTTTACGGGAATAGTTCGACTTTTAGATATAATTCAATTTGTATTCCTTTACATTTAAAAAATTATTTGTGAAAAGTGATTCATGACGAGATGTATCACTTATCACAAAAAAATGTATCAAATTGGTCTCACATTGGTAGGTACATGTTGAGTTGTACCCTGGTCTGGTTTTAGAAAAGTTGGTCAAAAGTGATATAACTGTAAATATATCAATATTTCCGAAAAAAAATACCGAAAATAAAATGTGAAAATAAATTCAATTTCACTTATACCACGAAGCACGAAAATAGCCTTTAGAGTAATTACAAAAAGGGGTTACAACTTTATATATATCAATGTGCACAATATTTTTGCCGAAATTCTGCTAGTTGTATCACTTTTTACAAAATTATCTCCAAAACTATAGCACCTAGAAGTACGTGACATAGACCAAAAAATTCGTAATTTTTTTCTGATTATTTCTAAATAAAAACACGCAAAAGGGTACAAGTTAAGTTACATCACTCATCACAGGAGGCATAGATTTTAAGTGTGTGTTTTTGTGTACGTGTTTAGGTTTATTATTAAGGTATTTAGAAACAAAGTATAATTTTGATTTTAAATTTCTAGAATAAGTTTTTTAGTTAGGAAATAGGCAAAACCGTTACAAAAGTAATGAACGTGTGCAAGAAGAGGGCCACTGCTAGCGACTTATTTGGAGGTGGTGATGATATCAATGGTAAAGATACTAAGAACTCTTTATATTCGTACATTACACGACGGCTAGGGAATGGTTAGTCAAAGCAGTCGTATGATGATAAGAATGGAAACCATTACGTCGAACTGAAAATATACAATTGCGACGACATTGAAAAGGTTTCACCAATGAATCGTTGGAGGCATGCGATTGTTGCTCTTAAAAACAGAACGAACACAGATACACACCGGCATGGGGCTTGTTGTCTCAATATTTGACTGCAGTTCGTGAAGAATTTTCAGATTGCCCCTCAACCTTTCTTAATTTTTACTATTAAACTAATACTCATTTTGAAATATATTCATTTACTTTTAGTGTTTTAATTAACCGCTATAATTAACTATAGGTACTCGTATACTAATGTAATGATTTTAAGTAAATAAATACTCTATCTATATAATGAGTTCCTAATATGCCTTTTTATTTACAGCTACATCAAACACAATGTCTATGCCATTGAATTCACACCAAAATCGAGATCTTATTGAATGTGATAAATGCTTGATAATATTACCGAGAAGTAGATATCATTATCATAAGAGAACAAATTTACATAAGTCTAATTGTTTATTGAGAACTGAGTTTGAAAATATTCAAATTATATCAACAGCATTTAAAAAGAGAATTGCAACATATCGTTTAAATCCTAAGCTCAAATATTTAACTCCTGAAGCATTTCTCTATGACAATTTGATTGAAATCATGAAACTTATTAAAATGACATTAATGAAAAATAATTGTATATAAATAAATCTAGAATTATATGCTCATTTCATTCTACCTGATGTGGGTGAAAAGCAGCTTAAGTCTTTTAATACCAAGTATGATGTCATTCTATCAAGCAGCAATTTAAAAGAGTGGTGTTCAAAAATGGTTGATGTAATGAAGGAAAAACTTACCGAATTTGAATGCTCTCAATCTGGTTGGACCTTTCATTCAGTAAATCACTTGGAAATAAATATTAACCAACTGTACCGTCATTCGAAGCCTTAATAAATGAGAGTGGCAACACAGTTTACCTAATCTATAACGGTTAAAGTGCCTTTTTCAGCCCTGGTCACCCTAAGTTCCCGCCTTTTTCCCCCTCCAAAAACCCCACCAGCAGTGACAGATGTGGCTGTCACGGATTTCGGCCTCATTGGCTTTTAGTTTTCCGAACTATACGGTTGAGTTCCAGAACACACGTCTGCGACGGCATTCTGGTAACAAAAGTGTCATAAGTATTTCAAACGGTGTAACCGTTCGCTATTTATGTTAATTTAATTTATATATTTTCAGTGAAATATGGAGGAACAAAATAACAGTGATTCCTCTTCTTCGGATACTGATAGTAGCAGCTCCGATTCACCCGCTCCCGCTAAACAAGCAGAACCACAAGCAGGGCCGTCACGCAAAAGAAAGATGTCCCGTAAAACCACGAAAACTAAGCGTAAGCGACAGGATGATACGGCAAACAATCTCACCAAAGAAGTAAGTGAACTAAAACAGTTTCTATCCTCGTTGTACCCGCAACCCATGCCTATGCACCCGATGCCGCCCTTCACCTGTCCTAGTGATTGTGATGACGATGTTAGTCTTAACGTAAGTGGCGACTTATTTCCGGACGAAGAAACAAATAACCAAGACAAAACGACCGCTTTAGTTGATTTAAGTATCAATCTACCCTACAGCACTAAAGTAAAAGAGCCTGCAATACCGAAATCATCACAAACTCACATTGATTTTTTAAATTCGATTCAGCATTTTGGTTCTTCTGATTGGGCTGATATCCGCTATTCAGAGGTTCAAAAAGAATATTGTTCTACCCCAGGTTTCGTAGATTCCGAATGTAATGATGAACTAAAACCTTACGATAAAATCACTTCATTGAGCATCACTGAGAAAGGCTTTGCGGCTGTTACGCAAGCTTTGATCAAGCAAAAAGAATCTATGCAATCTGGGTTAGAGTCTCTGCTTTCTTGGGTTTCAACCTGTGATGACCTCACTGTATCGGCTTTGAAAACTAAGCTTAAAGAAATTTTTATTGAGGGCTCTTACAATAAAATATCGGTTGACCTTCTTCAAATGGTATGTGGCCATAGGGCTGACCTAATTCAACAAAGGCGTGACAATATATTAAAATACGTAAAAGATAAGTACATACGGGGTGCTATACGTAAAATCCCTCCGACATGTGACTTTCTTTTTAATAAAGAAAGGTTATCTTCAGAGTTGGAGAAGAATGGCGGGGTTTCTAAGACGTTTTGGCCGTTACGTAACGCAACGTCGTTTAAATCCAACTGGCCGGCTGCGCAAGCCGGACCGTCTCATGCTAAGCCGCCCACGCAGGGCGTACGCGAATATCCCGCAAAGAGTTCGTTCGGCAGGTACATGACGAGCCAGCCTGCGCAAGGCGCTCCGTTATACCCTTATCCTGCGCAAGGATATTACATGAACCAACCACCGCCTGTACAGCCTTATTACATGCCAAAACGATTTGCGCAAAATCGAGACTACAAGCATAGTAATAAAAACAATGTGTCTAAAAATCGTCAAAAATCTAGATTTGATGACTAGTCGAATAGGAATAATTCAAAAAATAATCGGGACGGTAAGCACTTTCAGGGCAAGCGAAGATTCTGACTCGAAACCGCAGGCCTTCAAAGCGGGTCGCCTTATAAACCATATTCATGTTTGGACTCAAATGCAGGCACCAGAGTCAATTTTAAAAATGATAAGAGGGTATCGATTGCCTCTTATACAAAAAGTACCCCTTTGTTGGCCAAGTATCGATCACAAATATCAGACAAATTCATCTCCTCAGATGAGGGTAGCTATAAAAGAATTAATAAAAATCGGTGTGCTCGAACCGGTGTTGCCATCCCGGAACTTCATTTCGCCGATGTTTTTGGTTCCGAAATCCGACGGAACAATGCGGCCAATTTTCAATCTACGCAATTTAAACAATTACCTAATTACGTCAAAATTCCGATTAATAAATGTCAAAAAGTACCCGACTTTCTACAACCTTACGATTGGTTAATAAAAATCGACCTTTCGAATGCATACTTTCACCTTCGCGTAGCGGAGTCTCACAGAAGATATTTGAGAATAATGTACAGCAAAAAATTGTACCAAATAACGTGTCTACCCTTTGGTCTAGCCACGGCGCCAAAAGTATTCGCCACCCTGTCAAACTGGGTATCCCAGAAATTATGAGAAAAGGGTTTAAGGGTAATAGTCTACTTGGACGACTATCTTATAGTCCACCAAAACAGACACGTCCTGTCAATACAAGCTCTCGAGACTGTAAACCTTCTACAGAATCTGGGTTGGCAGATAAATTACAAAAAATCGGTCCTAAAACCACAACGAAGTCTGGATTTTTTAGGAATAACGTGGGATCCCTGGTTGGGGATAAAAAGCTTGCCACAGATAAAATGTGTGAACCTAAAAGACAAGATTCTTTCTGTGCTCTCGCGGAAAACAGTACGATTAAAAGAAATTCAAAGTCTAATAGGTCTCATAAACTTCGCAAGTTTTGTTGTGCCGCGAGGTCGTTTAAACCATCGCGATCTGATCAAGTTCTCATTGAGCCTCCCAGAAAACGATTCCTTTCACCGCTACCCAGTCCCCGAGGAGGGGCTAAAAGAATTAAGGTGGTGGTTGAACAATTACAATCGTCCATCTGTCATTCACCAACCGCCAATTCAACACTTTCTGGTGACAGACGCTTCCGATCTAGCCTGGGGAGCCTGTCTAGACAATCTCAAATTGGCAGGCGATTGGACCCGACACGAGAGACACCTCCATTCCAATCAAAAGGAAATGCTAGCTGTGCTTCACGTATTAAAAGATCAAGGTCCTTACCTGAGAGACTCTGCAGTCATGTTGCAATGCGACAACAAGACAACGATCGCATATATAAGAAAGGAAGGCGGCTCGAAGTCAACAAGCTTGATGAAAATTACCAGACAGGTTTTCAGTTTGCTCGACAGATACAACATCCACCTGACTGCTCACCACATCCCAGGGAAGTTCAACGGAGAGGCGGATCATCTATCTCGTGCCAGGATCAATCCAGAGTGGCATTTACTTCACGAGGTAACAGAAGTCATATTCCAGAAGTGGGGAGTACCGTATGTCGATCTGATGGCGTCAAAAACAGCCCATGTGGTACCCCGATATGTAAGTCTGGATCTGTTAGACCAGAATGTTCTGTTTCACGATGCCTTCAGCCGAACATGGGACTTCCCACTAGCATGGATCTTTCCCCCACCATTTCTGATTCCCAAGGTATTAACCCACTTGAATTCTGCGAAAGGAATTTATCTCATTGTAGTCCCCAAATGGGAGAAAGTATTTTGGAAGCCAGACATCAGGAATCGTGCGCTATGTCCACCCTTCACAATACATCGCCTGCACCGAGTCCTAGTCGACACAGTAACGGGTTTGCCCCCACAGAAGGTCAACGAAATGACTCTTCAGGTTTGGAAATGTGGGGGTGGGCCACAAAGATAACTGATTGGTCCATAGAACAAAAACTCCTTTTACAGTCTGGCTGGCGTGAATCATCCCTTAAAACTTATAAACATGCATGGTCACGATGGCTTAAGTGGTGCCAAACTAATAACGTAACATCTCCTCAAGACCCGAATGGGTCTCAATTGGCTAGATTTTTATGTGATTTATTTCAAAAAGATGGTTTATCATACCGCACGATTTTAGTCTATAAATCTGCAATTGCTACAATGTGTAACCCTGATTTATCAGATAGATTAAGTTCGAATATTTTGGTTAAGAAAATACTTAAATCTATTGCTATACAAAATCCTCGTCAGTCGAATAAGCCGCCCATATGGGACACTGATATTTTATCAAATTATCTTTTAAATAATACTTGTGATGAGAATAATCTATTTCAGTGTTCCAAACGAACGGCAACACTTTTGTTGCTGTGTTCAGGTCGTCGCGTCCACGATCTGACATTGTTGTCAGTTAACGATAAGATGTGTGTTATAGAGGATAATGAAATTGTATTTTGGCCTAAATTTGGTTCAAAAACAGATAATGTGACTTCTAGGCAGTCAGGTTGGCGGTTACTAAGTAATATGGATCATAGTGCTATCGACCCAGTGCATTGGGTTAAACGTGTTATTGCTTTGTCTACTGATAGACGGAAAGTATGTAAAAGTGATAGCTTATTTTTAACTGCTTGTGGAACGCCAAAGGCTGCTTCGCGGACCGTAATTGCTGGCTGGGTAAAGCGTATTTTGGAAGAAGCAGGTATTAAAGCTAGTCCAGGTAGTGTTCGCCCAGCTGTTGCCTCCAAAAATTGGTTTTTAAATTTACCCCTAGATGATATATTGGCTCGTGGTAACTGGCGTTGCCAGGAAACATTTACAAAATATTATTGCCGTGAAATACAGCCCACGGATTCCCAAACATCTGGGGTTCTTTCAACATTTGCCCCTATGTAAATTGCCCCTGAGACTATGCCTTCATACAAATAGGTTAAGATGTTTTTATGCTTAAGTACAATCTCTGTATGCTTAAGTATATGTGTATATGATCACAAGGCAATTATGATTTAATTTTTTTTCTAATTATTTAAGGTTGTGCAAATGCTGATTTAGGTTTGTAATCCTAGCACACTCAAATTAAGCGATAATTGTAATGCTTAAATCTCTTTACAATACTACTAAAACTCATCCCCTTGGAGGCTGCTGACAAATAATTATCTTGATTATATTATTATTATTATTGTTTTGCAATAAATCTGTGTAAATTATCAATTTTTTAAAAATTGTATCATGCATATATATGTGTTGTGTAATATAATATAACACTACAATTAAAAATAAAATAAAATATTAAAAGTTACAGATGCTTATATATTTAAAACTTTTGTTGTACTTTTATGTAATAATTTAAAAGATTATCTTGTAAAAATTGCTTTGCAGTTTAGTTGTTACTCAGAACTTTTTATGGACTGTTAATTTAAAGTGGTTGATTTTTTTTTTCTGTTAAGTGACAAACTAATTTCTATGTAACTACTGAACAATTTGTATTTAATAACAAGATCAGTTAGTTTTTGTTTTAATTTCTAAAACAATCTTTTATACATGCTAGTGAATTATATTTTAATACCAATTTGTAATTGGTGTGTGTTTTTTCTAAAAATAAAATTATACCTAATTGCTATTTTGAGTGGTTGTTTCATTGCTTAGTAGGAATATTTTAATTAAGTAGTTGTTGGAATTCAAGTTTCCATTAATGATTTTTATTTCAATTTGCAGCTTCTCTGCTAGGTAACATTTCAAAGTGTGTTTATACATTTTATAATTTTTAAAATTAATTTTCTCAAACATGCTTTGAAATATATGCTTTAATGTCACGAAATGAAGCCATGAAGTTTGTTGTTTATGGCTCCCTACATTACTTCTTGGCCTAGGCCATAAAAGTAAGTATGAAAAACCATTATTGTCCGCTGCTGTAACTTTTTAAATTTGCTCACTAACACTAAACTGACAAAGGAAAAATTACATACAGCCAACTTACGACATTAAAAAAATCTATCTTCTTTTATTTCTATAAAACCGCCTAAACTACTGGTGATGGATGGATGGATGTACGGATGGATGTATGGATGTATGGATGGATGTATGGATGTATGGATGGATGTATAGATGTATGGATGGATGTATGAATGGATGGATGGATGGATGTATGGATGGATGGATGGATGGATGTATGGATGGATGGATGTATGGATGTATGTATGGATGGATGGATGGATGTATGGATGTATGGATAGATGGATGGATGGATGGATGGATGTATGGATGGATGGATGTATGGGTGGATGTATGGATGGATGTATGTATGGATGGATGTATGGATGGATGTAAGGATGGATGGATGTATGGATGGATGTATGGATGGATGTATAGATGTATGGATGGATGTATGAATGGATGGATGGATGTATGGATGGATGGATGTATGGATGGATGGATGTATGGATGGATGGATGTATGTATGTATGGATGGATGGATGTATGGATAGATGGATGTATGGGTGGATGTATGGATGGATGGATGTATGGATGGATGTATGGATGGATGGATGTATGGATGGATGTATGGATGTATGGGTGGATGTATGGATGGATGTATGGATGGATGGATGGATGGACGGATGGATGGATGGTTGGATGGATGGATGATGATGACGATGATGATGATGATGATGATGATGATGCATGTTTGAGAAAAGCTCTATACAATCCTCGGCCGGAAGAGGGATTGCTGGACTCGTTTTATCCGGCCTCGTCTACGACTCGGCCGTATACCCCAAATCTCGTCCATCAATCCCTTACTTCACGGCCTCTGCAGTAATGTACTATTTATGAAGGAACTAGAACTACCTACGTATTTAGTTCCTGTGTTTTGGCAGTGAATGTGTTCAAATAATACATTCAATGCAACCTGTTATTACTCACATTGGCTATCATAATCATACCATAAGTTTACCCCACCAGGCGATAACAAACACGTCTCATTTATTAAGGCTTCGAATGACGGTACAGTTGGTTAATACCAGCGTTTTACCCTCCAATAAAACGCTTATTAATCAACTTACCTCATTCGAAGCCTATTTTAATTCCTTCCTGGTGTAAATGAGCCGCAATGAGGCCGAAATCCGTGACAGCCACATCTGTCACTGCTGGTGGGGTTTTTGGAGGGGGAAAAAGGCGGGAACTTAGGGTGACCAGGGCTGAAAAAGGCACTTTAACCGTTATAGATTAGGTAAACTGTGTTGCCACTCTCATTTATTAAGGCTTCGAATGAGGTAAGTTGATTAATAAGCGTTTTATTGGAGGGTAAAACGCTGGTATAAACAAATACTGTCCTATGAGAGGAGGCACTTATTTACCATTACCGCAAATAGTAAAAAACACGAAAAGTTGTATAAATATTCAGAATAACGATGTATGCTGTTTTCTATGGTCTATTGTAGCGGGTTTATATCCAGCCAATATGAATGTATGTAGAACATCTTCTTACCCACATTATTATGAAGTACTTAATATTGAAGGTATGTCTTTTCCTCCATCATATAATGATATAAAACTATTTGAAAAAATAACTCCAATATCAGCATAAACATATATGGCTTAGATAAATACTCCGTAGTCACAGGACCTTTGTATCACACGCAATTAAAAAAAAATGAACACATAAATTTACTTTATTTCGAAAAGTCAGGAAAAGGTCATTATTGTTTAATAAAGGATATAATTCGTTTAGTTCGACGTCAAGTTACAGCTCACAAGGGAGAAATGTATTTTTGTGATGCATGTTTACAATTCTTTTCATCTGAAAACAAGTGTGAGAAGCATTTGTGCTCTAAAATTTTATCTGTTTTACCTGAACTAAATAATACATTACAATTTGAAAACTTTGAAAGACAAGAAAAAATTAACTTCGTTATTTATGCTGACTTTGAGAGTCTATTATTAAATTATTCTAAAAGCATCTCAGAAAACACCCATACTCTGAAAATACATGAACCATCGTGCTTTGGTTATATATGTTGTTCTCATGATGAATCCTTAAACAAATACGTTAGCTATAGAGGTCCTGATTGCGTTAAAGTGTTTGTAAAAGAATTAACAAAAGATATTATTCAGATTAGTCAAGTTTTAAAAACCAAGAAACCAATGATGTCGTTAATCAAAGAGCAAGAGATTAATTTTGAAAATGCTACGATCTGTCATATTTGTAAATTCTTCTTAGTGGGTGATAAAGTTGCTGATCATGATCACAGAACATCTCAATACAGAGGTGCTGCGCATTCACTCTGCAACTTAAAATATCGTGTGTGTCGCTTCATACCTGTAGTTTTACATAATTTGTGTGGTTATGATAGTCATTTTTTTATTGAAGAACTGAGCAAGTATGGGGACATACAAATTATCCCAAAATCAAAAGAAAAGTATTTATGTATTAAAACAACATTAAAAGATCTTGATGTTCAGATGAAATTTATAGATTCATATCAATTTTTAAGCTCGAGTTTAGAGGATATCTCTAATACTTTGAATAAAAATGAGTTTATTCACTTATCAAAAGCTTTCCATGATGAAGAGTTATTTAATTTGATGCGACAAAAAGGCATTTATCCATACGATTATATGGATTCTTGGGAAAAGTATGAAGAAAAAAGTCTCCCACGCATAGAATTATTCTTCATTAATTTAAAATTAGAACATATCAGCGATGATGACTACTTAAGAGGATAAAAAGTTTGGAACAAATTTGATATTAAAACTTTAGGTGAATATACAGACTTATATTTAAAATCTGATGTATTATTGCTTTGTGACGTTTTCGAAAACTTTAGAAATACTAGTTTGCATTATTATAATCTTGATCCTGCTTACTATGTGACTTCACCCGGCTTAAGCTGGGATGCAATGCTCCTGTATACAAGAGTACAGCTTGATCTAATAAGTGATTTAGAAATAAATGAATTCATTGAAAAAGGAATTCGAGGGGGCTTAGCTCAATGTTCTTTGCGACATGCGAAAGCAAATAATAAATATCTACCAGATTATGATGTAACGATACCATCTACATTTTTGATTTATCTTGATTGTAACAATCTTTATGGATATGCTATGATGCAAAAAATGCCTATATCAGAGTTTAGTTTCTTGCATGAAGATTACGTGAACTCATTTAATGTGTTGACTAAGGGAGATGATGATGAATATGGTTATATTTTAGAAGTTGACTTGAGTTATCCAGATCACTTGCATGATACTCATGCTGACTTACCATTTGCACCTGAAAAATATATTCCACAAGGAGGAAAGACTTCTAAACTCATAGCTAATTTGTATGATAAGCATAAATATGTGATACATTATGTTCACCTCAAAGAATGCTTAAAACAAGGACTTGAACTGAAAAAAATACATCGCATTTTGTGCTTTCGTTAGGACAATTTTTTGAAAAAGTACATAGAGCTTAATACCACTCGACGACAAGCTACTAAGTCTGCTTTTCAAAGCTCCTATTTTAAGCTTCTAAATAATGCTATTTTTGGGAAAACTATAGAAAACAAGCGAAAACAAGTGAATGTGAAACTAATTAGAACTTGGAATGATGTTGAGAATAAAACAAATAAACGTCTTGGAGCCTGCCAATTAATCGCGAAACCTAATTTAAAGAGTATTTCTATTTTTTCAGAAAATTTTGTGGCTATTCAGTTACACCATGAAAAAGTAAAATTAGATAGACCAATATACATTGGGTTTACAGATCTAGAATTAGCTAGAAATCATTTATACAAGTTCCACTACAATTTTATTAAGAATCAATATAATCAGAATGCCAAATTATGTAACACAAATACAGACAGTTTGCTTTATTCAATAGAAACGAATGATTTTTATTTTGATATGAAAAAAAAAATATTAAACAGTTTGACACAAGCAATTTTCGCACTAGCAATCCATTGAACATGCCTAGATTAAATGCAAAGTACCAGGTCTTTTTAAAGATGAAGTGGCTGAAGATGTGATATCAGAATTTTTAGGACTTAGAGCTAAGCTTTACTGTATTAAGACACTTAAATCAAAAATAACGAAGGCGAAAGGTGTTTCAAAACCAATTACAAATAGATTAGAGCTTTCTCATTACAATCACACATTGACTACTAGTACAAAGTTGAGAAGTGAAATGAATATGATAAAATCAATACGACATACATTGTACTCGCAAAAAGTAAATAAATTGGTGCTTGATAGATCGGATGATAAAAGACAAATACTTGAAAACCAAGTAAATACTTTGCCATGGGGTCATTATAGCAGAATCTTTTAAATAAATCTGAAAGTTATATGTTGTTTACACGTATTGTTGCAGTAGTAAATAAAAAATATGTTAATTTACTAAGAAACTAATAAGCAGTATTATAGAAATGTAAAATTAATACGTTAGGACTAAGACAGCATTGACCTTATTTTTATAAGAAAAATACACTATACATTAATTTAAGTTTATATACCCAATAAAGTTTTGAATTTTTACTTTTCTTTTATTTTCTTAGAATTTTACATTTTTATCATCTTTATTTTATTAACATATCCTATATAAAGCATTGCAATGTTTTACTTGAGTCCTATTCATGATGAAATTCGTTAAACATGCACAAAGTCTGGAAGTAAATAATATAAAAGTAGAAAATGAAACGCAAAAATTAAAGCATAGTACATTATTCCCTAATACCATTCGTTGCATCATATGTGGTCCCTCAAACTATAGTAAAACAAATATTATGTTAAATTTATTGTAACATGAAAATGGTCTAAGATTTAAGCATATTTATCTATATTCAAAGACAGCCTTTCAACCTAAATATCGCTTTCTTCAGCGTGTAATAGAGACAATTCCAGATGCTTATTTTTTTATATTTTACAACAATAATGAAGTCGTTCATCCGAATGATGCTTTGTCAAATTCAATCATGATTTTCGATGATGTTGCTTGCGAAAATCAAGTAAATATCCAGAATTACTTTGCTATGGGAAGACATAGAAAAATTTATTGTTTTTATTCATCCCAAACGTATTCAAAAATCCCAAAACAACTACTAAGAGATAATGTTAATCTTTTGGTTGTGTTTAGACAAGATGATACTAACTTAAAACATATATACAATGAACATGTAAACACAGACATAGATTGGATAAAATTTAAAAAGCTGTGTTCTATTATTTCGTGTGATAAATATAGCTTTTTATTGATAAATAAAGATTGTGAAATAAATAAAGGTAGATATAGACGAGGATTTGACACGTTTGTTTACTTTTGAGTTTATCATTATATAAGGATTTCTATTCGCCTAACACCTCATTTAAAAACAAGTGTTTGTATTAAACGGTTTTTCGTTAAAGTTGCTAAAATGGATAAAAATATAAAAAATCAACTCATTAAATCAGTGAATAATATAAAAAATAAAATAAAAAAGATTCAGAATGAAGAACACGAGACCAATATACATTTTAAAAAAGTTTTTAAACCCATAACAGACCCCTTAGCAACCCTAGTTAAAATAAATGGGAACCCAGCTTTTAACACATCCGAAATAGATAGAAATAATACGTCCTTGGGTGTAAATTCTTCCATGGGATATGAAAAGTTTAAAGATCCAATTGATGATAATACGTCTGTGAGTTTAAATTCTTCCATGGGATATGAAAAGTTTAGAGATCTAATTGATAATGAGTCTGCTCAGCATTCAGAATATTTCGAATATCCTAATAACGATGCTCTTATTTTAAATGAAGATGAAAAAAAAACACAAAAACGAAATAATGACACTCTTTTATCCCTGAAAAAAGACGACATGCTTGACATATATGAAAATATGAACGTACCATTTGGGATTCGGAGAACTAACAAAAAACTAACGATGGGAAATGCAGATGTTAAATTATCTTATATAAATAATCAGTCAAATAAGGAAAAAAAAATACGTAATTACCATCAATAATAAAAATTACGAATTAACAGCGGGTTTGAAGGAGCTTTTGATGCGCAATAAACCTAATCTAAAGCTTGTAACTGAAGAAGACAAAACTGAATACAAGGAAATGTTAATCAGCACGAGCGCACACAAACGGGACTATGACCCGAACGGGCAATTAAAAGGAGACAAAGGATTAAAATACGGTACTATTATCAAACCTTTATTTTCCCAACTAAACGAGCGCAATAAAGAATCTACTGAAGAGCTAGCGGAATTAAAAACAGGTGGAAACTTACCCGAATTGAAACAGTACAAAAGTAATACTGATTATATTTATTGGGATGATCCAAATGAACTGATAGAAAGGTTGAAACTTTTAATTGCATCCAAAAATGCTGGTAATACCAACCATGATAATGAAATTATATCAATTATTGAAAAGTAAAAAGAAGCTAATATTATAAAAGAATAAAATTCACGGAAAGAGTAACATTGTGCTCAGTATTGGAAACCGTATTAGACATGAGCATGGAAAATATAAAATTAAAAAACAAACAATGCTAATTGTACATAACACGGAATTAAATGAGACCTCTACTTCGAATAGGCTTATATTACGTAAAGTAGTCAATCAAGAGGGTATCGATACAATTGTAAAAGATTTTGTGAATAAAGTGGAATATCTTAACAAGCTAAATTTAACTTAATGTATCACATAAAGAAAGTTGAAAAAGACATTAGAAACGAAGATTTAGAAGAAAACTTGAACAAGCATTATGAGCAAATCAGACGTCGTAAATGAAATTCATAAAAATGTTAGAGTGAATTTCCCTCGGAGAAATGTAATATCTATATATATAAAATTCTAAACTGACTGACTGACTGACTGACTGACTGACTGTTGATATATCAACGCACAGCCCAAACCACTGGACCTAGAGACTTGAAATTTTGCACATAGATTCCTTATACAATGTAGGCATCCACTAAGGAAGGATTTTCGGGAATTCCCACGGGAACGGGAAAAAACGGGATTTATAGATTCGATTCCGAGTGACCGTATCTCAGTAACTATAATAACTAGACTCTTCAAATTTGATACACAAGTAGGTATTACAATAATGAAAACATCGATTTCAGGATTTTTCAAAATTCTCACGGGATAAGGAATAAACGGGATTTATATATTCAGTTCAACGGAATCCTATGAACTATAATTACTAGACTCTTCAAATTTGGCATAGAAGTAGGTAATTGTAATAGTAAAAAACAATTTTAAGAATTTTTGGAAATTCCCACGGGATAAAGAAAAAACGGGATATTTCGTTTAACTGGTCGTAGAAAGCTGAAATTTGGCATGAAGGTTGCTTGGGGAGTGTAAAGGAGCATTGAGAGAGGAATTTCTAAAATTCCCACGGGAACGGGAAAAAACGGGATTTATATATTCGATTCCGAGTGACCCTATCTCAGTAACTATAATAACTAGACTCTTCAAATTTGATATACAAATAGGTATTATATTAGTTAAAATATTAAAATCAGGATTTTTCAAAATTCCCACGGGATAAGAAAAAAACCGGATTTATATATTCAGTTCAACGGAATCCTATGAACCATAATTACTAGACTCTTCAAATTTGGCATAGAAGTAGGTAATTATAATAGTGAAAAACAGTTTTAAGGATTTTCAGAAATTCCCACGGGATAAAGAAAAAACGGGATTTATCGTTTTACTGGTCGTAGAAAGCTGAAATTCGGCATGTAGGTTGCTTGGAGAGTGTAGAGGAGCATTGAGAGAGGAATTTCCAAAATTCCCACGGGAAAGGGGAAAAACGGGATTTATATATTCGATTCCGAGTGACCGTATCTCTGTAACTTTAATAACTAGTCTCTTCAAAATTGATACACAAGTATGTTTTATATTAGTTAAAACATTAATTTCAGGATTTTTGAAATTCCCACGGGATAAGGAAAAAAACGGGATTTATATATTCAGTTCAACGGAATCCTATGAACTGTAATTATTAGAATCTTCAAATTTGGCATAGAAGTAGGTAATTATAATAGTAAAAAATTGTTTCAAGGATTTTCGGAAATTCCCACGGGATAAGGAAAAAACGAGATTTTTCGTTTTCTGGACGTAGAAAGCTGAAATTCGGCATGTAGGTTGCTTGGAGAGTGTACAGGAGCCTTGAGAGATGACTTTCCAAAATTCCCACGGGAACGGGAAAAAACGGGATTTTTCGTTTTACTGGTCGTAGAAAGTTGAAATTCGGCATGAAGGTTGCTTGGGGAGTGTAAAGGAGCATTGAGAGAGGACTTTTCAAAATTCCCACGGGAACGGGAAAAAACGGGATTTTTCGTCTTACTGGTCGTAGAAAGTTGAAATTCGGCATGTAGGTTGCTCGGGGAGTTTAGAGGAGCATTAAGAGAGGACTTTCCAAAATTCCCACGGGAACGGGAAAAACGGGATTTTTCGTTTAACTGGTCGTAGAAAGTTGAAATTCGGCATGTAGGTTGCTTGGAGAGTGTAGAGGAGCATTGAGAGAGGACTTTCCAAAATTCCCACGGGAACGGGAAAAAACGGGACTTTTCGTTTTACTGGTCATAGAAAGCTGAAATTTGGCATGTAGGTTGCATGGAGAGTGTAGAGGAGAATTAAGAGAGGGTTTTCCAAAATTCCCACGGGAACGGAAAAAACGGGATTTTTCGTTTTACTGGTTGTAGAAAGCTAAAATTCGGCATTTAGGTTGCTTAGAGAGTGTAGAGAAAGATTAAGAGAGGGCTTTCCAAAATTCCCACGGGAACGGGAAAAAATGGGACTTTTTGTTTTACTGGTCGTAGAAAGCTGAAACTCGGCATGTAGGTTTTTTGGGGAGTGTAGAGGAGCATTGAGAGAGGACTTTTTAAAGTTCCCACGGGAAAGGGAAAAACGGGATTTTTCGTTTTACTGGTCATAGAAAGCTGAAATTTGGCAAGTGGGTTCCTTGGGGAGTGTTGAGGAGGATTAAGAGAGGGATTTCCAAAATTCCCACTGGAACGGGAAAAAACGGGACTTTATGTTTTACTGGCCGTAGAAAGCTGAAATTCGGCATGTAGGTTGTTTGGGGAGTGTAGAGTAGCATTGAGAGAGGACTTTCCAAAATTCCCACGGGAACGGGAAAAACGGGATCTTTCGTTTTACTGGTCATAGAAAGCTGAAATTTGGCAGTTGAGTTCCTTGGGGAGTGTAGGGGAGCATTAAGAAAACATTTCCCGAAATTCTTACGGGAACGGGAAAAAAACGGGATTTTGCGTTTTACTGGTTGTAAAAAGCTAAAATTTCAAAATGCATAAGTTTATACTGTAAACAGGCCGCAAAGGGCTCTTTAACCGACTTCTAAAAAAGGAGGAGGTTATGCATTCCACCTCATGTATTTTTTTATGTAGGTATGTTCACCGATTTCTTGGTCAATTGTGGACCTGCTTGCTTGCTTGCCTGTATGCTTGCTTGCTTGATATCTTGGTTCTTTGGAATACTCATGGTACACGCGAGCGAAGCCGCGGGCAAAAGCTAGTCTATATATATAAAATTCTAAACTGACTGACTGACTGACTGACTGACTGTTGATATATCAACGCACAGCCCAAACCACTGGACCTAGAGACTTGAAATTTTGCACATAGATACCTTATACAATGTAGGCATTAGGCATGTAGGCATCCAGTCAGTCAATCATTACTCCACATATTCTACCAAAAAAGCGTCAATCGTTGAAAGAATTATAAGAACTCTGAAATCTTATTTGTACAATACGTTTAGTTTGAAAGGAAATTATAAATGGATCGATGGAACTCTTGATAAGAAAGTTTATGAGTACAATCACTTTTTTCATAGAACAATAGGTCAACCACCAGCTGCAGTCGATCATAGTAACAAAGAAGACGTATTACAAAGATACATTAACAATTTATTATCCAAGAAGATACCGAATTGCAAAAAGTTTAATGTTGGAGATTTCGTTAGAGTCAGCAAATATAAAGGCTGCTTCGGAAAAGGGTATACACCTAATTGGTCTACAGAAATATTTAAGATAACGAAAGTTCAACATACTAATCCTACAACATATTTATTAGAAGACTCAAGATCTAGACCCGTTTTAGGAGCTTTTTATGCACAAGAAATTCAGAAAACTTCAAATCCTGAAATTTACCTTGTTGAAAAAGTTTTGAAAAGTAAAGGAAACAAGGTATATGTTAAATGGTTAGGTCTTCCATCAAGTGAGAACAGTTGGATTGATAAAACAAATCGCTTGTTACCATTTAAAAACTATTGAATATGTATAAATAACTTATTTATTTATTAATTTATTCATTTCTATGTAGCTCTTTACACAATAAAGACGGCTTATATAAAAAATATATTTTACCTATATTTTGAAAATGAAATCCATACAAGATAATCCTGATAAATTAAATAAGAAAGTAAAAATTGTATCCGGAACTAAATCGAAAACAGGAAGCGGTCTTAAGAAAACTTTCAGTAAAATTGTTTCAAACACTAAAAAACATATCAGTGATTTGAAGCAAAAATGCAAGAAGATGTTAATGGAACTAGCTTACGCAGCCGCTCAGGAGTTGGCTTCAGACTTGCCCATACAATTACCGAGAGTGATACCTGTACCCAAAACTGGTGGATACCTACCATTAATTCCTATTTTTGCCGGCTTATCTGCTGCAGGCAATTTAGCGGGAGGTATTGCTGGAATAAGTAAAGTTGTTAATCATTATAAATCTGCTAAAAAGCAGATAGCTGAATTAAAAAGACATAATATGACAATGAAGGGAATGTGTATTGGAAAAGGATTGCATCTGAAACCGTACAAAGGTGGTTTAGGAATTTACATTTCAAATGAAAAAAACTAAAGGCTAGGCTACCTAACAGAGCATTAACTAATAACGATATATTAAAACATGCGAAAAATAGTCTATATTTTCGTGGTGTATTTATGAGAGATGAATTACCAGAAGAACCATGGTTAATGGAATGTGGTGTGATCAATTTAGATTCGTCTAAAAATTCTGGTACTCATTGGGTAGCCTATGGAAAAATTAAAGATTACTTTGAATATTTTGATAGTTATGGTAATTTAAAACCATCGAAAGAATTCATAGAATATGTGGGAGCGCACATTCATTATAATTATACTAATTTACAAAAAAAAAACATTTATTTAACTGTGGACATTTATGTTTAAAATTTCTGAAGTCATTTTGGATAACTAACTCGAAACTAATAAAATGAGATGTTTAACCAGTACAGCACACTCTTAGATGGACCGTGTTCTGAATAGGGCATTAAGTATATATTAAATAAAAAAAATCTACACAGCTTTTTCTGGAAATCAATATGTACGTTTTCAATAAAAACATCATTACTAGTCAAAAACCTAATATTCATCTCCCATCGTTCAAAGGAAGAAGACGATTAAGTGCGATAAAGAATATTACTAAAAGTAATAAGATCTTTCTAAATTCTCTTGGCTTCAAAGTAAAATAAAAATTGAAAATGCTACAAATTACGGACCTCCCACAACAAGACAATTCAATTGAAAGCTATGAGATCCACAGCTACAATCCCTACAACCATAGCTTTAAAGAAAACGATGAAATCAGAATACCCTTTAATCAGCAAGACGTTTATGTATTACCATCTGCAAGTTCCATTTACATTGAAGGTTACGCAGGTGTATACGAACTAAATGCAGAAGGGAAAAAATATTTAATTAATTTAATTAATTTTACAAATAATCCCATTTTATTTTTATTTAAGGATATAAGGTATGAATTGAATGTTGTTGAAATAGATTGAATTAAAAATTCTGGAATTACAACAACGATGAAATCTCTTATCTCAATGAATGAAGGTGAGAGTAAAAGTGCTGAATTGTGGGGTTGGGATTTCAACGGATTCACTCAAAAGCATGGTCATTTCTCAGTCATAATTCCGCTAAATAAAGTACTAGGATTTGCAGAAGATTATAATAAAATTCTCGTCAGTTGTAGGCATGAGCTTATTCTACATAGAAGTAATTCAGTTTTGAATAGCATCCTAACTGAAAATAGTAACATTATTGAAGTAGACATACAGAAAGATCAGTGGCGTGTGCCACATGTTCGAGTTTCAGATCGTAATAGATTATTACTGCTTAAATATTTGGAAAAAGATCGCCCCATACAACTAGCTTTCCGAAGTTGGGATTTATATGAATATCCACTTTTACCTAGAGCAACAAAATATTCATGGTCTGTCAAAACTGCTTCTCAGTTAGAAAAACCAAGATATGTTATATTCGGGCTGCAAACTGATAGAAAATTGACTAAAACAAGAATTTCATCATTGTTCGATCATTGTAATATAAAAAATGTCAAATTATTTTTGAACTCACAATACTTTGCTTATGATTAACTAAATTTAAATTTTAGTAAAGAGAAGTTTAGTATAATATACGAAATGTATGCAAATTTTTGTCAGTCGTATTATGGCACCAGCATTGATCCCCTGCTAAATCTTAAAACATTCGGAAAAAATGCTCCACTCTTTGTCATTGACTGCTCAAGACAAAACGATTCACTAAAAACTGGGCCAGTTGATGTTCGTTTAGAAATTGAGTCTTCAGAAGATATACCTCATAATACGACAGCATACTGTTTGATTATAAACGATCGCCTTATCGAGTATAAACCTTTGAGTAACATAGTTCGAAAAATATCATGAACGTGGTTTTGGATGTTCAAGGATTTAAAAACGAAAACAATTGATTTATAGCAAAAGAAATAGCAATTATTCACCAGAAGAGTATTCTTGTGTTGCTGATTAAACCACCCTATCCATTTTATAATTTGACAAACAAAGAACGCTTACAAGTTTTGTGGATTGAAAGAAATAGAGGAATATTATGGAATGAAGGATTTGTACAATACTTTAATTATAAGCATTTGATAGTAGACTTCTGTAAAAATAAACAAGTTTATACAAAAGGTAGCAAAAAAGTACAGTGGGTGAAGGAGTTATTAGAAAGTGAAAGTGTATATAATTTAGAAGATTTTAACTGTCCTAGTTTACAAACGCTTTGTAAAAAATATGCAATGTCATCTAATATTCAATCCTGTATATATCATAATAATGTTTGTGCCTTTAAAAATGTATGCTGTATGAATAAGTGGAGTAAATAAAGTAATTTTTTTACATAATAAATAAAATAAATCATGTGTACTTACCTAATTCTTGTTTACTTTCCTCCTAAAGTTAATCCATAAAAGCGAGTTGATGAATTATGCCTATCGCACTTGAATTTAATCACAAGAGAAGTTACATCAGACTAATTGGTATTAAATTGATTATTAATAATTAAATAAAATAGAAATCATTATATCTGCCTCTTTCTCTGTTATCATTTTAAACAATTGTTCAGACTAAAGAGTATATAAACACTAAAAAATATCAGAACCCTCACTACGATCTTTGATAAACAAACTCAAACTTTAGAACCACAACAACATACGGAACAGCCTTAACAACAGCAGTCACAACAATAACAACAACAGTCGTCGTTACAACAACATCGGATGGAACAACACCAACAACAGCTCTAAGTTTACCAAAACGAGTCTTATTAAGATGATGTCTAAAAGGTTATTTTTAATTTATTAGAACCAAATAAATCGCCTTGAAGACGTTGATGAAATGGTGAGACGCTTTGATGACCTTCTACTGGAACTGTTTGACAGACATGCGCCGGAGAAGACGGTTGTGATGAAGGAGGCACCTAAACCATGGCTCACTAGTAATGTGAGGCTTATGATGAGTCTACGAAACGAAGCGCATGTGCAACCAGTAAAACGAAAAGTCCCGTTTTTCCCGTTCCCGTGGGATTTTTGTAAAGTCCACTCTCAATGCTCCTCTACACTCCCAAAGCAACCTACATGCCGAATTTCAGCTTTCTACGACCAGTAAAACGAAAAATCCCGTTTTTTCCCGTTCCCGTGGGAATTTTGGAAAGTCCTCTCTCAATCCTCTTTTAAACTCCCCAAGCAACCTATATGCCGAATTTCAGCTTTCTACAACCAGTAAAACGAAAAGTCCCGTTTTTTTCCCGTTCCCGTGGGATTTTTGGAAAGTCCTCTCTCTATGCTCCTCTACACTTCCCTAGCAACCTATATGCCGAATTTCAGCTTTCTACAATCAGTAAAACGAAAAATCCCGCTTTTTCCCGTTCCCGTGGGAATTTTGGAAAGTAATCTGTCAATCCTCCTTTACACTCCCCAAGCAACCTATATGCCGAAGTTCAGCTTTCTACGACCAGTAAAACGAAAAAACCCGTTTTTTCCCGTTCCCGTGGGAATTTTAGAAAGTCCTCTCTCAATGCTCCTCTAGTTCCTCTACACTCCCCAAGCAACCTATATGCCGAATTTCAGCTTTCTACGACCAGTAAAACGAAAAAACCCGTTTTTTCCCGTTCCCGTGGGAATTTCGGAAAGTCCTCGCTCAATGCTCCTCTACACTCCCCAAGCAACGCACTTGCCAAATTTCAGCTTTACGACCAGTAAAACGAAAAATCCCGTTTTTTCCCGTTCCCGTAGGAATTTTGGAAAGTCTTTTCTCAATGCTCCTCTACACTCCCTAGCAACCTACATGCCGAATTTCAGCTTTCTACGATCAGTAAAACGAAAATTCGCGTTTTTTCTCGTTCCCGTGGGAATTTTGGAAAGTCCTCTTTCAATGCTCCTCTACACTTCCCAAGTAACCTACATGCCGAATTTCAGCTTTCTACGACCAGTAAAACGAAAAATCCCGTTTTTTCCTTATCCCGTGGGAATTTCCGATAATCCTTAAATCTGTTTTTTACTATTATAATTACCTACTTCTATGCTAAATTTGAAGAGTCTAGTAATTATAGTTCATAGGATTCCGTTGAACTGAATATATAAATCCTGTTTTTTCCTTATCCCGTGGGAATTTTGAAAAATCCTGAAATTGATGTTTTAATTATTGTAATACTTACTTGTGTATCAAATTTGAAGAGTCTATTTATTATAGTTACTGAGATACGGTCACTCGGAATCGAATCTATAAATCCCGTTTTTTCCCGTTCCCGTGGGAATTCCCGAGAATCCTTCCTTAGTGGATGCCTACATTGTATAAGGAATCTATGTGCAAAATTTCAAGTCTCTAGGTCCAGTGGTTTGGGCTGTGCGTTGATATATCAACAGTCAGTCAGTCAGTCAGTCAGTTTAGAATTTTATATATATAGATTACGGACCAGAGTTAAGTATGTTTGGAGCGACAAGTGCCAGGCGGCGTTCGAGCGGGTGAAGCAGGCGCTGAGCAGCAGCGAGGTGCTGGCGCACTACTCGCTGGAGCTGCCGCTGGTGCTGACGGCGGACGCGAGCGCCGTCGGCGTCGGCGCCCTCATCTCGCACCTCACGCCCGCCGGCGAACGCCCCGTGGCGTATGCGTCGCGGACGCTTACCGCAGCCGAACAGTCGTACGCACAAATAGACAGAAAAACGTTGGCTATTATTTACGGAATACGGAAGTTCCATCAGTATTTGTATGGAAGGAAATTTTTATCGAGAACGAATCATAAACCGTTAACTTATATTTTTGGGATCCCGTTATGGCCGCATCGCGACTGCAGAGGTGGGCCATACTGCTCTCTGGGTATACGTATGAGATAGAATATGTAGCGTTGGCCAAGAACAGCGCCGACGCACTGTCGCGACTGCCACAGCCATCGGATAGGGATGTTAAAGTCAATGATGTTACGTATTTAAACTTCGTAGAAAACTTTTTGCCGGTCACAAATAGCGATGTGCGCGTAGCTACGGCCCGGGACCCGGTATTAGGTAAGGTGATGACTTAAGGCCTATTTAGATGGTGCGAATTTCTCGCCTCGACTATACGATTATCGTAGCACGAGAAAAAATTTAGTATCATGTAAACTACATGTACGATATCGCACGAGAAGGGGCGATAATCGCCTCGCCTTCAATGATTGAATGTCTCCGTGTAAACAAAATTTAAATACGAGAATCGTATTTCGAGTTAATGTGCTTTTCAGTCACCGTCATGTCATGAGTGCATGATGCTATATAGCCTTCCTCGATAAATGGCCTATCTAACACTGAAAGTATCGTATCTTTCTTATTTTTCAACCGATTCAAATGAAACAAACACTTAATGTTAATCCAAGAAAATACCAACATATCAGAGAAAACCTCATCCTTCTAGGTTAAGCCGTTTCTGAGATTAGCGCGCACAAACGCACAGACAAACAGACAATAATTCTAAAAATCATTGTTTTGGGTTCTATTGCGCTAATAAATAGCCCTAGTGACAGTTTTTCTCAAATATCTTCAATGTACAGACACCGACTTGTTACAGATTTATTATATGTATATGTATATATATACATATATATAACATAAATATAAATGAAAATAAATTTATTGAACAATTTCATTTTTAACCATTTCAACGCCAACGACACATATATAGGTCACAAAGTACAGTGTCAAAGTGACCTTGACACAATGACATAAGATTCAAAGCAGGTTTACGTTTTGTCGAGGCGCGGCGGTGAAAGGGTTAATACAAGGTTTTTCTTGCTGACTACTTTTGTTAACTATATTTTTATGATACATTCTATTTACATAGTTATTTATTATGTATACCATATTTAAAGTCAATCTGACCACGAGAACTGGGTCGACTTTCTTGATTTGGTTACCGACAGACGGGTACAGGGACTGGAATTTAAATATTTTTCTTCAATATGACCGGGTTCGATTCCCGAACCATATAAGTTTTTTTTAAATCGCTGAATGCAGTTTTTCTTGCCACTAAAATCGATGGCATGGTTCCGTCGAACAAGTCTTTGTATATCTCAAACTTACAGACTTGCCCATACCCCATACTGACCGATTTAAATGTATAGTAGCGGAATGAAAAGGTTCGTCACTTTTCGACCTTAACCCGTTGACATAGAGTCAAAAAGTGACGAACCTTTTCATTCTGCGACTGTACCACACTGTATACCGTACAGACGGCGACAGAATTGCGGAAGTGCACTATAAAAACACTATTGTAGCTCCCAAAAGTTATCTTTCAACTACATAAGTGTAAATAATGATTTGAAAGGGACATACACAGCGTAAGAAACAAAAGTTGTCTCTCCTGTGGACATAAAATTACCACAGCGACATCTAGTGTACTTACCACTATCTCATCATTCAGAAAATTTGTCAAATGGTTTACCAAAAAGTTGACGCCGCAGACTGCAGATGGCGCGCGCCAGCTACGGTGAGTAACACTGGGGCGACGTGCGCGGCGCTAGTGCAGCTTTTTCGGCAACTGCATGCCGCTTCTCAGTGGAATGCTCCCATAACCGCTCTCCTGCTCGACAAACAGCAACTAGCAGGTCAAATGGTAAGCTGGTAACTTTTTAAGTTCACGCCTCAGACGTTAGATGACGCGCAAATAAAAACAACGATAGTAAACCAGAATGTCCAGTGGTAAACTCATGAGGCAAAAGGTGGCGCGCTAATTTTGGATGTAATCTAGTTGTTCAATTAGTTGGAATAAAAGACGTTAGATAGCGCTGAAATGAAAGTTTAATTTGTCACAGAGTCATAGTAGTTCGCGTGCAATGCGCAAGATGTCGTAAAAATTGTTAGTTGGATGATTAGCTATGAGCTTCACTGAACCGATATTAGATAGCGCTGAAATAAAAGTTGGTTCACTCGGAATTGTAGTAATTCGCAAGCAATGCGTGAGATGTCGTTAAAATTGTTAGTTGGATGTTTAGTTAAGAGCTTCACAGAGCCTATGTTAGATGGCGCTGAAATAAGAGTTTAGTTTGTTCACTGGGAGTCGTAGTAGTTGAGATGTCTTTAAAATTGTTAGTTTGCTACGCTTACCGGTAGCAGATAAATAATTAAAACAAAGGTTAACTATTTACAACAATTTATTCCTGCTTACAAAGAAAACCGCGTCGCTAGCACACGAATAAGTCGTAGGGTGAGGGTCACAATAAGCCGGTCTGGTATAAGCCTCCTGGTACTAAGGGGTCGCTATGCTACGCCACAAACACCATAACCGCACTTCCCTGCTCTGCTGCTGCCGACGCCGAGGAGATGAAGGAAGCCAACGGGCGTCAGCCGGTACCCGGGAACAGTGACGGTGGGCTCGAGCCGCAAAGTAGCACCCTGGAATTTACGTCCGCTGTTATATTTGTTCACCGATTGATCGGCTCCGTTGACTGTGACTGGCATTAAGCAGAAGCAGGTAGCGGCACTACGTGATGGTGACATGAAATGGCTTGATGATGTACGGATGTCACAGTCAGACGGAGTTTACAATTGAGAAGGTGTGCACTAAACAATTACTTAATTTACACAAGAAAACACATAGCAATAAAGCTTGCGTAAGAATATAGGGAATGTGCGATTAAGGCATTAAGTACTAACAGCAAGCAAGAATAATCATGAAACATTATAACGGTTAACAAAACCGTTATGTGCGCACCTTTAAATTTAAACCTATCGTTACACGTTTAAAAGCATAGTAACTGTTCAACACTTACCCAATAGCGGGGTTAAACACTGATTTTAATACTTTATTGACAATTGAGAGCTAGGCCGGAACAAGATATAAAATTTAGAAAAATAAATCGAGGAGTCGAACGCGCAGGCGACGTGTGATGGCACTAGGAAAGAGTGACGTGCGCCTACGCGGGCAGCGAATTTCTGTCTGTCGGCCGAGCTAGACGACCGAGACCGGGCGGCCGCGGGCCGCGCGGTCGGGGAAAAGGGGGCGCATACTGGTTCTCACAAACAAAGCATTCCGAGTTAAGTATAGTCGGCGTCAGAAACATGCAACAAGCGCGGATATCCGATAGACCTAGTTAAATGTAGGTTTAATGTAGATATTTCAAGTGTTTATTTTTAAGTGTTATTATTGTTTATAAGGTAAGTGTTATTATTAAGGTTTTAAGCTTTGTTTTTATCAATAATTATAGACGTTTAACTCTGTTTATTCGAAGTATTCTTTTATTAATATACATAACCTAAGTTATGTAACGTATTTACGTTACAATACCCCGGCGCGTCGGGAAGGATTTTATTATATCTAAATATAATGAAATCCGCATAGCTCAGCACCTAAATGGACACTGTCGTACAACTCATTCATACTTCACGCTGACATGAATACGTCGAATTTGTATATAAATAATACTAAATACCAACGCTTACTTTCCAAAGAATATTAGGTGACCCGTTACGAGAACTGGAAACCTTTAGGTACTTATGTTTAAAGATGGTGAGACGCAAAAATGTCCTCAAATATTTAGCCTTTGCAAGTAAGGACAATGGTAGAATAAAAATATATTACTTATTAAGACCAACTAGTTTGAGATCCTTTACGTGCCAGGTACCAAGATCTTTTCCTGATAAATCCTGTAACACGTAAACTAAAGGTGATTTCTTAGCAACAATCTTAGCCTTGATAAATTTTGGTGCCAATTTCTTGGTAAAGTTTTTGTCTTTGTCACTTAAGAAGTAAGTGCGCTTCAAAACAATATCACCTACTTTAAAGTCTGCTGGCTTTCGTCTGAGATTGTAGTGAGCAGTGTTTTTTGCATGAGCGTGCCAAAGCTTATGCTGCACGTCATCAAAAATTGAGGACATACAACCCAAGTTTTCAGCGTAGATATCTCGAGGTAGAAATAACACTTCTTTCCCAATGTCGGTTTCCGTGTAGTGTGTCCCACAAGCAACCAACTCTCTCCCATACACCAAGAACGCAGGTGTAAAACCTGTGGCCTCATTCACTGAGCTATTGATGGCAAACTGGACTCGTGGAATGAACATGTCCCATGACCTGTGGTCGTTTTCTACGAAGGTGGAAATACACGTAATTATCGATCTATTGTAGCGCTCCACGAGATTTACCTGCGGTGTGTATTTTGGGCTATAGTAAACATTGGGGACATTGTAGAATTTAAAGAAGGTCTCCATAACTCTTCCAGTAAACTGTGTACCATTGTCCATCATGACAGTTTGCGGTACACCATGCACCAAGAAAACCGATTCCTCTAAAATTTGAACTATAACCTCTGCAGTAGCCTTCTTTATTGGAAAAACTAAACAATATTTGGAAAAGCAACATGTGACGACTAGGATGTAGTTGTTACGTTTCCTCGTTGTAGGCAAAGGACCCATCAGATCGATAGAGATCATTTGGAACGGGCGTGAGCATTGTTTAGGTCTCCCCATTTCCCCTAAGGTTTGATGGTTTTGAGCCTTATACGACAAACACTTATCGCACGAGCCAATGAACTCAACGACATCCTGGTACATACCTGGCCAAAAGTATCGAAGGGCAAGTCTACGATAAGTTTTAAATATTCCCATGTGACCTGCAGAAGGTTCTGAGTGGTTTTCAAAAATAGCCTTTTGACGTAATTCGGCGGGTACAACCAACTTCCATGAAAATTCCGATGTAAGTTCATGCTTATTTCTGGACAAACGGTACAAGGAATTGTTTTTAATAATGAAATTAGGGAAATCAATCGGATTATGAAGGCAACCGTTAAAAATGTTGGTGTACCAAGTGTCTTTAGAATCTATGTGAGAGTTCGAAGTACAAATTGCACTCACTGGCAACCGTGACAAGGCATCTGGTATAACATTATCGACGCCTCGGCGATGTTTAAGAGTAAAATTAAATCCTGACAAGCGAACACCCCAACGAGCCAGTCTCCCGGTTGGATTACTAATGGACAAGAACCATTTAAGAGCACTATGATCTGTGTAGACCGTGAAAGGCTGTCCGTTTTCAATGTAGCAACGCCAATGTTCGAGAGCGGTAACTACGGCTAAAGTTTCGCGTTCCGTGATACTATAATTTTTCTCAGCCGATGACAAGCTTTTTGACATATACGCGATCGGATGCTCCTTACCGTCGATCGTCTGAGTGAGCATTGCGCCTATTCCATAATTACTAGCGTCTGTATGGACCTCAAATGGTTTGGAGTAATCTGGACAGCAAAGAACCGGTGCGGATACCAAACGTTCCTTGAGCTGCGTGAAGGCAGACTAAGCCTCAGGGGTCCACTTAAACGGTGGAGAACCTTTCCTTGATGAGGTTAATTTGTTTAATGGGCTTGCTATGGTACTAAAATTAGGGACAAATCGTCTATACCAAGTAGCAGTTCCTAAAAAACGCTTAAGGTCCTTACGACACGTGGGAGTAGGATAATTTAAAATTGCTTCTACTTTCGCGGGATCAGTACGTAAGCCAGAACCATCGACCACATAACCGAGATATTTAAGTTTGTTACTAAAAAAATTACATTTATCTAAATTGACTGTTAGGTTAGCCTGCTTCAACTTGTCCAATACGCGTAAAAGTAAGGTCACGTGACTATTAAAATCCTCAGAAACGACGATAATATCGTCCAGGTACGCAAACACTTTAAGGTCGAACTCTGAGAACAACAGGTCCACTAATCGTTGCTGAGTAGCAGGAGCGTTGGTCAGGCCGAACGCAGTTCGCTTAAAGTGAAACGTCCCCCTACCAGGAACATAAAAAGCAGTCTTATTTCTGTCTTCCTGAGCGATTTTGATTTGCCAGAAGGCTTTGGACAAGTCTATGCTAGACAAATAACGGGCGTCTCTAAGATTATCTAAAATCTCGGATATGTAAGGAAGGTTATAAGCATCGCGTTTCGTTACCGAATTCAATTTGCGGCTGTCAAGACAGAAACGAGGCTGACCGTTCTTTTTAGTGACGAGCAGTACGGGCGATGACCAACTACTTTCGCAAGGTTCAATCACGTCCAGAGAAAGCATCTCGTCCACCTGCTCGATCAAAATACGCTGCTTTTCCGGCGACAAGCGGTAGTAACGTTGACGGATAGGACAGGAATCCCCCGTGTCGATACGATGTGTTATTAAGTCTGTAACACCTAGGCCTTTCTTTTGATACGATATATCCTCGAACTGTTTTACGACATTATCGGCTAATTGTTTTTGAGATTCCTCTAAATTATCATAACCTTGAATGAAGGTAATTGGGTTTGAAAAAACTTCACAATTAACTGAATCATCAATACCATTCAAAACAATACTACTTAAATACTTTGGGCAGATATTAAACGCACGCCAAAAGTCTACACCTAATATAAGATTGCTGTGTATACCTGGCACGACAAAGGCTCTCAAAATGTGGAATTGGTTATCAAATTGCAATGGAACGTCTATAAATCCTTCACTTTGCAACATCTGTCCACCTGCCGCGGTGACTGCAATAAAATTATCTTTAATCAATTTAAGGCCACCATTGACAAGTACTGAATGAGCACCGTTACCTATAATAGTGACTGCGGAACCAGAATCCAACAATCCTAATACTTTAGTTCCGTTTATCAGTACAGAAACATAGGGTCTGTTATCATTAAAATTATTTTCTTTCAGAATTGTGTCAACTTTGTAAGTCCTGAAAAATATATTTACTGTACGCAACCAAGTATCCCAATCATTTTTATCAAAATTATCTTTAGTTGGTTCATTAACACAATTCTGCTTATTTAGTTTTTTGACTGAGGTCTATTCTTGTTACAATCCGGACAATCTGGCGTTTTTACATTTTCACGTCCGCAAACAAAACACACAATAACATCTTTATTAGCTTTACACTGCCGTAGGTTATGTGTATTAACACGACATCTAGGACAAAAACGTGTCTTAGATGCTGGAGTAGCAATAGCATGCACATAATTAGGGTTAGGTTTATTTGACGAATTACTATTATTATTATATTGATTTTGTGTATTTGCTTTGTTATAATTATTGTATTTAAATTTATTATTTAAATTTATTTTTAAGTTCGCCTTTGTACATGCATTTCAACGGTTGTCAATAATGTATTTCTTTTTTTCCCTTATTTTTGTACAATAAAGAGTTTACATACATACATACATTATTATTATTATTGTACCTTGTATTATTAAAATTTGCATTATTAAAACTTGTATTATTAAAATTTGGTTTATTTTTTAATGAACCGCCCGCATAAGCTAACTCTGGTGCAAGAGTATCTGAATTCGGACGAGGTGGCTCCTTGAATTGAGACAGACGAGACTGAATGTTCTCATAACTACGACATAAGGTCTTTAATTGCTCAATAGTTTTAATTTCCGAAACGGAGGATAAAGTGCTTGCATAACAAGGACGGATGTTATGTAACAGGATCTCAAGCTTATCTACTTCAGACAATTCGTTTGATAATCGTGCAAAAAGACCTGACATTATTGAGAGATATATTACGATATTCTCCGTTTCCCCTTGTGTACGAGACCTGATTTCGGAAATTAGCCTGTAATCAAAATCAGCCTGTCCAAAATCCTTCTTCAAGAGCACTACTAACTCATCCCAGCTTGTTACCATATCTCTGACGCCGCGAAACCAATGAATTGCGTCGCCTGTAAACATCTCAGTAGCATTATGTAGAAGCTTATCACGAGTAATATTTTTTGCACTACAAAACTCGGAAACGCGCTGAATGAAAGCCCTTACACAAGTCTTACCGTCGTAACGCAATTTTGATAACTGATTTGAGTTGTTGCCATCACAAGTCACCGTGATATTAAGTGGAGATGCATAATTGACAGGAGGTGGAAGAGGATCAGTAATAATTGAGGCCAGCGGGTCTAAGACAATACCGGTCAATAAGGAACCAGCACGATCCGAGCAAAGCTTGAACAGAGTAACGCACTGATCGTATGCCTCTTTGTGTTCACTATCTACACAAACGATACGGTTGAGCCTATGATAAAGATGATTAATTAAATTTTTTGCTCGGAGCAAGGTACTCTTATCCAATGGCTTGGTGTCCAAATAGGAATTAATTTTGTCCAGTACATCGGAAACGCCCTCTAAATCGTCCTCAATATCCAGTGGACTCGTAAGAACGTCCTCAGATGGAAATAAGGGACCACACTTAGCAATCTGCTTACGCAGTTCCTGGACTGTAGAAGCCGGCGCTTCCCCCCTAATAGCAACTTCGTACTCTAACTCAGTCTTTTGAAGAGACAAGAATTTAACATGCCGATCCATGGCAAAAGCAAAAAAAAAATATTAAAAAAAAAAAATTGAAATTCAAATTGGGTAAATGTTGAACAATACTAAAAAAAAAAACAACTAAATACTCCGTCTGTTACAGAATAAATATTTAAATGATATAACGTTTTTTGGTTGTTTTTCTTTAAAACGCTTAAGCACTAGCGAAAAGCACAAATAAAGCACGTAAAAATAGAAAAAACGCAAAAAAAACACGCTCACAAAACTGAAAACATAAAAAGCGTTCTTCGAATGCAACTAATGTGAACGGAACTGAGATGAAAAGAGATTAAGGAAAAAAAATATTTTTTTTTTGCAAATAAAATTAAATAGTAATAATAAACTAATTATTCAAAAGGTAAGTTAAACAATTAGAGAAAGGATACCGAGAAAAAAAAATTACAATTAAAATTTCATAAGTTGCTAACACTAAAATGTGGCCAACTGTACTTGTGATACTAACTATCCTGTCTTTTACAAATTGCACAAAAAGTTTTTCGTTCACATGAGCTGCTTGCAACCAAACATAACAAATAAATAAAACGTTTCACAAAAACAAAAAAAAAAAACATCAAGCACACACAAACACAACTACCCACCAAGAGGCTAAAACCAGACCTTTTTTAAAAAAAACACGTTAAGGCGCCAGTGCTACGCTTACCGGTCGCAGATAAATAATTAAAACAAAGGTTAACTATTTACAACAATTTATTCCTGCTTACAAAGAAAACCGCGTCGCTAGCACACGAATAAGTCGTAGGGTGAGGGTCACAATAAGCCGGTCTGGTATAAGCCTCCTGGTACTAAGGGGTCGCTATGCTACGCCACAAACACCATAACCGCACTTCCCTGCTCTGCTGCTGCCGACGCCGAGGAGATGAAGGAAGCCAACGGGCGTCAGCCGGTACCCGGGAACAGTGACGGTGGGCTCGAGCCGCAAAGTAGCACCCTGGAATTTACGTCCGCTGTTATATTTGTTCACCGATTGATCGGCTCCGTTGACTGTGACTGGCATTAAGCAGAAGCAGGTAGCGGCACTACGTGATGGTGACATGAAATGGCTTGATGATGTACGGATGTCACAGTCAGACGGAGTTTACAATTGAGAAGGTGTGCACTAAACAATTACTTAATTTACACAAGAAAACACATAGCAATAAAGCTTGCGTAAGAATATAGGGAATGTGCGATTAAGGCATTAAGTACTAACAGCAAGCAAGAATAATCATGAAACATTATAACGGTTAACAAAACCGTTATGTGCGCACCTTTAAATTTAAACCTATCGTTACACGTTTAAAAGCATAGTAACTGTTCAACACTTACCCAATAGCGGGGTTAAACACTGATTTTAATACTTTATTGACAATTGAGAGCTAGGCCGGAACAAGATATAAAATTTAGAAAAATAAATCGAGGAGTCGAACGCGCAGGCGACGTGTGATGGCACTAGGAAAGAGTGACGTGCGCCTACGCGGGCAGCGAATTTCTGTCTGTCGGCCGAGCTAGACGACCGAGACCGGGCGGCCGCGGGCCGCGCGGTCGGGGAAAAGGGGGCGCATACTGGTTCTCACAAACAAAGCATTCCGAGTTAAGTATAGTCGGCGTCAGAAACATGCAACAAGCGCGGATATCCGATAGACCTAGTTAAATGTAGGTTTAATGTAGATATTTCAAGTGTTTATTTTTAAGTGTTATTATTGTTTATAAGGTAAGTGTTATTATTAAGGTTTTAAGCTTTGTTTTTATCAATAATTATAGACGTTTAACTCTGTTTATTCGAAGTATTCTTTTATTAATATACATAACCTAAGTTATGTAACGTATTTACGTTACAATACCCCGGCGCGTCGGGAAGGATTTTATTATATCTAAATATAATGAAATCCGCATAGCTCAGCACCTAAATGGACACTGTCGTACAACTCATTCATACTTCACGCTGACATGAATACGTCGAATTTGTATATAAATAATACTAAATACCAACGCTTACTTTCCAAAGAATATTAGGTGACCCGTTACGAGAACTGGAAACCTTTAGGTACTTATGTTTAAAGATGGTGAGACGCAAAAATGTCCTCAAATATTTAGCCTTTGCAAGTAAGGACAATGGTAGAATAAAAATATATTACTTATTAAGACCAACTAGTTTGAGATCCTTTACGTGCCAGGTACCAAGATCTTTTCCTGATAAATCCTGTAACACGTAAACTAAAGGTGATTTCTTAGCAACAATCTTAGCCTTGATAAATTTTGGTGCCAATTTCTTGGTAAAGTTTTTGTCTTTGTCACTTAAGAAGTAAGTGCGCTTCAAAACAATATCACCTACTTTAAAGTCTGCTGGCTTTCGTCTGAGATTGTAGTGAGCAGTGTTTTTTGCATGAGCGTGCCAAAGCTTATGCTGCACGTCATCAAAAATTGAGGACATACAACCCAAGTTTTCAGCGTAGATATCTCGAGGTAGAAATAACACTTCTTTCCCAATGTCGGTTTCCGTGTAGTGTGTCCCACAAGCAACCAACTCTCTCCCATACACCAAGAACGCAGGTGTAAAACCTGTGGCCTCATTCACTGAGCTATTGATGGCAAACTGGACTCGTGGAATGAACATGTCCCATGACCTGTGGTCGTCTTCTACGAAGGTGGAAATACACGTAATTATCGATCTATTGTAGCGCTCCACGAGATTTACCTGCGGTGTGTATTTTGGGCTATAGTAAACATTGGGGACATTGTAGAATTTAAAGAAGGTCTCCATAACTCTTCCAGTAAACTGTTGTTCTTGCTTGTTTCTTTTAAACAACAATGTAAAACCTGAATAAAGGGACAATCCTGAAGTCCGGTAACTTAAGATTGACCAAACGATCATTGTTGATCATACAGGTTTACGCTCCAACTTCTATAGCTATATATGAGGATATCTCCAGAGGTATGCATAGCTTCGGAATTCAGTTCGAATTCAGTTCACAGTTGTTATGGGGATCTTCAACGCAAAAATAAAAAATAATATATAATATTAGGGGACAAACTGGGCAAACGGTATGGTGAAAAGCTGGGAATGGGGAAAATTTGGAGTAGGGCGTAGGAATCACTGGGACTACCTGGCCGGCTTCATGGAGAAGGAAGGACTCTATTATGATGTGATGAACCTTTGTTTTCGAAGCGAGTACAGGAAGTAGACTCAGATGAGCTCTGACAGTGTAACGAGGAAAGAAATAGACTTTATCACATCGACAAAGAAGCAAATATTCAATGATGTCTTCGTGGCCAGTGTGGTTAATACTGGGAGCGATCGCCATATGGTACGAGACACTGAATATTCGGGCCAAGCTTGAAAGATCTTGACTGATGAATCCATCCAATTCTAAAATCCGGAAACGCTCCAGCTCAAACATCAAAACCATTTCGAATACATAGGAGGTGATGTGGAAGATTACAATGACGGGTTTGTGGAAGCTGTCCATAGGTTTAGGTCTAAGTTCTTTAAGACCCACCGTACAAACTGAACTAAATTAAAGAGATCACATACTCTACTCTAAAGCCTATGGAAAAGCGACGTGACAATCTCACAGTCATCTGGTGACGCTTGTCTTTACCGGCGGCTCAACAGACAGATCTCAAAGTCTCTGAGACGCGATATATGCCAATTCAATACTAATAGTGTTGAAGAGGCAATAGAGCACAAGAAAAGCTCTATAAAGTTTTTGCGAAGAATCTGTTTGTTGGGCAAAGCCAATCGGCAAAGCTGATGAAGCAAGGCCGATGACAGTAGGATCGTAACCTCATAAAATTATAGGCCGATGGGGCCAAAAGGTTTTCAAATGGCGTCCATGGACCGGAAAACTCAGTGTATGTAGGCCTCCAACAACATGGAGTGACAACCTATTTAAGATTGCGGGAACTCCCTGATCTTTTTGGTGAACCAAGACCGACTATGTTCAGAAGCAGTGCTGCTGTCGCCAACATCACCATGTATTACCTACATATACACAATGACCAAGAAAGTACGTACATATACATTTACAACTGAACCATGTAAGTAAGCCTGAAAGGTAGATAGAATGGCGATATGTTGTTTAGAGGAGTGAGCGTCAAAGGGTTACATACGGGCAGTGTGAATACATCGATGTTCGTAACTGAGCTGAGCTGAGGCGTTGACGTGCGCCACATCTGACTTCCTGAGCCTAACGCGCTGAGCTGTTGTCGGACCCATTACGGGTTTCTGAGCAGTCGCCTCCAACCACCCCTTACAGCGACCCCGTTCCACACACTGAGTACTGAGACCTTTGAGCAAACTGAGCAAGACCTTGATCTGAGCAGACTGAATAGCCAAGAGAGACCCGCGGGTCTATATTCCTGTCTCTAACAAACACTCGATGTAAACTCACCACCGTATGCCACCGTTAAGTACACAATAGACACAATATAGACCATAATATGTAAAAAGGAACTCACCATTGGTTTCTCCGCGCACAACACATCTTACGGTTATGGCGTCTGGCTCTAACTCGCCTACCCTCCTCCGGCAAAGTGCCCTCCGTTGAAGTCAGTTTAAAACAACTAGCGACATCTAGTTTGGTTCGGCTGTATTACCCAGCTATCTTGCGAGGATTCGCGACACTCCAGCCCAAAGAAAAGAAAATAATAAAGAAATCAAAGTATTTTTATTCGAGGTATTCGTCACATAAATTGGTTTAAATTTGATCAGGTCTACCAGTACTAATGTTAGTTTTAGTGCCGTAAAGAAATCAGAAGATGAGTAGTCCACTCTCGAACTTTCTCTCGCGCCCGTCGCGCCGATAGACGTGAAGGCCTGAGCAACTCGCGTGCTGACTGATCCCCAACGTCCGACTTGAGCTCATTTTCTGAGGACTGAGTTGATTGCTCAGCGCTTTGAGTTCTGAGTTGATTTCGGTCGGGAGCTCGATCAGGATCCAAGATATGACTGCGATCCGGGATGTGGTTTGGTTCCTGAGAAGTAACCTGTGTGTCATTCGTGTCCGATACAGTATTTTTATAGCTAGAGGATGCTTGATAACTCTCGTCAGAGTCTGGTATTTCGAGTGGGTACAAATGGGCAATCGATCTGGTCAGCGTTTCGTTGGGAGCTATGGTCACTTTGGCCACTCTGATATTACCGTCTTTACTCTTTGAGATTGAGGATATCCTACCGATCTTCCACAGTGTTCGATTGCTACCTCCCTTAATCTGAACAAGTTGACCAATCTGAGGAACGCTTTTTACGGTAATTCTAGACTGTTTATGAACAGTCTTACGATCTCTTAAACTCGCTAGATACTGGTTGGTGAACATATCAATATACTCTCTAAGAATCCGTTGTCCTCGTTTCCAGCCATCGACTAAGTCCACCTTGGTCACAGTTGCCGTCTCGAGGAATTCCTTCTCTGATGGTGCTGGCAGAGAGAATCGTCCTGCGCATAGAAAATCAGCCGGGGTCAACACATGATCTGGCTCAGTACCTACAATAGTGAGTGGGCGTGAGTTGACAACTGCTTCAACCTCTTTGATAACCGTAGTGAGTTGATAATGATTTAACAAGTGTTTATCTATTGTCCTTTTCAAACAATGTTTCACGATGCCTATAAGGCGCTCGTAAAAACCTCCGAACCATGGAGCAAGTTCAGGAATAAATTTCCACTTGGTACCATTAAGAATGCAGTAGTCGCTTGTAAATATTTCCGCCGTTAATTTGAATTGCGTCGCATTATCTGAGACAATCAGCTTTGGAACTCCTCTAGTAGACATAAACCGACGTAGAGCCAGTAAACATTCTTCCGCTGTCATATCAATTACGACTTCCATATGGATTGCCCGTACAGCTAGACAAGTATACAAGCACACCCATCTTTTTTCTGACGATCCGTTACTACTGACTATAATGGGACCAAAGTAATCTAGTCCAGTATACGTAAAGGGCTGGCTGTACGTAACTCTTTCTTCGGGAAGCGGGGCCATCTGAGGTAGTTTAAAAGGGCCACCAGAATATTTACGACATGACTGACATCGGTAGATTACCTTCTGAACCTGACTTCTGCCTTTCGGAACCCAATACTTTTTCCGGACCAGGGATAACGTATGAGAAACTCCAACGTGATAATTTTTCTGGTGAATGGTTTCTATTATTTTAAAAGTAATCTCGTGATTTCTCGGAAGAAGTATTGGATGTTTCTGATTATAAGACCAACCAGTGTTGTTCAGTCTTCCTCCACAACGAAGTAACCCGTTTTCATCTTTATATACTCCTAACGAACGTCCTAAATCTGTTTCCACTCCCTTCATTTCTTCTTTATAGTATTCCGTTTGGATTTGTCGTAACTGATTTTCTAATTCCTTTTCCTCGTCTTTCTTGCTTCCTTGTAAACTATTATCTTGTACTATGCTGGGCATTTCTTCGTCCGTCCGATCACTTTGCTCGTTTATTTTTTGCGCTATTTCTGCAAGACCCTGCCCATCGCCAGAATTCGTCAACATGGCATTTGGATTTGCCGGTACTATTGGAAAATTAGGCCATTTGCCTGAATCATCGATGAGGAATTCTGGCCCTTGTAGCCAACGTTTGAGTCCATCATTAGATACGTTGGGTCTCGTAGCAATATCGGCCGGGTTTAGAAGGGTTGGTACATATCTAATGTTAAGATTAGCCACTCGTTTTATTTCCTCTATTCTTTTAGCAACAAAGGGTGGTAGAAGTTTGTCAGAAGAATACCAACTGATGACGATCTGACTGTCTGTCCATAAAAAGTTTTTTCTAATTGGTAATCTTGTGTATTTGAGAACGGTCTGAATGAGTCTGCTACCTATTAATGCTCCGAGTAATTCAAGTTTAGGTATCTGTAGATCGTTCTGCTGTTCCTTTCCTACCAATCGACCTTTGCCAATGATGAATCTCGACGTAACTGTATTGCTACAACTGATACGTAAATAAACAATGGCGGCGTATGCTTGCGTAGATGAATCCGTAAAGGCATGTAGTTCGTATGTTTCATCCTCACCATCATGCATCTTAACGCACCTCGGAACTTTAATGTTCTTAATCAGTTTTAGGTTTTCTATGGCAATCTTGCATTTTTCACGTAAATTCTCAGAAAAGGGAGTATCCCAATCAACCTTCTCATGCCATAGGTTTTGAAGAAATAGCTTCGCTGGCAATAATAAAGGTACAGCGTATCCGCACGGATCAAAAACTGATGCCACAAGACGAAGAGTTTCTCTTTTTGTTACTGTACACTCTACCATGTTTGGTGTCATGTCAAACCGAAGTGTCAGGGAATCCTCTTGCAGGTTCCAATTTAATCCCAAAACTTTCATGCAATCGGTTTCTTTGCTACGATACTGCAAAGGGATCGAGTCTCTGACCGAAGCGAGATTCGAGTTCCATTCTCGTAAGTTCATCGAAAGGTCACCAAAGCTTGTTTTAGCCTCTCGATACAATAATTTTGCATCTTCGACTGAATCACAACCAGTTACGAGGTTATCAACGTACAAGTCATCGGAAATTTTATTGTGAATAGCATTTCCTGCTTTCTTGAGATGGTATCGAACGACTGCATTTAACAGAAAGGGGCTTGATATAACGCCGAATGGGACTCTTTGGAATCTAAGATGTAGAAGATTCTGAGGCGATGGTGATTGATCAATATCTTTGAGCCAGAGGAACCTGGTAACGTCCCGATCCTCCTCCTGTAGGCCGATCTGCAAAAATGCTTTCTCGACATCCGCGACGACGCCCACACAATGTTCTCTAAAGCGAATTAAAAGTCCAGTTAAGTCTGTAAGCAACAGAGGGCCTCGGTAAAGGCACTCGTTAAGGCTTTTATTTCCTTTAGTTTTGGCTGAGGCATCGTAGACTAATCGCAACTTATCCCCACGAGCTATACAATGGTGTGGAACGTAGTGCACCGGATGTTCAACATCAGTTGTATCTGAGACAAATTCAATTATGTTCTGGTCTAACTGTTCTCGAAGAATTTTATCGTACGCTTGGATAGTGTTTTCGTCGAGCCGTTTAAGTAGACTAACCAACCTGCCATAAGCTAGCCCAAAATTCGATGGTAGATCGGGGGGAAACTCAATCCATGGCCATTTCACATGATATCTATTATCGAAAAATTGTGTGGTGGCATTGAACTGTATAACAGCTTCCTCATCACGAGAAGTTTTCGGCGAATCTGTGATCCCTATTGATTCTAGATCCCACAATTTCTGTAAATCATTTCTTTGCAAAGGAAGATCGGGTTCACAAAGGCCATTAATCTCGACGCTTGATTGGAAGTACGTTATAACTGAGAGCTCATCACTATAATCATTATCATCCCTTACGATTTTTCCCGACCATACCCATCCAAAGATAGAGTTGACTAAATACAAGTCGTCCAGTATCTTAAGCTTGTCACCAGTTATTAAGGAAAAATAATAGTCATTGCCTATTAATATGTCCACTTGATCTCCCATCGAAGAATCGTCTGCTAAGTCGAGGTTTTCCAATTTCAGTCCATCGAGTAGAGGTTTTTTCAAGTCATTAGGTACGGTCGGGATGCTGTTAGTAATATGAGGAACAACATTTGCATAAATAATCGCTTTATTATTAGTTCTAGTCTTCAGGTCTAGTTGGACTACCGGGCTTTCTATTTCACGTGGTCGCTCAGCGCCAAATGTAAAGACCGATAAGATGTTAGACTCTAGTAAAGGAACGTTCAACAGATCCACAACCCTTTTTGTTACATAAGAGCGCTGACTTCCACAATCAAGTAACACTCTAAAAACTTGATATTCGAGCGTATTATACTTAACCGCCGCGACAACAGCAGTCTGAAGGACCGTAAGACCTTTGTGTTTTTCGTTCAAGTCTCTAATATGCAAATTATCAGTTTTCGTCAAATCCTTCGAAGGGCAAAGAGCTCTATTGTGATCACCGAACTTGCCACAGTGATAACATTTTTTGCGCGACCTACATTCCAATGATCGGTGTCCTTTAGCAAGGCAGTTGTAGCATCGACCTTCCAACTTACGTTTCCTGTCTAATACGGTTTTCATTACATCACATTCGTCATTAAAATGTCCGTTTCCACAAAATATACAGGTAGGTTTTTTCTTCTTTGCATCTACTTCATCCTTTTCTTTGCTAAGGTGTCTTTTACGCGGATTATTATTTGACTTACTTTCACTCTGGTATCTGTTATCTCGCTTTCCTACATACTTCGCCTTACTGTCCCTACTATTAGACAGCACATAGCGTTTCGGACAATGACTGGATCGTCTCTCTGTCGCGACATGTAAGGTCTCTAAACTGCATCTGCCGTTGCTATGATTAGATGTATTCGGTAGCTCTGAAGATGACGTCTCTCGACTCATTCTATTAGATGCCTCTCGTGCAGATATTATACATTCAATTTGCGACCTAATATCTTCGATTGAGTATGAATCCGACCCCTGCTTAATCCGAAGTTCGTATATAAGATCTTCGGAAAACTTTTGCATAATCATGACGCGCAAATGATTATGATTTACGTCTTCGCCCAAAGATTCTAAAACGCGTAGATGGCGCTGGATTTCATTAAATACTCTTCTGCAGTCAGTGACCGATCTATCAGCCGCTTTTATGTTATATAATGCTGCGTAATGGGCATCAACTATTGCGCTAGGCTTACCATAGCGTTCTTTAAGGGTAGACACTGCGATTCGGTAGTTTTTATTTGTGGTATCTAACCCCTCTAATGCCCTTTTAGCTTCACCTTCAAGTACAGATTGTAGGTACAATAGTTTGTCTACCTCACTGATGTTTCTATTGTCGACATTCGACGAAAATTGATCCCAGAATTCGTGCCATTTAAGCACATTACCATTAAACCTGGCAAGTTCCATTTTTGGCAATTTACTTGCAACGTTAGAAATGTGAAGACCCGAGCTGCCACTTTTACTGTTTTGATTCTTCGCGTTAATACATAGGTTCAATTCAACAACTAACTCTTCGGCGCGAATTTGAATACCAGTATATGTAGACAAAGTGTCAGCCGAGGGACTCGTAACTAATCTATAGTAGTTATGCATATCCGTAACAAACCGTTCTATAGACAACTTGAGTTTAGCGCAAAGCATGTTTGCTTCATTTATGTCGGTTTCAGTGATATCCTCTGTAGTTTTAATTTTTTCAAGTATTTTCTGACCATCTCTGACGTATAACTCCACATTATCAATAATCAACTTTAACCTAATTCCGAGAGCTTCCTCCATTTTTTCTAAATTTTGTTTTAAGTAATGAACACCGACACAGGTTACTATAGCTAAGACTTAAGTGAACCAAACCGACCCGATCAGTGGCGGCTGTAACAACGAACATAATGATCTGAGACTTAAGGTAGTCGCTTGTAATCGGACACTAACCTTAAGGTACACACTTACTAATAAAAGTTAAAATTGCGGACTGTAAATTTCAAAGTAATTTACCCGTTTTTACGCTTAGTTTATGTAAAGCGACACTTTATAAGTGTTAGTACTATGGTTATATTTAGTAGTATGAAAACTTGATTGAACTAATTGAGAAAGATATTCAGTGCGTGAAAAGGAAAAATAGACTGTCAGTCTTTCTACTAAGAGTTAAATTTAAATTATCTATTCAATTTGCACAGAAGGCCGAGTACATCTACAGTTTTAAAAATACAAGATATTTGCCTATGACACTAAAATGTACTTTAAGAACACGCATTACGACATAATATTGTAAAAATCATCGGGTGATCAGGAGACAAGGTGGCGCCATACCGACGCGCACGTTCGATGCTACCCGCATACTTTGTGTCGGCTACCCGTCGAATTAATATTTTGTTTATAAGCATGTTAGAATATTAAAATTGTCCTTAAGCAATTGAAATAAGGCACAATTAATCAAAATGTGAAGATTTGTCTATGATAAGAAAAGTTCGAGACTTACTTATTTATTGAGTAGCTTTGGAAAATAAAACTACTTATAAATATATTTCAAGTCATATCTATCGGTGATTTGATGAATGCACTCGTATTATATGTATAGGTTGTCACACACAGGTGAGACAGCTTTTGTTTCTTACGCTGTGTATGACCCAGATTCTTAAATAAGTATTAAATGAGATTTTATCTGCTATCATTATCAATCCCAGCTCCTCCACCATGTCGCCAACATCACCATGTATTACCTACATATACACAATGACCAAGAAAGTACGTACATATACATTTACAACTGAACCATGTAAGTAAGCCTGAAAGGTAGATAGAATGGCGATATGTTGTTTAGAGGAGTGAGCGTCAAAGGGTTACATACGGGCAGTGTGAATACATCGATGTTCGTAACTGAGCTGAGCTGAGGCGTTGACGTGCGCCACATCTGACTTCCTGAGCCTAACGTGCTGAGCTGTTGTCGGACCCATTACGGGTTTCTGAGCAGTCGCTTCCAACCACCCCTTACAGCGACCCCGTTCCACACACTGAGTACTGAGACCTTTGAGCAAACTGAGCAAGACCTTGATCTGAGCAGACTGAATAGCCAAGAGAGACCCGCGGGTCTATATTCCTGTCTCTAACAAACACTCGATGTAAACTCACCACCGTATGCCACCGTTAAGTACACAATAGACACAATATAGACCATAATATGTAAAAAGGAACTCACCATTGGTTTCTCCGCGCACAACACATCTTACGGTTATGGCGTCTGGCTCGAACTCGCCTACCCTCCTCCGGCAAAGTGCCCTCCGTTGAAGTCAGTTTAAAACAACTAGCGACATCTAGTTTGGTTCGGCTGTATTACCCAGCTATCTTGCGAGGATTCGCGACAGCTGCAGCAGTGGACGTCTTTCGGCTGAAATGAATTATCATATCACTCTATATTATAACTAGCTGTTACCCGCGACTCCGTCCGCGAAGAATAGGGGTATAAAAAATAGCCTACGACCTATTCTCAGGCCTACCGAGTATAGAGAAAAAAGTTTCATAAAAATCGGTCAAGCCGTTTCGGAGGAGTTCGGTAACAAACACCGTGACACGAGATTTTTATATATTAGATTAATTATTCTGAAACTTTTACATTGTTCTAGTATATATCATTGTAATATATTTAATTTTTAACCCACAAACATTGTTTGTTTGTTTGTTGAACGACTAAATACCCCAAACTAATTTTAAAACAAGTGCAAGTTTCACTCTGTTGCCGCGTTTTGACTTGACGGTGACGCAGGCGACGTAGCCCGTAAATCAGGCAAAACGCTGCCATTTAGTACTAACAGCGTTCTGTTGTGACAAGTCGGCATTAAAGGACTTGATATAAAACATCATAATTGCAGTTATGATGTTTTGGCTAGTTTAATGCAGAGTTACCGCGTCTTGCCAGTTTTCTACAGCCTAAACTAAAACATATTTTGAAAAAGTCTTTTGTAGGTATGATAGAAGCACACATGAGGAATCGTTTGACGCAAGGCAACCCAAAACGCTGTAACTCGAGTTGCAGCGTTTTGCCATTGAAGGGCAGGGATGGCGCGGCGGCGCAGCGCGCGGCTCGGGCGGCGAAGCTCATCGGTTCGCGACCCGCATGTTCGGATTGATTTTTTTGTATTTTTTTTTCTCTTTTATTTGTTATTTTCAATTTCGGTATCGGACTGGGGTTAAATCCCCTAAAAATTTTTTTTTCTTTACATGCTAGTTATAATCTATACCTATAAAACAGTACCGTGACTGACTGACTGACTGAATGAATGACTGACTGACTGACTGACTGACTGACTGACAGACAACGCACAGCCTAAACCACTGGGGCTAGAGGCTTGAAATTTGGCACACATGTACCTTGAGTATTGTAGAGGTACACTAAGGAAGGATTTTTCGAAATTCCCACGGGATAGGGAAATATCTCAACTTTCTTTGTTTATTTGTTTGTAGCGGAATCTCTGAAACTATTGAGCCGATTTTAAAAATTCTTTCAGAATTAGAAAGCTACACTATCCTGGATTGAAATAGGTTACCTTTTATCCGGGAAAATTCAAAATTCCCACGGGATAGAAAAAAATTAACTCATCCCCAATTGACAAAGGCTACTTTTTATTCGGGAAAATTCAAAATTCCCACGGGATAGAAAAATTTGAAATCAACTTTGCGGCTGATTTCAAAAATTCTTTCACCAATAGTAAGATACAGTATCCTTGATTGAAACAGGGTACTTTTTTCCGGGAAAATGCAAAATTCCCACGGGCGGGATAGAAATAAGTAAATTCAACTTCGGCACTGATTTTAAAAATTCTTTCATATAATATGATATGACTATCCTTTATTGACATAGGCTACATTTTTTTCGGGAAAATACAAAATTCCCACGGGATAGAAAAATTTGAATTCAACTTTGGGGCTGATTTTAAAAATTCTTTCACCAATAGTAAGCTACCGTATCCTTGTTTGAAATAGGGTACTTTTCTCCGGGAAAAAGCAAAATTCCCACGGGATAGAAATAAATTAACTCAATTTCGGGGCTGATTTTAAAAATTCTTACACACTATGTGATATGACTATCCCCAATTAACAAAGGTTACTTTTTATTCGGGAAAATTCAAAATTCCCACGGGATAGAAAAATTTGAAATCAACTTTGGGCCTGATTTCAAAAATTCTTTCACCAATAGTAAGCTACAGTATCCTTAATTGACACAGGGTACTTTTCGCCGGGAAAAAGCAAAATTCCCACGGGATAGAAATAAGTAAATTCATCTTCGGCACTTTTTGGCTACTTTTTTTTCGAGAAAATGCAAAATTCCCGCGGGATAGAAAAAACTGAATTCAACTTCGGGGCTGGTTTTGAACATTCTTTCACCAATAGTAAGCTACAGTATCCCTCATTGACATAAAGTACTTTTTTCAGGAAAATGCAAAATTCCCGCGGGATAGAAATAAGTAAATTCAACTTAGGGGCTGATTTTTAAAAATATTTTACAATTTGAAAGCTACAATATCCCTGATTGACAGGCTACTTTTCTACGGGAGAACGCAAATTTTCCGCGGGATCGAAATAAGTAAATTCAACTTTGGGGCTGATTTAAAAATATTTTACAATTTGAAAGCTACAATATACTTGATTGGCGTAAGCTACTTTTCTACGGGAAAATGCAAAATTCCCACGGGATAGAAATAAGTGAATTGAACGTGGGGGCTGTTTTTTAAAATTATTTCACTAATAAAAAGCTACACTGTCTCTGATTTTCAAAATGTTTTGACAGTTATTTCTATCCCGCCGTATGCTGTACACTTTCCCGGGATAGAACGTGGACGAAATATAAATGAAAATAAATTTATTGAACAATTTCATTTTTAATACAAGGTTTTTCTTGCTGACTACTTTCGTTAACTATATTTTTATAGAGAGAGAGAGAGAGAGAGAGAGAGAGAGAGAGAGAGAGAGATGTTTATTTACACATATTCGATACAAACACAGAAAAAAAAATACATTTGACAGGAAATATACAAATAAATATCGAATAGTATAAATTGGGCCCCACTCAGCATGATGTTGAGGCAAGCCACAACGCTGTTTTTCAGTGGGACCCATTTAAAACTAAACACAAAAAACATACACACTGTAACGACACGAACGCCGGCGAACAGTTCGCAACAAAAACCAACTATGTAAATAGAATGTATAGATATATTCTATTTACATAGTTATTTATTATGTATACCATATTTAAAGTCAATCTGACCACGAGAACTGGGTCGACTTTCTTGATTTGGTTACCGACAGACGGGTACAGGGACTGGAATTTAAATATTTTTCTTCAATATGACCGGGTTCGATTCCCGAACCATATAAGTTTTTTTTAAATCGCTGAATGCAGTTTTTCTTGCCACTAAAATCGATGGCATGGTTCCGTCGAACAAGTCTTTGTATATCTCAAACTTACAGACTTGCCCATACCCCATACTGACCGATTTAAATGTATAGTAGCGGAATGAAAAGGTTCGTCACTTTTCGACCTTAACCCGTTGACATAGAGTCAAAAAGTGACGAACCTTTTCATTCTGCGACTGTACCACACTGTATACCGTACAGACGGCGACAGAATTGCGGAAGTGCACTATAAAAACACTATTGTAGCTCCCAAAAGTTATCTTTCAACTACATAAGTGTAAATAATGATTTGAAAGGGACATACACAGCGTAAGAAACAAAAGTTGTCTCTCCTGTGGACATAAAATTACCACAGCGACATCTAGTGTACTTACCACTATCTCATCATTCAGAAAATTTGTCAAATGGTTTACCAAAAAGTTGACGCCGCAGACTGCAGATGGCGCGCGCCAGCTACGGTGAGTAACACTGGGGCGACGTGCGCGGCGCTAGTGCAGCTTTTTCGGCAACTGCATGCCGCTTCTCAGTGGAATGCTCCCATAACCGCTCTCCTGCTCGACAAACAGCAACTAGCAGGTCAAATGGTAAGCTGGTAACTTTTTAAGTTCACGCCTCAGACGTTAGATGACGCGCAAATAAAAACAACGATAGTAAACCAGAATGTCCAGTGGTAAACTCATGAGGCAAAAGGTGGCGCGCTAATTTTGGATGTAATCTAGTTGTTCAATTAGTTGGAATAAAAGACGTTAGATAGCGCTGAAATGAAAGTTTAATTTGTCACAGAGTCATAGTAGTTCGCGTGCAATGCGCAAGATGTCGTAAAAATTGTTAGTTGGATGATTAGCTATGAGCTTCACTGAACCGATATTAGATAGCGCTGAAATAAAAGTTGGTTCACTCGGAATTGTAGTAATTCGCAAGCAATGCGTGAGATGTCGTTAAAATTGTTAGTTGGATGTTTAGTTAAGAGCTTCACAGAGCCTATGTTAGATGGCGCTGAAATAAGAGTTTAGTTTGTTCACTGGGAGTCGTAGTAGTTGAAATGTCTTTAAAATTGTTAGTTGGATAGATAGCTAAGAACTTCACTAATCCGATGTTAGATGACGATGAATATAAGAGTTTAGTTGGTTCACTGGGAGTCGTAGTAGTTCACAAGCAAAGCGAGAGATGTCGTTAAAATTGTTAGTTGGATAGATAGCTAAGAACTACACTGAACCGATGCTAGATGGCGCTGAAAGAAGAGTTTAGTTGGTTCACTGGGAGTCGTAGTAGTTCACAAGCAATGCGAGTAATGTCGTTAAAATTGTTAGTTGGATAGATAGCTAAGAACTACACTGAACCGATGCTGGATGGCGCTGAAAGAAGAGTTTAGTTGGTTCACTGGGAGTCGTAGTAGTAGATGGCGCTGTAATAAGAGTTGTTGGTTCACTGGGAGTCGTAGTAGTTTGTAACGGAGTGCCCGTAGGGGGACCGTACATTTAACTCCGGCCGGGAATCGAACCTGGCTGGGAGTAGTTAAGTCAGTAATAGGGCGGCCCGGAAGGGGTCGCACGCTTGGCTCCGGCCGGGAATCGAACCTGGCTGGGAGGACTTAGATCGGTAGGTAACGGGCGGCCCAGTAGGGGTCGCTCGTTCGGCTCCGACCGGGAATCGAACCCGGTTGGAAGTATATTGGAACGGTATGTAACGGGCGGCCCAGTAGGGGTCGCACGTTCGGCTCCGACCGGGAATCGAACCCGGTTGGGAGTATTTGGAAGGAATACCTCAGAGAACGGGAATACGGGGAGAAGTAACAAACAACCTTGTACAATTATAAATACAGTGAGTTTTAATGCCAGTTTATTCTACAATGGTAAGTCTTAGTCTAGCACTACGGTTCCGTGGGGGTTCGCCGGAAGGGCGTGATCTATCGCAGATGGAATCCCGGTGGATTCCCGCACCTACTCGGTGTCCCTACGGGAATGAGCGGGGTCCCCCACCGTACGGCGTGGTTTCCGCCGGCCGCGCTTGTGAGGGAGGTAACCCTTGACGATACGGCGTGGTTTCCGCCGGCCGCGCCAGTCAAGGGGGGGTTACCGCAGGGGTGCGATGTGGTTTTCGCCGACCGCACTCCCCGGGGGGTCAACTGATGGCGTCGGCGTGGTAAGACCCGGCCGCCTTCCACCAGGTTGGTACCTTCTATCGCCCGGCGTGGTAAGATCCGGCCGTGCGATATCCGGAGGGGGGCCTTGTCGGTACGGCGTGGTAAGACCCGGCCGTGCCAGTACAGGATTAGGATGGGCAAGAGTGAGTAGGCAGGTAGGTCAGGGTGCGCACAATCATATACCTCGTCCGCCGAGAGGGCGGTCCGCGGAACTCGGACCGTACTGTAATACGTAAGACTGGAGGTATAAGATTGCGCCTGGACCTGCGCGCTTGGCGCGCTTTTATAGCGACGCCGCTGCGCGGGCAGCGCTACGCACGCGGTGCGCTCGTCGCGTCACGTGCGGCTTCAACACGTTGTTGATGTCCGGCCGGTATGGTACGTGAGTCCTTCTTTATGGTTCGGGGTTCGGTTCCGGGCCGAGCTGCACGTTGGTTGTGGTGATGGTGTATGTGGGGGGGTGTCACCATCATCACATTCCCCCCCTACTTGTGGAGATTTTTACCTAAGGATCAGAAAGAACGGTAAAAATCGCTGCCAATATTGCCCCAGCGGGGTATTGATTTTTTTTCTTTATTTCCGTACCTACTCTGAGTACTGGGAAGTGTTGAAACGGTACGGTTTTTTTTTTTGACTTCCGTATTCTGGATACTGGGAAGTGTTGAAACGGAACGGTTTGCGAATAACTATTTATCTTCGTCATTCTCGGTTGTACTTCTGTACATAAGTACCTACCTACTATGTTTGTAGGCTACTTGATTATCGGCTTGTAAAAGTAATGTTAACCTTGAATATTATATTTATTCGTATCTAATACCTTTAAACGAGCAATTCTTGTATATATGTATATATGTATATATATAATCAGGATCTCGGAAACGGCTCCAACGATTTCGATGAAATTTGGTATGTGGGGGTTTTCGGGGATGAAAAACTGATCTAGCTATGTTTCATTTTCAGAAAATCGCTTTTACTCGTGTTTTCCGGCTATTTTTGTTTGCATTAGAATATAAAGCTAAATTTCGCCGACTTCGAGCAGATCATAATGGCACATTAGAAATCGGGTGGTCGCGGATCCAGCCGACCTCGGTTCGATACCACGTTTTTTTTCAAGATTTTTAGTTTTTTTTTTTAAGTTTATTTTTTATGAGAAAACGTCAAGTTTCTTCTTTTGTGAGAAAAAGTTACTTTTTTGTTAGAAAAAGTTATTTTTTTGCAAGAAAAAGTTACTTTTTTATTAGAAAAAGTATTATAGGGAACGTGCAGTAACTATAGGCGGCAGCACTAATGCGACAGAAGAGACACTATGCGGACAGTAAAACAAACTTATCAAGGTAAAACATTCAAATTGATGGCACCCTTATGGCACCAGTTGGCAGCACCGTCTATGTGCTCGTTCCCTATTGGGAGCACACAGAACAGGAAAAGCCGGTTGTCTGTAAAGTCGGTTTACGGACGATAGTTTAACGTGACTCACCCCTCCACCCCCTCCGGTGTTTTTGTCAAATATCTTGAAAACGGTGCATCCTACGGCAAAATCAATGAAATTTTCATCCCCCCTTTAATACCCCCGCGCTCCCTCCCCCGCATCCCCTCCCCCTCTCAACCCCCCCCCCCCCACCCCTCCGGTGTATATAATCAGGATCTCGGAAACGGTTCCAACGATTTCGATGAAATTTGGTATTTGGGGGTTTTCGGGGATGAAAAATTGATCTAGCTTGGTCTTATCTCTGGGAAAACGCTTGGTACCGAGTTTCTGCCCGAGCAGAGCTCGGTCGCCCAGGTACTTACAGTTAATTTACTCACAAGATTATGTCTAACGTTATTGATTCTCGGCTTGTAAGGGTAATGTTAACCTCTAATTTTATCTTCATATTACGGTTACGTTACTCACAATATTATATCTAACGTTATTGTTTATCGGCTTGTAAAAGATAATGTTAACTTCGAGCATTAGGTATATATCACCACACATACTAGTGTTAATTTATCTACAAGATTCGGTATCACTTTGATTTTACGGTAGGAGGTTTATTCTTTACTTTCTTAGGTCTACCTTATTTCTCTGACTATCGGCTTGTAACCGTAATGTTACCCTTGAATATTAAATTTATTCTTTAATGGGTTAATTTACTTACAAGGTTTGGGTCTCCCGTATATTTTACGGTGAGGAGATTTATTTTCTAACTTCTTAAATCTATTTTATTTAATTCTATCTTATCTATCTGAATATATTCTCTTATAATCTGACTTTGGTCCCCTTGACGCGGGGACGCTGCTATCCTCCTGAGGATTGCGTCAGCGGTCTACGTCTTTAACGATTTTTTTGTTCTCCAATTGCTTGGTTATAGCAGGGTTTTTCACCCTGTTATGTTAAGGACGGATGGCGCGGCGGTGCAGCGTGCGGCTCGGGCGGCGAAACTCGCCGGTTCGCGACCCGCACGCTCGGATTGATTTTTTTGTATTTTTTTTCTCTTTTATTTGTTATTTTCAATTTCGGTATCGGACTGGGGTTAATTCCCTTAATTTTTTTTTTCTTTACATGCTAGTTTTAATATATTCTTATATCTGTATTTTTTTTTTGTACTTTCAATTTTTTTTTATATATTTTTTTTCTCTTTTTTATCTAACTTTTTACGGATTTTATTTTTAATTAATGTAACTGGATTGGATTGCCATCCTTTGTTGGCCAAAATATATTTTAATGTATTTTTTTTTATGTAAGGTGTAACGGATAGTAACTCACTTTTTTTTTCCTTCTATATTTTCTTTTTGGATATCTTAACTTGTTGAACATGGTTGTTTATGTAATGTACTTGGGAATCTGGGAGAACTCCTGGATAATTCAGGATGCACACCAAAGAAACACGTACTGAAGGTTCGACCGTTTAATCCGAATTGACAATTCCGTGACACATGTCACGTGACCCAAACTACCTACATCACACTCCTCTACACTTAATTCTAACTTATATATAAACAGAAACAATCCATCTTATATCTAAAGTTTGTAATGTGGCTTTACTATTCGACATTAAATCATAAATCATAAATAATTTATTAATTGTCAAGACTGTGTACACAAGCTCACAACATTACAGAATTAGAGTTCCAACAGTTTATCCATTTCGGACGTACAATAAAATTTTAACTTAACAATAGCCTAAACTTAATCATCTGAACTAAACTTTGATCAATTATAACTGAAGATACACATTGCCGAACAAAATCCCCTTCAAAAAATGTCCGAACTTTTTTATTTGCTTGCATAATAATTAAAATCATCACCTACACAGAAATTTGAACCTAGTCTTTACTTCATTACAGTCAAATTTCGGTTGACACTTGACAGCTAAACTTGTCAATTTCACGCAACGTACTGAGAAAAAAGAAGGCCATTTTTTCAAAGTGGCGCTCATTTGGCTCGGACATTTTCGGGCGCGCGACTGTGGATCTACAGTTATAATTGATCAAAGGAACTAAAATATTCATTCAAATTATAAAAACACCTATTAGCTAGCCATTTTCTAAGTTTCCTCTTAAACTGGGCACCTTCAAGTGACTTAATACATTCAGGTAAATGATTAAATAATTCAATTCCAGCAACATAGGTACTCTTTTTTAAAATATAACTGGAAGGCCGGAATGTACATACATCATGTTTATATTGGGATCTAATATTACTCTTTAAGTCACTTTTTTTAATGAAAATGTCATTTCTGTCTTTAATAAATACACAAATTTCTAATATATAATTTCATTGCCGAAAGGGACGTGATCGGGTCGGTGCCGGGTTAGGGAGTGGTGGCGGCGTCGGTGTCCCCGCGTCATCAAACTCTTTCTCGGGAGTGCAGAAGCGCTCACCCTCTACCTCCCCTTCCGCCCCGCAGCGCGCCGGCGATGTCGCCAGAGGTGATGGCGATTTCCCCGTTGACTGCTCCCACCTAGCCTTATCCCTTAATTGAGGTGATTTCGACCCCTCGCGGTTATTCTGCTTCTCACTGGTACGTATTGGACAAACCACCGAACTCCTGGACCTGCGTCTTAATTGATCGATATGTCTGTGAATTTCGTTCCCCTCCGCATTAGTTACATCGTAATCTGTACTTCCTAATGACCTAGTAATCTTACCGGGTTGTCATTTCTCCCCTTTTAAGTACTGACGATACCACACGTCTTCTCCTACCTTTAATTTTATATCTGAGCCCCCTGCAGCGTCCATCTGACTTCGTTGGCTCTTCAAAACTTTGGATTCTATACTAGGTCTTAATATATCTAACCGCGTACGTAACCGCCTGCCCATGAGCAACATTGCTGGACTTTCGCCCGTGGAGCAGTGGTCCGTGTTCCTATAATATAACAGGAAATTATTTATTGACTTTTGAATTTCGCTATTTTCCATTACGGCTTTCTTAATTACTGACTTAATTAGACGGACCGAATTTTCGGCAGCCCCATTAGATGCTGGATGATATGGGGCTGAGAAAATATGTTCAATTCCGTCCCTGTCCAGGAAGCTTTGGAATTCCTTACCCGAGAATGGCGGCCCGTTATCGCTCACTATTTGTCTCGGCAATCCCCACCTAGCCCACAACTCACTCAGCCTGTCGATGGTATAGGCGGCGGCTGTACTGGGAACTGGAAATACCTCAACCCACTTCGACATGGCATCAACTACGACTAAATAAGTTTTACCATATATAGGCCCCAGGAAATCTATGTGCAGCCGGGCCCAAGGTCGAGCCGGCCATGGCCAGCAGCGTGGTGCGTGCGCCGGCGGGGCGCTTGCTAGCGCCGCACACGTAGCGCACGCGCGGCACGTCGCCTCTACCGCTTCGTCTATTCCCGCCCACCACACATAACTCCGGGCTAGCGCCTTTGTTTTAACTATTCCCATATGTGGGTCGTGTAAAATCTTTAATACTTTCTCTCTGCACGGCCCCGGTATCACCACCCGGTGACCCCACATCACGCAGCCTAATTCTTCGTACAACTCTGACTTTCTATTAAAGTAAGGTTTTAAATTTTCAATTTCTCACACTTCTGGCCAATCGTCACGAATAAACCTCAACACCCTAGCTAAGACGGGGTCCTTTAAAGTATTTTTCTTAATTTCATTATGATCCAGTAGTAAAGCATCTTGCGCAAAGTGTAGGTAAGTCTGTTCCGGAATTATTTCGTACCGACTGTTGGGCGCCTCGGTCGCGTCCGGTAACCTAGACAGACTGTCCGCACAATTATTACTAGAACTGACATATTCAATATCATAGTCATAAGCGGATAAAATTATAGCCCACCGCTGCATCCGGCTGGCTGTCATCGTTGGTATGCTCGTATTTGGTCCAAATATTGACACTAATGGCTTATGGTCCGTCCGTAAAGTGAAATGACGGCCATACAAATATTGATGGAATTTCTTGACACAGAATATATTCGCCAAAGCCTCGCGGTGTATTTGTGAGTAGTTAGCCTCCGCACTGTTCAGGGTGCGCGACGCGAACGCGACCGGCCGCTCGCCCCCCCGGCCTTCCTGAGTCAGCACTGCCCCCACCCCCCGCGCAGACGCATCACAAGTGACTATTAAACGTTCCTCTGGATCATAATGAGCCAAAACCTTGGCCCCCAATAATGATTGTTTAATTTGTATAAATGCATTATCACACTCTGAGTCCCAACACCATTGGACACCCTTCCGCAATAGGTCGTATAAGGGACTGAGAGTTGAACTCAGATTCCTAATAAATCTACTAAAAAAGTTAACGGTATCTAAAAATGATCTAAGCTCAGGTTCAGGTACATTCTGCGGTTGTTTCATTTTCTGTATAGCATTAATCTTTGATAAGTCGGGCTTGATGCCCTCTCTCGATACGACATAGCCAAGATAAATGACTTCCTCGGCGAGGAATACACATTTACTTTTCTTTAATTTTAACCCGCTCGTAAGCAATCGTTTGAGTACCGCTTCCAAAGCCTCTAAATGCTCAGACATATTCTTTCCGCCTATTATAACGTCATCTAAAAATACTTGAACATTTAATATATTTCCTAGTAAGGTAGTCATTATGCGTTGAAATATACCTACGCTAGACGACAACCCATATACCAACCTATTGTACTGGAATAATCCGCGATGAGTATTTATTACTGTGTACCGTTTTGAATCGTCTAATTCTATTTGATTGTATGCTTGTGAAAGATCTATTTTACTAAAGTACATATTGCCATTTAAATTCACTAACACATCCTCTATTTTAGGGAGGGGATATCGATCAATCAATAAAGACGGGTTTGAAGTGGCTTTGTAGTCTGCGCAAATTCGAAGTGTGCCGTCAGGTTTATTAATGGGTACCAGTGGCGAAGCCCAGTCGGAGCAGTCAACGGGCTCGATGACGCCGGCGCGCAGCATGGCGTCCAGCTTGGCATCCAGGCGCTCGCGCAAAGCGTACGGCACCGGCCGCGCGCGATGGAACACTGGCGTCGCTCCCGAACGCACGCGCAGCGTCGCTTTGCCCCCTCGGTACCGTCCCAGTCCGCCAGTGAAGAGGGCCTTAAATCTGTTGAGCAAAACCATGAGCTCGTCCATCATTTGTCCCTTATGTTTATGCACTACAAAATTACAATTAAACTTAGGTGTATCTATCCCTAATTCGGCTAGCCACTGCCTTCCCAACAATGCTGTCGTTCCCCCCTCGATTATAAACAGTTCCAATTTTTTTACTGCAATCATTATAAGTCACCATCGGTTTAACCTAAAGGTTTAACTTTTGATCCTTCATAAAACTTTAACACTGTATTGTCCTGCTGTATACATAAATGAGCAAAATTTTGGTCGTACATTGCCTTACTCACGCACGAGATCGCGGTTCCCGTATCAATTTCCATTTTAATCACTGTTTTATCAATATTAATCGGCAAACTCACCGATTGGTAATTCTTCAAGCATAAGTGGTGTAATTCCTGTTCGATGTCACCGCCGAACTCCTCGCTTGGGTCGCGATCGGCATCCCCGAAGTGCAGGCCGCCCCGCGTCGGCGCCGCCGCCGCCGGCCTCGCACGCCGGGCCGGTGCCCGCGCTGCCCCGCGGGCCGCCGCCCGCGGCGCTGCAGTCCACTCCGGGCACACCCGTCGCAGGTGGCCCGTCCGCTGACACTTGCTACACACATAGTCCCGGAAACGACAGTTCGATTGACTATGACTCCGCGCACCGCAAGCATCGCACTGTTCGTAATTAGTTGTTTTGTTACACGCTCCCCGCTGCGCATGAGCATCCGCCCTGCGCGCAAGATCCCGGCCGAATGATGACGTCCCGCGCCCCGCGAACAAGACTGGCTGGATTGCGCTCGCTTCACCCGCACTCGATACCGGTTTGGTTTGTTCTACGATAGCTGCATTTTTCTCGGCCGCCTCTAATGAAATTGCAATTTTGACTGCCATAGTGACGGTTACCGTGTCGTCTTCCGTAAATAACCGTTGCCGTATGACGTCACTATATACCCCGCAAATAAATTGATCTCGAAGATTTTCGTTGAGATTTGTGCCAAATTTACATTGTTTAGCCAGCCGTTTTAACTCCGTGATATACATTGCTATGTTTTCATCGACTTTCTGCCGCCTTTGCCTAAAACGATATCTCTCTGCTAATACTGACGGGGCTGGCTGTAAATGTTGCCGCATTAACTCATCTACCCTCTGCATGGTTAAATTTGCGGGCTTCGTTGGACTAGCTAGATTTTCTAACAATTCATATGCCTCATCGCCCATAGTTGCAATTAGTATCGGCAGTTTCATGTCTTCCTCCACCTTGTTGACCTTGAAATACATCTCCACCCGGTCGAGGTAAGACGACCAAACTCCACTCCCCATGTTAAACTCCTGTAGTTTTTCGATCGACATTTTCTTCTTTATTGCATGGAAAGGGTTAAATCCTCGTCGCCACTGTAATGTACTTGGGAATCTGGGAGAACTCCTGGATAATTCGGGATGCACCCCAAAGAAACACGTACTGAAGGTTCGACCGTTTAATCCGAATCGACAATTCCGTGACACATGTCACGTGACCCAAACTACCTACATCACAGTTTACATTCGTTTTTGCTATCAATTCTTGTCAGTCGCGGGCCCTAACAATAGTTGTACTGTGCGAGTTTTTTTTACGCTGCTTATGTTGACTACTTTCGCCAGCGTTTGCTAAGACTATTTGGTTAGTCGGCGCGAAGCCGGACTCGGACGGCGGGCTCCCGAGCTCGAATCCCAGTACACAGTTGTACTTCTTTTTTTTTTTGTTTTTTTTTTTTCCTTAATTATGGACGATTATAATGTTTATTTGGGTATCGGCTTATTTATAATATTAAATTATTTCTAGTTTTACGGCATCTATGTATTATTTTTTTTCCCTTAATTATGATGTCATTATATCTTCTTATAGTACTGTTTAGAATTAAAATAAAAGTTTTCTAATACATAGAAGAAATTTAATTTGCACTCACAATAGCTGGTACAATATTTGAAAAACGAAGTAAAAGAGAAAGTAAAAAACAATGTTGCCAGCATACAAAAATATAAAAATTACGTTCCTATGTACGTTATTGTACATAAACTGCCAGCGCGGGAACGAAGTACTTAATATCTAATAACAAAGTGATAAAAATATAACTTTTAAATATTACATGAACTTTATAAAAAACAAAAATGAGAATGCTGGACCCGTACTCTAGTTCTTAAGCATTTAATCATCTAAGGGAAGAACAGACACTTTAGTAACATTAGTACACCTAATGTGTCCGGTAGGTGTCTTAACATCTAGAGCACGCACCTTGCCGTCACCTCCGGGGTAGACGTTTACAATCCTGGCCATAGGCCATCTTAAAGGGGATGCATTAGCATCTCGCAATATGACCAGTGTACCGACAGTTAAATTTGGTTGATCGTTTTTCCATTTTGGACGACTTTGAAGCATATTTAAGTACTGCTTAGACCATTGTTTGAAGAAACTTTGTTGAATCTGAGTACACTGATTCCAAAACGACAAACGATTAACTGGTACACGAGTTAAATCTTTTTCGGGAGCTCCTGTCAAAAAGTGTCCAGGAGTTAAATAAGTCATGTCATTGGGGTGAGGTGTGTAGCGTTACATGTTGTACTTAGATATAACTATATGACACATTGCATGTGCCGCTAACTAGCTTTAAGGCATTCAGTTATAATACAAACGCTGATCAGTGAACTCGTCTTTAATTCCGCTCCACATCATCCCACATGGCGACCCTGCCTTGGCGAGATAAGAGTGGATAGCGAGTCAGACGCGGAGCGCGGTTTTCTAACTGTTCTAAATTAATTTTTCGGTGGACTTTTTACCTTGAACTATCAAAAACTAATCGTATGGCACAAACAGACTCAGTGAAATTAGTGGAGTTGGAGAACATTTTAGTGTCGTGGATTCCGGTTGCTACCTACATGGGGATCGGCATTATAATTTTAATTTTAATGTGCATCGTTCGGAAGAAAATTTAATATGGGAACTACATACAGCAAACAAGAGGAAAAAGAAGTACTGATAACACAGAACGCCGCAGGAAACAATGATGCGAAAGGAGTTACCGAACACACGTACGTCAACAACATATTAATGAGTACATTTTTGGCGGTGATCGCACTCGTTATCATCGGAGCACTGTACAAAATAATCAAGAAAAAGCAGGAAAAATGGATCAAAATGGAAATTAGGACGGAAATGTGGAGTCGACTGCAGGCGAGAATGTCGTTTCGCAAACCAGCAGCAGCAGCAGCAGAGCAAGAAGAGGAAATTTAGTGCGGTTATCGGAAAGTGGAAATCGTGAAATGTGAAGTGAAATGGTATGGAAGTAGAGTTAAGACACATATATAATAAGTTAGATTTACTGCGAATAGATTTGAGAAAACTAGGTCCTAAGAGAAGACAACAGAGCATAGGAAAATCTAAAATAGACAGCGCTAACGAATTATACCAAATATATAAACAAATAATATGCTCGGTTGATTTCTCAAAAATAACAGAAGAATATACACAGTATATGCATGAATTGTTATGTGATAAGATAGAGGAGGTATATAATAAAATTTTAGAATATTCAAAACTACAGGTAAAGAGAAAACTAGTTCAAATGGCGGAAAAATTTGATTTGAGAGAAGCGGGAAGCTTAATTCCGGTAATGGATGACCAAGAGGACACTATTCAAAAAGCAATAGCAGGCATCGAAATGATGGATAGTATTTTAAATGAGGCAAATAATAAGAAATTGCTGATTTCTTTCGTCTTAAAGACACGGCTTAATAACACAGCAAAGCTTAAACTAAAATCAAAATATGAAACTGTGAAAGAATTGATTACTGACATCACTAAATATTTGCTACCTAAGAAATCTGCAAATTCTTTATTAATTCAATTAAACAGTATTACGCAAAAAGATATGTCCATAGATAAGTACGGGAAAACAATTGAGGAACTGTTTATTGGTCTCACGATCGCACAAGCCGATGGTAAACCAGAGACATGCGAAGTCCTGCGACCAATAAACGAGTCATTGGCTATAATAAAAATTCGCAGATGGCTTAAGGAACCGTCGTTTAAGTACAATTTTAGCTGCACGACATTATACAGATTTAAAAGAAGCCATTAGAGCAGCCCAGGACGAGGAGCTGGCGCAGCCGCAGCGTGATCCAACAGTCATGAATATGAGGAGCGAGTTCTATAGACGAGGCTACCAGAGAACACCACGTTGGAACTGGCGCGCATCAAACGGCCGCTACGCGACCAGACCCCCTGGCACGAGTTTTGGTACGTATTGGACACCAAACTACGACTACAACAGGGTACGAGGTAATGCACAAAATTATAACTTTTATAGAGGACGCGGACCACGCACAAATTTCAGAGGACATCGAGGCGCACGGAACAGCCGTGGGCGCCGAGGGAAAATTTTTACAGCCACACAAGACCTAAAAGAGGAAGAAAACGATGAGGTACAATTTTTTCGTCCATAAAATATTAACTTGTGATGGTTTAGATTACGTTATCTTTACTGTAGGAAATCAAACACTAACTTTCTTATTAGATACAGGAGCGACATTATCTATTATACATATTAATAAGATTCCCACAGAAACAAAGTTATACGAGAACGAAACAGTAATCCGAGGCGTAGGAGGCAAGATAAGTAGTAACAACATTGCACATGTATTATTAGAAGACGGTAACACGATATCATTTATGCATAAGTTTCATGTACTTCATGACATGCCATGTCATGCAGATGGCATTATCGGGCTTGACTTCTTAAGAACTTACAATGCAATCATAAACTTACAGTCGAATCAGCTTATTTTGCATCACGAGAGTGAAGCGTGTGTGGTACAAATTCATAGGAGGAGCGATAATGAAACTCATTTATCGCTACCAGCGAGAAGCGAATCATTACATTTAATAAAGTTAAAATCACCGTATAGTTTAGAAAAGGATTATGTTTTAGATTCGAATAAATTAACTGAACATGTATTTTTAGCAGGAAGTATAGTTAAAGTCAAACAAGGTCGGATACCGGTGCGGATATTAAATACAAGCGATCGCGATATTAAATTACCCTTATTTGAACCACAGCTGGAAAATCTAAATGATTATAGAATTTGTAATTTTGAAAAGTCAGAAAATAGTGTAGATAGAGTAAAGAAATTATTATCATCATTAAAATTAAACCATTTAAATAATACTGATCGTAAACTCATAGAATCTATTTGCGCGAAATACGCGGACGTTTTTTACTTGGACGGCGATAGGTTAGGCACAACAGATACTATGAAACAAAGCATCAGCGTTAAACCGAACACGAAACCTGTTTATTCGAAACCGTATAGGCTACCTGAAGCTATGAAGGCAGAAGTTAATAAACAAGTTACAAAAATGTTAAATGAAAAAATTATAGAAAAAACTAATAGTGACTGGAATAGCCCAGTACTATTATTACCGAAAAAATCAGACTGTAAATCAAAAAAATGGAGACTAGTAATAGATTATAGGAAAGTTAATAGTGTAATTCAGGACGATAAATTTCCACTGCCAAACATCGTAGAGATTTTGGACTCACTGTCAGGCGCGATATATTTTAGTCATTTGGATTTACAGCAATCTTACTATCAAATAAATTTAGAAGAAGAAAGTAGAAAAATAACTGCATTTACGACAGCGACGGGACAGTACCAGATGACCCGGTTACCCATGGGCTTAAAAATTAGCCCGGGAGCGTTTTCTCGCGTTATGTCAATAGCTATGTCGGGTTTAGCATTTGAAAAATGTTTTGTTTACATGGATGATTTAGTGGTATTCAGGCGAAACATAGATACTCACAATAAAAACTTAACAGACGTATTAGAAAGGTTACGAAAGGTAAATTTAAAAGTGAATCCTCAGAAATGTGATTTCTTAAAGAAACAACTCTTATATCTTGGACACGTAGTTTCAGCAGATGGTGTTTTACCTGACCCCGAAAAAACCAAAGTATTACAAGAATATCCAGAACCCACAAATGCTGACGAAGCACGACGTTTCGTTGCATTTTGCAACTATTACAGAAAATTCATCCCATCATTTGCTCAAATAACTTTACCATTAAATAAACTTTGCAGGAAAAATGTAACTTTTGAATGGACAGAAGAATGTAGACAAGCATTTATTACCTTAAAAGAAAAACTCATTTCCCCACCCATTTTACAGTACCCAGATTTTTCGACAGATAACGAATTTATTTTACAAACGGATGCTTCATCAAAATCAATTGGTTCAGTATTGTGTAACAAAGATAAGAGGCCTATAGCATATGCAAGCAGACCCTTAACAAAGCCGAATTAACACGTTGAACGCCATGGTGGGCACCGGTGACCTCGCGAAGTCTACTGCAACACGCCATGGGGGGCACCGGTGACCTCGTGTTAAACCTGTTTTTAAGACGCTATCCTACGCCGTGTGTAGCAGTTATAAGCAATACGTTGCATGCAAGGGACCGGCATGGCGCTCGTTAGTGAAACGGTGGCTTGGGACGGGGGTGCAGTTAGTGACATAGTAGATTTGTCGAAAAAATTTAAAAAACAAGGCATTTATTTCAAATCACAGCTTTAATTCTATAATTTATATAATTAAGTATTTGCAATAATTATATAATTAATAGAAACTAATTTCAATTATTTAGAGATACACGACAATTATCAAAAAATAAGAAAAAATAAAATTTCCCAATGCAGACACACACCAGATACATGCATTCCAAAAAAAAAATCATAAAAACCCAAAATTAACAAAAATAATCAAAAACAGCGTATCTTCTTGAACCAGTAGCAGGAATTGCCAAACGAAGCTATTGTCACACAATGCCAAAAGCAGTTAAATTTTATTTTCTCAAACATGCTTTGAAATGTATGCGTTAATGTCACGAAATGAAGCCATGAAGTTTGTTGTTTATGGCTCCCTACATTACTTCTTGGCCTAGGCCATAAAAGTAAGTATGAAAAACCATTATTGTCCGCTGCTGTAACATTTTAAATTTGCTTACTAACACTAAACTGACAAAGGAAAAATTACATACAGCCAACTTAAGACATTAAAAAAAAAACTATCTTTTATTTCTATAAAACCGCCTAAACTACTGGTGATGGATGGATGGATGTATGGATGGATGTATGGATATATGGATGTATGGATGGAGTATGGAAGTATGGATGTACGGATGGATGTATGGATGTATGGATGGATGTATGGATGGATGGATGGATGGATGTATGGATGGATGGATGTATGGATGGATGTATGGATGTATGGATGTATGGATGGATGGATGTATGGATGGATGTATGGATGTATGGATGTATGGATGGATGTATGGATGGATGTATAGATGTATGGATGGATGTATGGATGGATGGATGGATGGATGGATGGATGGATGGATGGATGGATGGATGGATGGATGGATGTATGGATGGATGTATGGATAGATGGATGTATGGATGTATGTGTACTATCCAATAAAACACGTCAGCTGTTGGAGCGGTATATTGACAACTGAACTTAAGACTAACTGCGATGCACGCACACAAGCATGCATACACCGCATACCTCCACCCTTAATCCTAAAATCCTTATGTTAACATTACTTATTGAAATGGTTACTTAATGACAATTCTAAGTTTCATTTAGCTTATGACTATTGCAGTAGACAAGAGGATTCTTATCTTTATTACCTTAGGATTATCACACTATAGTGTTAACAATAACAGTAACGTGATAGGTACTATTGTTCCTATGTGCAATGCCTTTTGGTATACAAATCAATACATAATAAGTTTAAATTACTCACTAAAAACTAACTAACTATTAACATCAATTATTTGAGCTTCCTGCACTTCTATTCCGTACAGGTCTATCTACTGTACTAATACTTATATCTAGGTTTGTTCAGACGGCATTGGCGTATTAGGCGGGGCTGGGTCGGGTCCATGCTTTCCTGTGTCTGCGGCGAACGTTCTATTGGCGTCTCCACACAGTCTTGGAAGTCGCCAGTATCGCAATCTCCGCTGCTGGCCACCAGGGATTGCTCTTCACCGATCGTCTGTCGGGAACTGCTCGTACTGGGCAACACTTCGTCTTCTCTTCTAGGAACTTCATGCTTGGGGGGGCTGGAAGGACAGACTAATGAACTCCGAGACCGATTTTTTAACTGGTCTATATGCTTGTGAGTCTCTCTGCCTGACGAATCGACTACCTTGTAATCTACGGTTCCTAACTTCTGCGTGATTTTCCCTGAGACCCACCTATCTGCTCCCCTGTGTTGGCGTAACCACACATTGTCGCCCGGCTCTAATTGACGTGCACCACTTGGGCCGCGCTCTATTTGACGTTCTTGGCAGTTCCTAACCCTAGCCTCTCTGTCAGGTCGCAACGCATCGAGCTTGGTGCGCAACCTACGGCCTAACATTAGCGTCGCCGGCGTCTCACCTGTCGTACTATGTTCTGTATTTCGGTAATGAAGTAAGAAGTTATTAACAAATAAATTGATGTCTTTTTTATCGTTTATGGCTTTTTTAATTGCCCTTTTTAAAATGCGTACTGCATTTTCAGCAGCCCCGTTAGATGCGGGGTGATAGGGTGCTGAAAACAGGTGCTGTACACCGTATGATTTTAGGAAATCTGAAAATTCTTTGCTAGCGAAGGGAGGACCGTTATCTGATACGATTTGTTTAGGTATACCCCATCGCGCGAAAAGTTCACTCATTATATTAATCGAATGACAAGCCGCTGTACTAGGAACCACCGCAACTTCTAACCATTTTGTACGGGCATCAATAGCCACTAAAAATATTTTATTAGCAATAGGGCCCAAAAAGTCCAGGTGAACCCTCGCCCATGCTTGGGCTGGCCAAAGCCACGGGCTGGGCGCCTGTCGCGGCGGAGCGTCGGCCACCGCCGCGCATACGCTACACGCACGGCATATCGCTTCGACTGCCTCGTCTATGCCGGGCCACCACACATAACTACGTGCGATCGCTTTTGTTTTGACAATCCCCATGTGTGATTCGTGTAACTCTTCCAGGACTTTATCCCTGCAACTAGCGGGTACGACCACCCGGTGCCCCCACATAACGCAACCCAACTCCTCGTAAAGTTCTTTTTTACGATTAAAGTATGATTGCAACGTATTAATATCATTAACCGCGGGCCAGCCTTCTCGGAGATACAATAAGACTCTGCCCAAAGCTGGATCACGGCTTGTTTGATTTTTAATTTCGCGATAGTCCATTAATAAAGCGGTCTCTGCAAAATGCATAAACGTTTGTTCGGGTATTTGTTTTAATTGTTTATTTATCCGGCACATTGGTAGACGTGACAACCCGTCCGCGCCGTTATTTTCCGATCTGACGTATTCGATATCGTATGTATAAGCCGCTAATTTAATGGCCCATCGCTGCAATCTACTAGCTGCCATAGTAGGGATACCTTGCTTAGGTCCAAAGATAGTTACTAACGGTTTATGGTCTGTGCGTAACACAAACCGTCTTCCATACAGATATTGGTGTAATTTTTCCATACAAAATACTATTGCCAAAGCCTCTCATTCGATTTGTGAATAATGTGTCTCGGCACTGGTGAGCGCGCGCGAGACGTAAACAACTGGGCGCTCCCCGCGCGCCCCCGCGCCGTCCCCGCCGTCGCGGCGGCCGGCCGCGCAGCTGGGCGCGCTCGCTTGAGTCAGCACTCCGCCTATGCCGCGGCTACTGGCATCGCACGTTAAAAACAAATCTTTACCCGGATCGTAATGTGAAAGGACATCCGAACTAGTTAAAATCTGTTTTACGTTTTTAAATGCCCTTTCACAATCTGCATCCCACCGCCAAACCGCCTTATTTTTCAACAAATTATATAATGGTGCAATGATGGTGCTCATTTTATGGACAAACTTAGCGTAAAAATTTATTAAACCCAAAAATGACCTTAATTCTGTAACATCATTAGGCCGCGGTATTCTCGTAATTGCTTCTATTTTCTCTGGATCAACCTTGAGCCCATCCTTAGAAATTATGTACCCTAAGTATTTGACTTCGCTTGTCAGAAAAGTACACTTATTAACTTTTAATTTCATTCCATTAATATACAAGCGATCTAGGACCTTTTTTAAGGTTTCCAAATGCTCCGATTCATTTGGTGACCCAATTATAACGTCGTCCAAAAATACCTCGACATTTGGGATACCATTCAACAAATTTGTCATAATTCGCTGAAAGATTCCGGGGCTGGAAGACAAACCGTACACTAACCTTTTGTATTTAAATAAGCCGCGGTGCGTGTTAATTACGGTTAGATTGTCTGGGTCGTCTAGCAATATCTGATTATATGCCTGGGATAAATCAATTTTCGAAAAAACTTTGGCCCCATTCAGCCCTACTAAAAGGTCATCGATTCGTGGCAGAGGGAACCGGTCTACGTGTAACACTGGATTCAACGTGATTTTATAATCGGCACAAATTCGGAGCCCCCCGTCCGCCTTACGTACCGGCACTAATGGTGTTGCCCAGTCTGAGCTGTCCACGGGCTCGATGACTCCGGAGTCGAGCATCGTCTGGAGCTCCGCGTCGACGCGCTCGCGCAGCGCGAACGGCAGCGGCCGCGCGCGGCAGAATACCGGCGCCGCGCCCGCGCGCACGCGCAGCTGCGCCGTGCCGCCCGAGAACCGGCCCAGCCCCGCCGTGAACAACTCTTTATATCTGTCGAGTAATAACATAATTTTTCCTTTATTTTTAGTTTCCTCTCGAGATACGGTGACATTCGAATGTAATAGGGGTACTTCAATTTTATAATTCTGACAGCCATTGTCTGCCTAACAGTGACGTAGTGCCACCCTCAATAACAAACAATTCTAGCAATTTCGACCGCTGGCCGTATTTGATTTGCGGCTTAATTACACCAATCGGTTTTACTTTTGTACCGTTATAGAAATTTAACACTAAATTGGATTCTTCCAGTGGCCTGGAACTAAAATACCTATTATAAGTTTTTCTGCTTATACAAGATACAACAGAACCGGTGTCTAATTCCATTGGTATCGGGATACTATCAATTAATACTGTAACACTCACCGGCCTGTAGCCGTTTAAACACAATTGATGTATGTCCTCTTCCACCTCTGAATAATCTCCTCCCGACGTCGGATCTTGGTCATCGTCCGACGACGCGTCATGCCGCGCACGCTCCGAAGGCTCTTCCTCGTCGGACAGCTGGTCTTGTGGCGCCGCGTCCACGTGAGCCAACAGATTTCTGCCGGCGGCCTCTGTCCTTTGCCGCGGCCCGCCTGACCGCATAGGACACACCCGTCGCAAGTGACCGCTTTGTCGACATTTTCCGCAGATGTATTTCCGAAATCGACACTCATCACCCCGATGATCGATTGCGCCACACACTCTGCAATCTTTCCTCCCATAGCTGCCGCCGCCATCTTGCCCGGTTGGCCGGCGCTGCGCGCGGGCGGCTCCCCGCGAGGGGGCGCGCGCGGCGCGCACCGCGTGTAGGCCGCCTCTGCCCTCAGCCTCGCCAGGCTGGGCTTGCTCCACCGCCGCCGCGTCTCGCTCTGCCGCCTCCATGGCCCCAGCTAGCCTGACTGCTTCGGCGTAGTCCAAGTCGTCTTTCGCGAAAAGGCGTTGCCTTATTACATCGCACCGCAAACCACACACTAACTGATCTTATTTTTTTTTTTTTTTTTTTTTATGTTAGAAAGGCCAGACAAACGAACTAGTGGGTCACCTGATGTTAAATGATCACCACTGTCCATAGACACCTGCAGCGCTTTACGCGATGCCAGTGCGTTGTCGGCCCTTAAGGAGAGGGAATAGGGGAAGGGGGAGAGGGAGGGGGAGAGGGAAGGGGTGAGGTATTGGGCCCCCGGCACTCTCACTGACCGTACGAAACGCAAGCAGGATTACTGCTGCTTCACGCCGGTTTTCTGTGAGAGGGTGGTACTGCCCCGGACGAGCCGGCCCATTCGTGATGCAGCGGCTAGCTACAACATGGCTCTACCACTACTAAAACGATCGCGTAAGTTATCTTCCAGTGCGGTCCTAAACTCACAATTTTTCGATAATTTTTTCAACTCCGTAACATACGTAGATACGCTCTCTCCCAAGAGTTGCCTTCTCTGCCTAAAACGATATCTTTCCGCCATAAATGATGTTTTCGGCTGTAAGTGATCACGTAATATTTTAACCACTTCTTCGTATGTCATATCACTTGGTTTCGTAGGGCTCGTCAAATTACTTAACAATTCATAAGCGTCGTCCCCCATAGCAGCGATTAAAGTAGGTAGCCATAGTTCTTTTTTAATATCGTTCGCCTTAAAACACATCTCGGCTCGCTCCACGTACAATGTCCAATTACTCGAACTTACATTAAAGTCTGTTAATTTGCCAAACGACATTGTATTGTATACGAAGATAAAAAAAAATAATTGTTGTATAGATTTAAAATTTCTTTTTAAAATCTTATTTTATTTGCACGCGCACGTAGGTAGACACTTAAAATCCTCGTTAGCCACTGTACTATCCAATAAAACACGTCAGCTGTTGGAGCGGTATATTGACAACTGAACTTAAGACTAACTGCGATGCACGCACACAAGCATGCATACACCGCAGTATGGATAGATGGATGGATGTATGGATGGATGTATGGATGGATGTATGGATGGATGTATGGATGGATGTATGGATGGATGGATAGATGGATGGATGGATGGACGGATGGATGGATGGATGGTTGGATGGATGGATGATGATGATGATGATGATGATGATGATGATGCATGTTTGAGAAAAGCTCTATACAATCCTCGGCCGGAAGAGGGATTGCTGGACTCGTTTTATCCGGCCTCGTCTACGACTCGGCCGTATACCCCAAATCTCGTCCATCAATCCCTTACTTCACGGCCTCTGCAGTAATGTACTATTTCTCAAACATGCTTTGAAATGTATGCGTTAATGTCACGAAATGAAGCCATGAAGTTTGTTGTTTATGGCTCCCTACATTACTTCTTGGCCTAGGCCATAAAAGTAAGTATGAAAAACCATTATTGTCCGCTGCTGTAACTTTTTAAATTTGCTTACTAATATTAAACTGAAAAAAGAAAAATTACATACAGCCAACTTTCGACATTAAAAAAAATCTATGTTCTTTTATTTCTATAAAACCGCCTAAACTACTGGTGATGGATGGATGGATGTATGGATGTATGGATGGATGTATGGATATATGGATAAATGGATGAATGTATGGATGTATAGATGTACGGATGGATGTATGGATGTATGGATGGATGTATGGATGGATGTATGGATGGATGGATGTATGGATAGATGGATGGATGGATGGATGTATAGATGGATGTATGGATGGATGGATGTATGGATGGATGCATGTATGGATGGATGGATGGATGTATGGATGGATGGATGGATGGATGTATGGATGGATGGATGGATGGATGGATGGATGGATGTATGGATGGATGTATGGATGGATGGATGTATGGATAGATGGATGGATGGATGGATGTATTGATGGATGTACGGATGGATGTATGGATGGATGTATGGATGGATGTATGGATGGATGGATGGATGGATGGATGTATGGATGGATGGATGTATGGACGGATGTATGGACGGATGTATGGATGGATGTATGGATGGATGGATGGACGGATGGTTGGATGGATGGATGGATGGATGATGATGATGATGATGATGATGATGATGATGATGATGCATGTTTGAGAAAAGCTCTATACAATCCTCGGCCGGAAGAGGGATTGCTGGACTCGTTTTATACCCCAAATCTCGTCCATCAATCCCTTACTTCACGGCCTCTGCAGTAATGTACTAATTATGCATATTTTTAGCGGGTGCTTATGTGACAGTATAATGACCGGCAAAGTGACCGGCGTGGCGTAACAATGAGGACTGGGGACATTCTCAATTTACTGCGCCGTGGGGGTCAACGATGACCGGCGCCAATAGTACGTTGTATACCAAAAGCGTATTATTAATTACGATGTACCTTATTGAAGCAATTTAGACAATAGTGTTCATTGCACTGCACGCAATAAGTATTAGTTTTTTTGGTTTTGTTCTTTGCCACTTTTCGGCCTAAGTCCTGCACATTATCTTTGTAACATTGAACACAAAATCGTCTGGAGGCTTTCACAGGACCTGGTTTTTTCTTGAGTTCATGTTTCAGTCTCTTAGGTCTTTGATTTTCCTTGCCATCCAAAGGATTCTTTCCAGCGCTAGTTAGGTACTCAACCAGTTTTTTTCTGTAATCAACGATAGAGATTTGATTTTGTGTAGTTTCGGTATACATAATCATAGCATTTACTACTGCTGTATTTAAAATGAGCTCAATGCCAAGTTTTTTATACCATTTCACGGTTTTTCGCAATGGCGTAGAGTATGCTGTCATTTGGTCACTCATATCCACAGACCCTTTAGCTTTATTGTAGTCTAAAACCATCTTAGGCTTTGCAGTAGTTTTATCTTTTACCTGAGAAAAAACAAAGAACTAAATGAAAATGATATCTCAAAACCCATGAATGTGTGCGTGTTTGTAAGTGTTCAAATGTGTATGTGTATGTGTAGCTGCATCAGTTCTTAGGACTAGTCAACTATTTCCGTAAATTTATTAAAGATTGTGCAATACTTAGTAACCCACTTACAAAATTATTAAAAAAAGGCCAAAGGTGGCAATGGACAGACGAACAAGATCGCACGGTAAATCTATTAAAAGAAGCCTTAACCTGCGATTCTACCTTAGCTATCTTTGACCCTGAAAAAGAAACAATACTTTATACAGATGCAAGTAGAGAGGGGGTAGCTGGAATTACGGTACAAGTGCATGAACATGGCGAGCGGCCGGTATATTACTATAGCAGACAAACGACCAACGAAGAAAAACGTTACCACTCGTTCGAGCTCGAGCTCCTCGCCATTGTGGCATCACTTCAAAAATTCCGTTTGTATTTGCTGGGCCGTAAGTTTAAGTTAATAACAGATTGTAATGCCGTCAGATACTCACTTACAAAAAAAGAAGTGTTGCCACGAATAGCCAGGTGGGTGCTCTTAACTCAAAAATTTGACTATGAGATTTGTCATAGACCCGGTACTAAAATGCAACATGTTGATGCACTTAGCAGAAACCCCTTTTATAGTGGAGAAGTTTGCGAAAAACAAATAGTTATGTCCATCACCGAAGCTCACTGGCTTTTGAGTGTTCAAGAACAAGACCCGAATCTACGTAAAATCAGAGATATTTTAGCATCAGGAGAGGCCAATGCGGATAGAAATAAAATTTTTAACGAGTATGAATTGCTAGGAAACAAAGTATACCGACGCACTGAGGTAGGTCGTAGATGGGTTGTACCTAAAAACTGTGTCTGGCAAGTAATTATGTACAATCATGATAAAATTGGTCACTTCGCTGTAGATAAAACGCTAGAAAGAATTAAACATAAATATTGGTTTCCAAAAATGAAAAAAACTGTAACTAAATATATTAAAAATTGCTTACATTGTCTATACAACAAAAATAAAAGTGGTAAAAAGGAAGGACAGTTGTTTCCAATTCCAAAATACGCCCGCCCCTTTCACACCCTCCATATGGACCATATGGGTCCATTTGTAAAGTCATCAAAGGGCAATTGTCATATTCTAGTACTAGTTGATGCTTTTACAAAGTTCGTTTTTGTGTTTCCGGTACATGATACAAGCACTGCCTGTGTGTCAAAGTAGAGCAGGTGAGACCCTAGGGGTTTAGATTGAGTAAAACAAAATGCAGGTTTAAGACGTATATTTAGCCCCTAGGGCTTAACTGACAGAAAAATAGATCTCGAGGGTCGCGGATTCGAGAGTTGAGTGGGAAAGCGTTTCTTGGCAAGGCTTCCCTGGATTAGTATCCGAAGCGTAGACTGCCGGTGCTGGACGAAGGCTGGAGACAGGTAGTGGCCCCAGGGTCAGCAAGCGGCAGGAGTAGGTCTTGCCGTAGGAGCAAGGAGAGGTCTTCGGTTCCAGGCAGCCAGCCGTAGAAAGAGCGCAAGAGGAGATGTGCGGATGTTGGAGTGGAACCCAGATTCCAATCCGTACTGTGCCGCCCTGAAATTAGGTCTTGTTTAGACAAGGGGTTCAGGTGGCCTTTTTCTGCTATCCATCCAACCGGCGTTAAGAGAAGCTTCCTAACCAAGTCAGCCGTAATCGTTGGAGGTGGTAGAAAGAAAATCGTTCGAAGATTACAAAAGAAAAATTAAGCTAAATAAATTTGGAAGAAAGTACGTTACAATATTTGAAAAATGTTCGTTATAAATTTGAAAAGGCCCAACGGTTAAAAAATAAAAATGTAGCAATAAGCGTTAAAAAACTATTTAGATAAAAAATCTGAGGGCCAGAAGAATTAATTAAAACAAAGACTGCTAGCACATTTAAAAGTAAAGAATAACAGTTGAGAAAAACATGAAATATAGCTATGTTACAAAATAAAAATCTGAAAGAAAACACAAGTTCAAAATACACAGTTAAAATTGATATTTGCCAATGACTTGCCAAATTTTGGGCAGAGTGACACTGAATTTATTTTATTTAAAATATTAAATAAAGAAAGTAGAAAAATTGGAGTCGTTCCTTTTTTATGAGCGTATTATGATTTGCAGAATGCCGAATTTTGACCGTGCGCAGCTTTTTATGCCAATTTTTAGCGTATTATTAAATATCAGCTGTTCAAGTAAAACACCGTCAAAATTCGACAAATCCACTCACATACCCCCTAGTAAAAAAATCACTCATAAACAATGTAGAATTTGTCTATGGCAAAGTTATACGGATCAGATTTCTATTGTAAATAATTTGTTATTCTTAAAATGCTCATTCAAAACGCAACAGTTTATCTCAACTAATTAAATTAAGAAACATAAAATGTTTTTAATATAATGCACCACTAGCGCCATCTAGCAATCATTAGGGAAAATAATATATTATTTAAAACAGCGCCATCTAGAGGCGTAAGGGAACACTGCATTGTGACAGTACCCCGTTCTCCAGTGAAAGGTTTTTTTTTTACTGACAAAAAAAAAACCGCCTAAGAAAATATCCTAACGTTTCACTATTAAATTAACTTGCATACATCATCAGTAGGTATATATTGAGAGTTTCAGAACAGTTCCTGTTCTGAAACTCTCAATGATGTTTGTGTTTTGAAACTCTCAATCGGTTTTTTGGGTTTCCGTTTCCTGCTCTGAAACTCTCCATAATGTTTGTGTTTTGAAACTCTCAATCGGTTTTTAGGGTTTCCGTTTTCGACACGATTAAAAACGAACAATGCGGATTTGAAAAAATTAACTTGTATGAACTTCATGCTTATAACTCAGCGACATTGGATGAGTTTATTCTTAAAATTGTTTGCTATATTCGGAATGAATTTGATGTGCGACGGTGATCATTTCTTTACCATATAAACAAACTTATTCGTTGGAGTGTCTTAGTTTGAATGGAACACTAAATTTATTCTAAAATTGCAAAAGCTTAACACTAAGGTCTCTGAGCTCAAGAGACCGCACATCGCACCTCGTCATGGCATCTCTCGACTTGGTTTGATATGGTGTTTATTGCACAGAGCACGTCGCAGGGGTGATCAGGCCCTTTGACATGATGTGATTTGGATCATCCAAACGCTACCGACCGTATTAGCGTTCGAAGTCTCCGGTTCGCCTGGTTTAACTGTTTAAGCACGACACGCCTCAAGCAGGTGATCAGGCTGCAAGATTTGCGTCGTACTAGGTCGCTCATGACTACCGGTCGTATTAGCCACAAACTTCCCGAAAGACATAACACATCAAGTTTTATTTATATGAACAATATTAAAAACTCTGCTAGCGTGATGTAGACCCGCGTATCTGATTGGTTAATCGATATGACGTGGAATGACGTAGAAGTAACATAAAATTAGACCAATTAATTCAATTTGAACTTGGTCGACACATAGTAAGGTTCACATTAGTAGATATCTGGTTTTTAATTTACAATGAAACTACATTTCTACCAAAACGAACTAACTCAGTTATAAACGAACACAGTAATTTAAATGCAACACATTTGTTTTTTAGATTTTAAGATCCAAATTAGAATGCATTATTGTATCACGTATGACTTAATGTCTTGGAATAGATGATGGTACATACTATAAACGCGATGTGCAATATTACACCACTGCATTCCCGACGCTATTTTAATTCACCTTTATCGGGTAGTGTTCCGTATACATTAAATATGTCGTTTATGAAATTTATTACCTATGATGAATAAATAAATGTACATAAATCTGTAATTCCTTTTGTATAAGTTTTTTACTGTGTAATAGAGCTTAAATACATAAATAAATAAATAAATAAATCTGTAATTCATTGTTTAAAAGCATCTTGGGTAGTCAGCAAAGTAATGAGTAGCAAGTTAAAGGCTGGAGCTGGAATTAAATCGTTAAAATCGGTGATTTCTAAAATTCATTCTCACATTAAAAAATAAACCTAGAAGTCATGGTTCAGCCATCAAATGCGCGTATAATGTAGCAAAAAAGTTAATATCTAAAAATGCGCAAATACGTTTACCACGCGTAATACCGTTACCAAAGACTGGAGGAATATTGCCATTGATCCCTATTTTTGCGGGTTTGTCAGCTCTTGGTTCGTTAGCAGGTGGAGCTGCAGGCATTGCTAAAGCAGTAAATGTTTATAAATCAGCTCAAAAGAATCTTAATGAATCTGAACGACATAACAAAATGATGGAATCTATTGCACTGGGAAAGGGATTGTACGTCAAACCGTATAAAAAAGGCAATGGTTTATTTCTAAAACCGCAAAAAAAAAACTAAACAGAAGGCTACCAAGAAGAGCCCTTACCAATTTAGACCTATTAATATACGCTAGAGACATTCCACATTTTCGAGGCGTCTTCATGCGCGATAAGTTACCGAAGAAACCTAAATCCGTTGAATGTGCGATCGTTAATTTAGATAGTTCTGAAAATGAAGGAACTCACTGGGTAGCCTATGTAAAAGTAGACACGTATTGCGAATATTTTAATAGCTATGGTGATATAAAACCTCCTTTAGAGCTGTTAAACTATTTAAAAAATAACGAAGTGTTTTATAATTATGCTTGAAATTTCTAAAAAATTTTTGGAAAAAACAATAAATTACAACGCTTCCCTATGATACTGTCATTCTAAAAATGTCATTCACGCTATCAATAACTGGGTTAACTTCAACGCTGACGACAAATCACTCTCCACCTCTTCAACTAGACGAATAGTACGAATGTGGTTTGTTATATTTTTCAACATTTAATTACTTCGGATAGCTTCGCTATCCTCGGTTAATTTGTTCCAACACAGCCCAATTTTCAATTACTGCTCATTTTTAAAAATTTGAATCAATACCTTATTAATATCGGATATCGACGTATCGGGCGGTACTCCGTTAGCGTTCCGTTCAAAACCACTTCGATTGCGTTCGCGTTAAGAGTACCTATGAGGCATCCCGTTCAGCGTTCCGTTCAGTCTTCGGTTTAAAAACCACTTCGATTGCGTTCTTTCATTTTCATCATGGAAGCGTTCCGTTTAAAACCTTTTGATGGCAGTTGCTAGTTCAACACACCACGCGTTCGGTCTGACGGATTGACTAATCGGGCGTTGCGTTTATCATTCCGTTCATCTTCCCCGAATGTAAACTAGTGTGGAGTAGAGTGCGCAATTATAAATATTTTTCTGAACCGTTACAACCAAACACGATGAGGTTACTTTACTTTAAATCTACGATTCGATTCGATTAACGATCTTGAGTTTTAAGTATCGACGCCTACCAAGTTCGATGCGAGCTAAAATTTGCCTGCAAACTATGATCAGGCGCGCATTGCTAACGGAGTTGGGTTGTCAACGCGTTTTGCGTTGCGTTCAGGTTGTTTCGCGCAATCGCTTATCGCGTTGCGTTCGGGTTGATAAGAGTTTTCCGTAATAATAATATGCTTGTATTTTCTACTTGAATAAAATAATTGTTATTTAAAAGCATTTTACTTCATTTCTTTAATTTCCTTCACGCCTTTAATAATAAATCTTTATTACAATCATATTATTATCAAATAATTAATAAAACAATAGTCTTAAATATTCATAACTTTTATTTTACATTAGATATTCACAACACAGTATTTTAAAGTACAAAAACAGAAACTAAATATTTCGTTTTATTAATTAATATATCTTAAAAACTAGCGATTACATATCTGTTTTGAAATCTTATTAATAACGTTCTTCGTTAAGTCTAAAATTTCATCGATGGGATCTAAGACTACGTATTGGACACTTACACTACTGTTTTCACTATCTAACGTTAGCTCATTATTTTTTTCACGACACTCACTTAAGTCGAAAATATTAATTTGTATGAGACGATGTCCATAACGAGCTTCTTTGCTTATGATGTACGATTTCTTGACACGGTCAGTCACTTTCCTTTTACATGACTTAGTCAGTATTCCTGCACCCTTTTTCTTAAGTGTCTTTTCTTTACTCTGTTTGACACTCGTTGCACTAGCCTCAGCCTTTAACGCATCTTGTCGATTCAGTTCTTCAAAGTGCTGTGTAAATCCCTCTAGTGGGTCTTGCGCGCATTGAAAGAACAAATCTTGGGAGTCCATCATTATCTGGAAAGAAAATAACATGTATTATGTATGTATGTTAAACTACTATCAAAATAAATAAATAATGACAAACTCTTACCAGTCGGCTTTTTGTTAAACTTAATAGTCGTTTATCCTTGTACTTAGTTCAAATGCTTGAATTGTAGTGAATTATAAATTAATTAATTAACAAGTTTTATAGCAAGTAACATGTAACTTGATATGAAGTAACTTAATAGTGGTATGAAGCAATGCAATTACTTGTTTTGATTACTGATAAGTTACATAGCGAAGTAACCTGTAACTTGATATAGGGTGGCATGAATGAAGCATTGCAATTACTTGTTTCGACTTGTCGGATTTGTATTTAGAAATTCAGCGTATTTTCATGTCATTCAACAAGATTGAACATGCACACAAAACTTGCTGATTGCAAATTATCTGTTAAATAAAAAGGTATGTTTGGTATATAACTGAAATAAAAAACTAGAAAGTAAGGATAAAAAATATTTATATTTTACATGAAATAACACGAATACATTTAGATATAATATGAAAGCACACAAAATATTCTATGTTTTAGTTTACAAATACTATTTAATGAATTCACTAAAATAATGAATGATGGCCCCATGACAATGTAGAAATATTGTCTTTTAATACAACACGTTTGTCGTCATTTGACGATAATGCAACCTTATCATGCGATTGTGTGAAAATTTCATGCTTAAGAGATTTGAATATGATATTCTTTTTTCTAACCAATTCAAAAAAGCACTTTTTTATAGTCTTCAAAATTCAAACCATGTATTACATGTTTTTTGTACCTTTGGCCTTTTTCATCTCTATCTCTTCAGTCTTAACGCAATATAGCTTAGATCTTAGTCCTACAAACTCAACAATTGGTTGACCTCCTAATTCGTCCTTAAAAAAACCTGGTATCTTTTTATTTTGACAAATTATTCCATACCTGAAAAAAAAAATGAGCAGTAATTGAAAATTGGGCTGTGTTGGAACAAATTAACCGAGGATAGCGAAGCTATCCGAAGTAATTAAATGTTGAAAAATATAACAAACCACATTCGTACGATTGCGCGAAACAACCTGAACGCAACGCAAAACGCGTTGACAACCCAACTCCGTTAGCAATGCGCGCCTGATCATAGTTTGCAGGCAAATTTTAGCTCGCATCGAACTTGGTAGGCGTCGATACTTAAAACTCAAGATCGTTAATCGAATCGAATCGTAGATTTAAAGTAAAGTAACCTCATCGTGTTTGGTTGTAACGGTTCAGAAAAATATTTATAATTGCGCACTCTACTCCACACTAGTTTACATTCGGGGAAGATGAACGGAATGATAAACGCAACGCCCGATTAGTCAATCCGTCAGACCGAACGCGTGGTGTGTTGAACTAGCAACTGCCATCAAAAGGTTTTAAACGGAACGCTTCCATGATGAAAATGAAAGAACGCAATCGAAGTGGTTTTTAAACCGAAGACTGAACGGAACGCTGAACGGGATGCCTCATAGGTACTCTTAACGCGAACGCAATCGAAGTGGTTTTGAACGGAACGCTAACGGAGTACCGCCCGATACGTCGATATCCGATATTAATAAGGTATTGATTCAAATTTTTAAAAATGAGCAGTAATTGAAAATTGGGCTGTGTTGGAACAAATTAACCGAGGATAGCGAAGCTATCCGAAGTAATTAAATGTTGAAAAATATAACAAACCACATTCGTACTATTCGTCTAGTTGAAGAGGTGGAGAGTGATTTGTCGTCAGCGTTGAAGTTAACCCAGTTATTGATAGCGTGAATGACATTTTTAGAATGACAGTATCATAGGGAAGCGTTGTAATTTATTGTTTTTTCCAAAAATTTTTTAGAAATTTCAAGCATAATTATAAAACACTTCGTTATTTTTTAAATAGTTTAACAGCTCTAAAGGAGGTTTTATATCACCATAGCTATTAAAATATTCGCAATACGTGTCTACTTTTACATAGGCTACCCAGTGAGTTCCTTCGTTTTCAGAACTATCTAAATTAACGATCGATTACTGGGTCGGGGAATTTTAGTTATTGCTTCTATTTTACTGGGGTCCGTTTTAATACCGTCTTTACTTATTATATATCCCAAATATTTTACTTCATTTACCAGAAATACGCACTTATTCGCTTTTAGCTTTAACCCCCCATCGTGTAACCTGCTAAACACTGCCTCCAAGGCTTCCAAATGTTCTTCCTCGTTCTTACCCCCGATAACTACGTCATCTAAAAATATCTCAACGTTAGGAATTCCTTTTAACAAGTTACACATGATACGCTGAAAAATTCCTGGACTTGAAGCCAAACCATAGACTAACCTATTGTACCGATATAGACCGCGATGAGTGTTTACCACCGTATACATTTTAGTGTCATCTAACTCGATCTGATTGTACGCTTGCGATAAATCGATTTTAGAGAAAAATTGTGCTCCCCTTAAACGAACAATTAAATCATCGATCTTTGGTAGTGGATAGCGATCTATTAATAACCTGGGATTTACCGTAGCTTTGTAATCCGCACAAATCCTCAGCGAGCCGTCCGCCTTATTTACCGGTACGAGCGGGGACGCCCAGTCCGAGCAGTCCACGGGCTCGATGATGCCGTCGCGCAGCATGGCGTCCAGCTGCTCATCCACGCGCTCGCGCAGCGCGTACGGCAGCGGCCGCGCGCGGTGGAACACCGGCGCCGCACCCGCGCGCAGCCGCAGCGTTGCCTTGCCGCCCGTGTACCGCCCCAAACCGCCATCAAATAGCGGCTTATACCTATTGTACAATGTTTTAATTTTATCATCCAAACATCTGTCACTACCAATATTATACTAGCAGTTAGAGAATCGTGGAATGTTTATTTTCAACTCCGTTAACCAATGTCTACCTATTAGTGTTGTGGTACCGCCAATAATTATAAACAATTCCAGATTTTTCTCTATATTGCCATAACGTACATTTGGTTTTATTAATCCCAGAGGCTTAAGGATGGAACCGTCATAACATTTTAAATTTATATTGCACTTTTCTAATGGGACATGACTAAAATACAGTTTATACATTTCACTGCTAATGCATGATACAGCGGTACCTGTATCTACCTCCATAATAATTTCTCGATTTTCGATCGTAACTGGTAGACTCACCGACTTGTAGTCGTTTAAGCATAAATGGTGGAAATCCTCCTGCTGATTATCCTCTTCATCGCCGTTGCTGTCTTCAAATGCCTCTCCGAAATGTACCCCAGCTCGTACCATATCCGGACCCAAATCCGGGCATACCCGGCGCAAATGCCCCATGCGCCGGCATCTACTGCACTCGTAAGTTTTAAATCAACACTGGTCATAGTTGTGGCTCGTGGCGCCACATCCACTGCAGTTGTAAGCACGCATGACGCCCCGGGCGCTTCGCTCCATCCGGTTCGTTACTCCAACCGCTCCGCCGCCGCCGCGCCCCGAAGCGCGCACTCCGCGCGCCCCGCTGCGGCCTCCGCGGCCCGCTGCCGCTGCTGCCGGGCGACGATGACCTCCCGCCGTCGTTATCGCGTACACCGCGCCGTCCCCTGCCGCCGCCGTCGTCGTCGTCGTTGTACCGACCACCGCAGCTGAGTCTCGTTCCGCAGCCTCTAAAGAACTTGCTATTTTCACCGCATTTACGTAAGTCAAATGATCATCTTCTGCAAATAGCTGCTGCCGGATGACATCGCTTCTTAACCCACAAACAAATTGGTCCCGTAGATTGTCGTTCAAATTGTTTCCAAATTTGCAAAACCGGGCCCCTTTCTTTAGTTCGGCCACATACGTTGCTATATTTTCCTCTGCTCCCTGCCGCCTTTGTCTGAAGCGAAATCGTTCCGCCAGTACCGACGGAACGGGTTGCAAATGATGACTCAGCAGGTCGACTGCCTGTTTATATTGCAATTCGGCGGGTTTGTTCAGACTCGATAAGTTCGTCAACAACTCGTACGCTTCGTCCCCCATAACCGAAATTAAAGTAGGTAACTTTTGCTCTGCTTTTACGTCGTTCACCGTGAAGTACATTTCCAGTCTCTCAATGTACGACGACCACACCCTGGTCTTGACATCGAATTCGTGTACTTTACCGATCGACATTATGCACACACACGTTGGATATCTCACTAAACCCGTAAATATCCTCGTCAGCCAATGTAATGTCTTTAGCAGGAGATATGGTATTAAATAAGAAGCCGATACGTCTGTAGTTCGTTCCGTATATTTCGAGACTAAAACATCTTACAACTACCCTTATTCTATCGTTTTTTAACCTACCACACTTTGTACTGGTTGTAAGCTAAAATTTCAAAATTCATAAGTTTATACTGTAAGTAGGCCGCAAAGGGCTCTTTAACCGATTTTAAAAAAAGGAGGAGGTTATGCATTCCACTTTATGTATTTTTTTTATGTAGGTATGTTCACCGATTTCTCGGTCAATTGAGGACCGATTTTAAAAGTTCTTTCTTTATTTGAAAGAATATAATATACTCCTGAGATGGTCTCATTGTCACGCAAGTAAGCAAGCGTGCATGCATGCTTGCTTGCATCTTGCTTGCATGCTTGCTTGCTTGCCTGTATGCTTGCTTGCTTGATATCTTGGTTATTTGGAATTCTCATGGTACACGCGAGCGAAGCCGCGGGCAAAAGCTAGTCTATATATATAAAATTCTAAACTGACTCACTGACTGACTGACTGTTGATATATCAACGCACAGCCCAAACCACTGGACCTAGAGACTTGAAATTTTGCACATAGATACCTTATACAATGTAGGCATCCACTAAGGAAGGATTTTTGGGAATTCCCACGGGAACGGGAAAGAACGGGATTTATAGATTCGATTCCGAGTGACCGTATCTCAGTAACTATAATAACAAAACTCTTCAAATTTGATACACAAGTAGGTATTTCAATAATGAAAACATAAGTTTCAGGATTTTTCAAAATTCTCACGGGATAAGGAATAAACGGGATTTATATATTCAGTTCAACGGAATCCTATGAACTATAATTACTAGACTCTTCAAATTTGGCATAGAAGTAGGTAATTATAATAGTAAAAAACTATTTTAAGGATTTTCGGAAGTTCCCACGGGATAAGGAAAAAACGAGATTTTTCGTTTTCTGGTCGTAGAAAGCTGAAATTCGGCATGTAGGTTGCTTGGTAAGTTTAAAGGAGCCTTGAGAGAGGACTTTCCAAAATTCTTACGGGAACGGGAAAAAACAGGATTTTTCGTTTTACTAGTCGTAGAAAGTTGAAATTCGGCATGTAGGTTGCTTGGGGAGTGTAGAGGAGCATTGAGAGAGCACTTTTCAAAATTCTTACGGGAACGGGAAAAAACGGGATTTTTCGTCTTACTGGTCGTAGAAAGTTGAAATTCGGCAAGTAGGTTGCTCGGGGAGTGTAGAAGAGCATTGAGAGAGGAATTTTCAAAATTTTTACGGGAACGGGAAAAAACGGGATTTTTCGTTTTACTGGTTGGAGAAAGTTAAAATTTCAAAATTTATAACTTTTTACTGTAAGTAGGCCGCAAAGGGCTCTTTAACCGACTTCAAAAATAGGAGGAGGTTATGCATTCCACTTGATGTATTTTTTTTATGTAGATACCTACACCGATTCATTCACCGATTTCTCGGTCAATTGTGGACCGATTTTAAAAATTCTTTTTTTATTCTAAAGAATATAATATACTCCTGAGATAGTCCAATTGTCACCAAATCAGGATCTGATGACGGGATCTTAGGGAAATCGAGGGCAACCCTCAAATTTTGTAGGCACGCATTACGTTTTTCATATATTTTCTTAAGTTATTTAAGTGTTTGCGTCTGGTAGACATCATCTCATGTTGATGAGCTGATGATGGAAGGTAAAACTCCTTAACGGTTAGGAGAGTTGAGGATATTTTTTCAAATATTATAGGTACGTATAGACCGATAGTTGTATTCTTTTAGGTTATCCACGTGAGCTGATGACGGAAGGTTAAACTCCTTAACGGTTAGAAGTTATAGGAAGTTTCTTTAAATAACATATGCACGTATCGACCTTTAGTTGTATTCTTTCTGGTAATTCAGATGAACTGATGATGGAAGATGTAACTCCTTAACGGTTAGATCACACAACACCTTAACAAAGATACTATAAATAATATCAATGCTAAGTAGGTACTCAGCACACAGCGCTTCCAACTCAAGTTTCCGCAGAAGGTAAGAAAACATTGAATTATACCTAACGCAGGACAGGGGAAAGTAATAATAGGTCCGTAAAAGCATTCGAGTAGTTTTCGTCAGGTTTATACTCAGGTTTTAATTTTAAGGATTTTCGGAAATTCCCACGGGATAAGGAAAAAACGGGATGTTTCGTTTTACTGGTCGTAGAAAGCTAATATTCGGCATGTAGGTTGCTTGGGGAGTGTAGAGGAGCATTAAGAGAGGACTTTCTGAAATTCCCACGGGAACGGGAAAAAACGGGATTTTTCGTTTTACTGGTCGTAGAAAGCTGAAATTTGGCAAGTGGGTTCCTTGGGGAGTGTAGGGGAGCATTAAGAAAGCATTATCGGAATTCTTACGGGAACGGGAAAAAACGGGATTTTGCGTTTTACTGGTTGTAGAAAGGTAAAATTTAAAAATTCAAAAGTTTATACTGTAAGTAGACCACAGAGGGCTCTTTAACAGGCTTTAGAAAAGGAGGAGGTTATGCATTCCACTGTATGTATTTTTTTTATGTAGGTATGTTCACCGATTTTTCGGTCAATTTTGAACCGATTTAAAAAAATCTTTTTTTATTCGAAAGAATATAATATACTTCTGAGATGGTCCCATTGTCACCAAATCAGGATCTGATGACGGGATCTCAGGGAAATCGAAGGCAACCTTCAAATTTTGTAGGCACGCATTACGTTTTTCATATATTTTCTCAAGCTATTTTAGTGTTTGCGTCTGGTAGACAGACATCATTTCATGTTGATTAGCTGATGATGGAAGGTAAAATTCCTTAACGGTTAGGAGTTGAGAATATTTTTTCAAATATTATAGGTATGTATAGACCGATAGTTGTATTTTTTCAGGTTATCCAGGTGAGCTGATGATGGAAGGTTAAACTCCTTAACGGTTAGGAGTTATAGGAAATTTCTTTAAATATCATATGCACGTATAGACCTTTAGTTGTATTCTTTCTGGTTATTCAGATTTTTAGTGCCCACTTCCGTATTAGTGAAAAACATTGTATACAAAGAAATACTATAAAGGACCGTATCTACCTGAAGTTTAGTCGTGCTTGCTTGCACGCTTACTTGCACGCTTTCTTGCACGCTTGCTTGCTTGCGTGCTTGCATGCTTGCTTGCATCTTGCTTGCATCTTGCTTGCATGCTTGCTTGCATGCTTGCATGCTTTCTTGCTTGCCTGTATGCTTGCTTGCTTGATATCTTGGTTCATTGGAATACTTATGGTACACGCGAGCGAAGCCGCGGGTAAAAGCTAGTTGGTTATAAGATAATATAAAGTAGATCAATCCAAGCTGCTGTGTATCATTTGAACGAGGAGCATTTTAACAATCAGAAGTGGTAAGAACGTTGAAAAACCAAAAGGTATGAATTTCATCATTTACGTATGTATGTATGTTACTTTTACTTGGCTCGGTTATACTATGTTTCGCAATCAATATCTACTTGTAACAATGACACTGTAAGCTGAAATGTCACATTATTATTCCAATTATACTCAGTTGCAGGGTTTTAAACACTTTCTCAATGTTTTAAGCGATAGCGAAACGTTTCTTTGTTGAAAAGCGCAAAGGAACATTTGCGCGCGGTGTGGTGGGTAGCACGCACAAAGAGGCAGTAAGTATGACGATTCCGGCCAGCTAGATATTTATGCTTGCTTGCTTGGAAATTATATCAAAGGTCATGATGCTTTGTCTAAGTGGGTTTATTGTCGCGTATTTAAAAATAATAAGATCGCCAATAAATAAAATAAATAAATAAATAAACATCACGGGACAATTCACACCAATTGTTTGAGATTTTTTTTTGCTTACTTTAAACACTCATAAGATAAATTCACAAAATCAATACTGGATGTGATTTGAAACCTCAAATATGTACTTTGAATAAACTGTATAAGTAATTGAAATATTCATGATAAATTTATACAGTAAATTTCATTCACATTTAAATCGAAAAATCTACCACCGGTTCAAAAAAAAAAACCCTGTTGAGAAGAAACCGGCAAGAAACTCAACAAGGTATATTTTTTTCAATCAGATCTACATTGTTATTAAATGACATACATCTAAAGTATTTAATACAATTAAATTTTTTTAACACAGTAGATACGCTATTTGAGACTAGGGATCGCCAATGCGGATCGGAATTATTTCCAAACATCCCTGTCCATGATAAAGTCATTAATTTTATAGTACGCCTTAGATATTAATGTCTTCTTCACAATGGATTTGAATTTTGTATCAGTTTGTTCGGTTATTGTTTTCGGAATTTTATTATAAAAACGTATGCATCTTCCCAGAAACGACTTGTTAGTTTTAGCCAGTCTGTAAGATGGAACTTTAAGCTTTCCTGTGTTTCTAGTAACCTTTGGCTTATCGACGTTAGTGGGAAAATCACATATGTTTTTCTTACATACATGATTATTTCAAATATATACAACGACGGCAGGGTTAGGATACCTATTTCTTTAAAAAAAAAGATCTTAAAGAATCGCGTGTCCTTAAGTTATATATCGCGCTGATAGCCCTCTTTTGCAAAATAAAAATTGATTCCAAGTCTGCAGCAGATCCCCATAGGATGGGGCCGTATGAAATGGTGCTATTGAGGTAGGAAAGATGCACCAGCCGTGCCGTCGCCACATCGGTTGGCTGCCGTATCTTTCTGACTGCAGGCGCAGCGGAGCTCAACCTATTCGCGATTGCTGTGGTGTGCGATCCCCACTGCAATTTGGGGTCCAGTGTTATTCCTGAGAATACCGTAGATTTTACAAATTCAATACTTTGACCGTTAAGTTTAATATTTGAGACCAAATTTGAATGAGAACCGTTAACCGTGTGAAAACACCTTTTCCTACGGGAGGATTGAGTTGTCGCGGGCAACGGAAGGTTAGTTTGTAATAATTTCATTGCTAATATATATTTGTAATCTTTATACTGGCAATAACTAGTCCACCCCTCTCCACGATATGATGTCGAGTTAAGAGTCACGTTATACACCACCCACTAACAAGGGACGCCCAAAGAGAGCATCGCGCAGTTCTCAACGTAAAAAGGGATTCAAAGATGGGAGACGCTCTGCTACCAAAACCAATAAAGGGCAACAAGCACGCGTAAGCTCAGCAGCTGGGCAGCGGCGTCGGTCAGCAAGGCGGTCAACTTCAGTAGATACCGATAGCAGGTAGTAGTGGGCATTTGTTACCCTTTCTTGGCCAGTGTATAAAATAAGTATTCTGTTCCTTTCACAAGAGCTATTGTTTTCAACAGGTGTTTTGTTATTTAACAAATATATTATATGGCATTTTTCTTGTTAAAAGATTCATCATAGCTATTGCTTTCAGTCTCATATTAATAATATTAATAATAATAATTAAGTGTTAAAGTCAATAGAACAATTCTAGATATTCAAACAATATTATTTACAACATATACCTAAACATAAAACAATAACTAAACAACTTACATGTCATGAAAAACTTGTGTTCTACTAATCTTGTGCTTGCTTATTTCTGGTTTGGCTTATCTGTAATGAACTAAAGTGCTGAAAATAATTAAAGCCACGATTCAAAACGACTGCCACAACATATATAACTTATTTTCAAAATTTATTTAAACAAAATATTTATGGTTAGTACCTTCATAAAAGTAATGTTTTCATTTTAATTAGGTATACTAGCCAAGATGTTAGTTTTTAAGTACTTATCGAATAATCCTGTGGTACAGACCTCCGAATTAAAAATTAATTTACTTGGTAGCGAATACTAAGCAAAGTTATTAGTGTTTTGCATGGCAATATTTCTGCTAAATGTCTTCCTAATTTTTATCTTGGTAAACAAGTAAACTGCAAGTTATGTTAAGAGCTACTTTCAAGTAAAATCTAGCAGCCTAGGTTATACATTTAAGTAAGTATTAATTTTTAATAACTAGTTATTTATTAAAAACTAATACCTAATGGAGTTCTAGTACCCGTATTATTTACTGTTTACTGTATCACAGTGCTTTATAGTTTAAAATACTTAAGTTTTAACGTAAAGTAAAATACATAATATTGTAACGGTACACGTACAGTGGGCTGCAAAAGTGCATGGACAAAGCAAAACAAAAATCCTATGAAGGTAAAATGAGTGCCAGTAGCTACCATATAAGCCGTACTAGTTCAACCGGATCTTACTAGATGGCGTTGTAATTATCATTCAATGAAAAAAAACTTTCGCTCGGAATCTTCTTTCTTCTTCACAATTAATATTAATTTATAAGTATTGTAATAATTCGTCATGTCAATGTTTAACAATTATTTTGCTTTTTGTAGTTTTTCGGAATCTGTAACATTGATACAGACACGCAGAACATTGCCAAGTATGAAATCTAACAAAAACATTTTTCTTAACCTCAAGCCGGGGGGGATCGAACCCTATTTACTCTGGCCAGCCAATGCATCCGTTAGCATCTTCGCCCGCTCTCTTAGCCACTCGGCTATGGAGACATTATAACAACTGGTGAAACTAATAATCTTATATTTTACTTAATCTTTGCATCCTTGTCTAGTTAATGCGTATAGATTAGATACAGATAGATAGATTATGTTTGTTGCCGATTGTTGGACTACCGTAATTTAACTTCAGAGATTTATTGAAGACTGCTGTATTTATGCGCTACTTAAGGTTGAATGTTGAATAATATACTTGGATATGCTTACACGCCTCGTTTGCTAAACTGAGGGTAATTTTTATAATGACTTCACAAATCGTTAGATTTCTTGTCAATCACCTTGTGTGAGTATCCAAATTATCAAGTTCTCGAAAATATTTTACTATGATTCGATTAACAACGTTTTTGAAAGCAAAAATTATTGTTCTCTGGGAACAAGAAAACTTATAAAGAAAATAGCTCGAGATATGAGCATAACGGTAAGATTTTACATATATTAATATTTCTTAGTGCAATGTTGCTTACAAATTGCACTATTCATGATCTAATGTTAAGTATTTATTATTTTGTTTTTTTTTTTTTACAGAGAAACACAGTCAACTTTGCCATTCGACATTTAAATTTCGATTGGGAAAACGAAATCGTTATATTTACCGACGGAAAGTGTCGGATAAGAATGGACGTAAAAATTTGTAAAGTCAAAAAATAATTTGGACACTGAGGTAAACAGAACATGGGAACTGATGCGAAATAGTGATATTATGTTTCAATATATTATGGTTTCGAGCATGAAAACTCGACTTCAAGAAGTGATAGATAGTGTAACGGCTATCCTCTCCGTTACTAAGAAACAAATTGACTTTGTAACTTAAATTGTTAATATTTCCCGATACCATTATTTTGTTATTAATCTGTTATGAACGAACCTTTATTATTTATTAATAATCCAGTTACCAATGTTTACTTATTGTTATTCTTATAGTGAATGATTCACCATCTGATCTCACATAGGTATTGCTTTTGAAGTTGTGTTAGAAGGGTTATTAGAAATTGAGATAAAAGAGAAAGATATAAATTGCTAAATATATGCATGTTGGTTATTTTTCAGTTAGAAGCACAATTAATAATGTTACAATTAATGTTAAGTAAACTGTTACTTGACATTTAGTGCAGACCGGGTTAATATCTAGCCATTATGTTAGTAGTTATAAGTGTATAAAATTGAATGCAATTTAGTTTTCAATTCTTTATGAGTACTTATTTGTTCCCTATTTTTTAAGTGTAAATTGTTTTTTTTTTGCTATTTTTGAAACACAACACACTATGTTTTGAAGTTACTCGAACATAAATTATCGCCAAGTAAGTGTTCAATACTTCATACTGAACATAAATTACATAATTAATATTATGCATTCATTAATTATATGTTAACCCGGTCTCCAATTTAAAGATCTAGTTGCTAATAATATTATTTCTTTTTATTGTGGTGATGCTTCAATCTTCTTTCCAATAAATTTTGGAAACGAATACTTAAGCTAAGAATACCTCAATAATTTTTTAGATGGCTATAGGGAATGAGCACATAGACGGTGCTGCCAACTGGTGCCATAAATTTTGACTTGATAAGTTTCTTTTACTGTTCGCATAGTGTCTCTTCTGTCGCACAAGTGCTGCCGCCTATAGTTTCTGCACGTTCCCTTACATCGGTGAAAACGAAATAATATTAATGATTGAGAAATTGCTCTTTTATGTTTGAAATAAAATGTTTGATATCAAAAGGTTGTATTATTTTATTTTCTGATCAAAGATATTTTTTAATTAAACAGATAATTAAATACATATTTAAAAAAAAAAAAAACAATAAATAAAAAACAAATATAACACTCTGACCTGGGATTCGAACCATAAACCAACTCCACATACCAGTACTTGACTCATGCGTATAACCGTTAAGCCACAGCTGCTAATAGAAGATCATTCGAAATAGCAGTTTAGTTTGGTATATAAACTAGATGCAGATAACGGCCACTACGCTGCATCAATTCACAACGCCATCTAGTTAATTCTCATCGAAACATGAACACAAACGATCAAACACTGCTCATGCGATTGTCGCCCCGAGATGTCCATGCACTTTTGCAGCCCACTGTACATATATTATTATTGTTAAAATATAATGGCAAATAAGTCATTAATTTAATGTATATTTAATTATAAAAACAGTAATAATAACAATAAAACATTTAAATTCTGTAATAAAATCTTATAATCTAAAATACTAACTTATAAACTAACTAAAATACTAATCTACATAATACTATTTAAAATTAACTAAACCTAAGGAAAAAATAACATTACTAAAACATAATAATCAAATCAACACCCTAGTTTAACACTTGTCCGCGCGACTATAAACTACCTCCAGAGTACGGTGCACGGATTTTCGATGCACCCGCCCGCGCTCCGCATTATGAGCTATCGCCCTGTCTACGACAAACCTGTGCCGGCTGCGTTCACTAGCTTCGCTACGTGTCGTCATACGCGCTGACAATTATTAATAATATTTTAAATACATTGTCGTTCTTCCAACGTAATTGGATAATTATTATAAAAGTTTGATAAAATCTGTGAAGTGTCGTCTCGCGCCCCAATGTAGGGTAAGTGTTGAACAAGTATATTCAGTGCTTAGCTATAAGTTAGTGTTCATTTCAAACCCTAGTGCTTTAGTTATTAATATTATCTCATCTCATTGCATTCGATCCCGCTTAGTAAATAACTCATATTACCGTAGGTAATTTCACACGGCTTAGATCACCAGCGGAATGTTTACGAAACTTTGCTTATTATCGTTGCCGTTGTGGTGCACGGAACATCATATGCTTAGCTCTGTTTAAGCCATGTACTAAGTGCTAGGTCAAACAGTAATAAAGCCTATCTTTTATTTTTTTAATGCATTGTAAAAGCCATCCATATGTAGTGCTACCTTCATATAAAAAAAAAAAATAACTTTATATACAATTTCCTTCTAAAACATGTAACTCCGTTCTGATAGTGAACACCTACACCAACTGCTTTCGGCACTCCTCAATCTTAGGTAGAATATCATCACGGGGTTCACTATCAGCGGAGGAGCTCGGATAAATATTAACTGTGGACGTTGATCTACAGGGTGCTACCTTACGGGTAAAGAAATTACACCGGTCCCGGAACTCAAACCCACACACTCGTCTGCTGCCCCGGCGCTCCCCGGGCCGTACTTCATCAGCCTTGCCCATCCGTGGCTGCCTTCGCCGACGCCGTCAGGGGAGTACCCATCTACGGAGGCTAGACCAGACGGCATAGAACCCTATATTAATTTTAAAATAAATTATTTAATTTTTGTTGTTGACTTCGGTTGTTTCTTTTGATTATCTCTCGAAAACCACATCCTGGGACCGAACGCCACACTGGCGCCTCAAACGTGGTTTTTTTTAAAGGTCTGGTTTAGCTTCGTAGAAGTAGTTGTGTGTTTTGTGTTTTTATTTTTGTGAAACGTTTTTATTATTTTTGGTTGCCTGTAACTTAGGTGTATCTTTATAATATTATTTGGTTTTGACATTTTTTTTTATCATTAAAAAAAAAATTGTTCAAAAAAAATTGTTATAATAATAAACTAATGATGTCAAAGTAATAAATTATAATCAATAATGTATTTATAATCTTAAACTGTTTGTTAATTAATGAACACTCTGTACGCGCAAAGTGCAATCTTATCACAAACCAGTTACTTGAGTTACAATCGCGTACAAAAGTGCTAATTTTATTTAATATTTTTATTGATATTTTTTTTGAAATGCGTATTATTTTCGCAAAGTGATACACATAAGTTACAATTATTATAACGCTTCTTTTATTTTATTTTGGTGATTGTTGATTTTTTTTTTTCTCTGTTTATTTTTGCTTCATCGCATCAACCATAACGTTACTATTATTCTGCTTTGTAACAGAACGGAGTAGATTAGTTAATCTTGTTCAACACTCCCGTCATTGTAGTGCGTTATATTTTTTTTTGTTTGTCGCGAATTATTATTTTTTTTTACTTTTTACTTTTTGAAAATTAATATGGCACATCCTGTGAAATTTTTATCGCTGCAAAAGGCAGAGCTGGAGTACGAAGTTCAAATTAGAGGTAGTACTCCTGCTGCCACTGTCCAAGATTTACGGAGGCAAATTGCCAAACTGGGTCTTACATTTCCTTCCGAGGATATCCTGGAGAGTCCACTAGAAATTAGCGATGACTTGAAAGGCGTCACTGATGTACTCACTAAGATCAAAACCTTACTTGATTCCCCTTTGGACAGGAATGCATTGATTCGTGCTGAAAATTATTTACATCACCTTTATCACCGACTTAATCGTATGATCTTTGATGATAAGACGCAGAACGCACATGAAACCTGTGTGAAGGAGTTTCAAACTCTGTTTGATCGCTTTAACTCTGTTAAAAACACGTCTGTTGTAGATAGGTTAATTGCGCCTGTTGATAATAGTACTACCGAGCAGCTGTCAACCGTGCCGCCCTTAAATATTAGCGTGTCTTGCGACCGTGGCGTGGTTGGTGAGCTTACCAGGATCAGGTTTGACGGAAAGTCGTGCGTGCGCTCCTTTATTCAGCGCATAAATGAGTTTAGCAGGGCCAGGAATATCTCGTCATCAAAGCTGCTTTCATTCGCTACGGAGATCTTCACTGGTGATGCCTTACACTGGTACCGTGGTATCCAAGACCAAGATCAGGTGTTAGATTGGGATGCATTAGTTACGCAACTTAAGAAAGACTTCGATCAAGCAGGTTACGACTATCGACTGCTCTCGGAGATACGTGCCAGGACTCAGGGTGAATCAGAGAATATAACCATTTATTTGGCGATAATGTCTGGTCTGTTCTCGCGTTTATCAGAACCTTTATCTAGCAAGGACAAATTAGAAATACTGCTTCATAACATCAGACCATGCTACGCGAGCACCTTAGCTTCAGCCACAGATATTCCTGATCTTGACACTTTGAGAACCTTGTGCCGTAATTACGAAAACATCCAGGCACGTCTTGCTGGCTTTCGTGAACCCCCCAAAAAGACGTCTGATACCATGGCGCCAGAATTTGCTTACAGTGGTCAGTCATCATCATCATCACATAGGTCGTACAACTTCAATCACAATCATGTCCATAATTCTTACAGTGGCAATTACAATAAAAATAGATCTTACACTAATAACAACGCAAACCCAAATAAAACTAATCAATCTAATCAAACATATAATTTGTACAATAATAATTACAACAGAAATAAATCTTATTCTAATAACAACTTGAATGCAAATAAAACTAATAACAATAATAATAGATATGTACATGCAATGCAAACTTCCAGTCCTAAACCGTTATTTTGCCCCCGGTGTCGTGTCAACACCCATAATCTACGTCAGTGCAAAGCGAACAAGGACAAGATATTTTGTTTCATTTGTGGACATGAGGATGTTAAAACTCCACAATGTCCTAACTGTAATAAAAATAACTCGGGTCCATCAAAAAACTAGTTGACCCGCGGAATTGTGATACGGCTAAACAAAATAGTAAATTCCATAACGAAGACTGGGCTAATTGGTTACAAACCATAAAATTCTATTTTAAATCGTATAAAATCGGCACAATTCTGCGGAATCAACCCGTTAATGACCCTTGATCTTACGCATCCATACTCATCTATAACACATCAATGTTGGGTCTTTTAGATTCTGGATCAGCGGTCACCATTCTAGGAAATAATACTCATCGTACTTTAGAACAGCAAGGCCTAGTAGTTCAACAGGAACATAATATCACTGTCACAGCTGCTGGAGGACAAATAATGACCAGCATTGGCTATATGAACCTGCCTATAAAATTTGAAGACACTTTTCATGTCATTAAAGCTTTTATAGTGCCAGATATTAACATAGATCTCGTGTTAGGTATCGATTTTTGGCACAAATTTAATATTTTCCCGAAACACCTTTCTGGCATTACTTTTTCTAATGTCGGGATTTCTAACGCTAGTCTTGATATAGACCGTCCTTCTGTTATACAGGCCTATGATCACTTAAATATCTCAGAAAGATCACTTGCTGATAACATTATCGCTCAATTTTCCGATATCTCTGCCGAGACGAAGGGTTTAGGTGAGACTAAGTTGATCGCTCACCGAATTGATACTGGAGACGCCTTGCCTATTCGACAACGCTACTACCGTATGTCCCCGGAAAAACAACGCATTCTTGTCGAACAGGTAGACGAGATGTTAGGTCTCGACGTGATCGAGCCATGTGAGAGCGCTTGGTCGTCACCAGTGCTCATAGTCACCAAGAAGAATGGCCAGCCCCGTTTTTGCCTCGATAGTCGGAAACTAAACTCCGTTACAAAACGCGACGCGTACAGTTTGCCCTACGTGTCTGAAATTTTGGACAATCTTCGGGATGCTCGCTACCTCTCTAGCATAGATTTGTCCAAGGCGTTTTGGCAAATCCCAATAGTTTCCGAAGATCGAGACAAGACGGCATTCTACGTGCCAGGACGTGGCACGTTTCGTTTTAAACGTACCGCGTTCGGCCTGACTAACGCGCCTGCAACTCAGCAGAGATTAGTAGATCTGCTTTTTAGGGAATTCGACCTCAAAGTCTTCGCTTATCTCGATGACATTATCATCGTCTCGAATGACTTCAATTCCCATGTCTCCCTTTTACTCCGCGTGTTGGATAAATTAAAGCAGGCCAACCTTACTATAAATTTGGAAAAATGCCGTTTCTTTCGGAGTCAGCTTAGGTACCTGGGCTATGTTGTTGACAGTTGCGGACTTCGTACCGATCCAGAGAAAGTGCAAGCTATTCTCGATTATCCGACACCTACTTGTCGCAAAGATATTAAGCGCTTTCTCGGGACCGCTACATGGTATCGTCGTTTCGTCCCCAACTTCAGCACTATAGCAGGCCCTCTTAATAGGCTGACTTCGAACAAAAAAGGTGGACCGCCGTTTTTCTGGTCTCCGGAAGCCGACACTGCGTTCCGAAGACTGAAGGAATGTTTGGTCTCTGCTCCTGTTCTTTCCTGCCCTGACTACGACAAGTCATTTGAGGTGCACACCGATGCCAGTAACTACGGTGTGGGTGCTATGCTCACCCAGATCGTGGATGGTAAGGAGCACCCTATAGCTTACATGAGCAAGTCGTTGTCAGCAGCGGAAAAGAACTACAGCATAACAGAGCGCGAAACTTTGGCTGTTGTTATAGCTTTAGAGCATTGGCGGTGTTATTTGGAGAACGGAAAGCCCTTCACTGTCTATACAGACCACAGTGCGTTAAAATGGTTCCTGTCTCTAAATAACCCGACCGGTAGGCTGGCTCGTTGGGGTGTCAGATTGTCAGCGTTTCATTTTGAACTGAAACATCGTCGAGGCGTTGATAATGTCATTCCAGATGCCCTTTCAAGAGCGGTTCCAGTTAACGCAATTAGTACTTCAGACTATTTCTCAAAGACTACTGATCCTTGGTATAGAAATGTCTATAATTCTTGTCTGACGAAACCTCAAAATTTTCCCAATTTTTTAATAAAAAACAACTCCCTTTATAGACTGACAAAGAATAAACACGACTTGACTGACTTAAATTCAGAATTTTCTTGGAAAGAGGTTGTACCGCGTGAGCTACGTGACCAGGTAATTAACGAAAATCACGCTGAGCCTACAGCCGGACATCTTGGTGTTTTTAAAACGTACCGTCGTCTTGCATTACGCTATTTCTGGCCAGGTATGCACCAGGACGTCGTGAATTTCGTTGGCTCATGTTCCAAATGTCTCTCGTACAAAGCTCAGAACCACCAAGTCTTGGGTGAAATGGGACGCCCGAAGCACTGTAGTCGCCCATTTCAAACAATTTCAATTGACCTTATGGGTCCCTTGCCTGTAACTAGGAAGCAAAACAGCTACATTCTAGTTGTTACTTGCTGCTTTGCCAAATTTTGCCTAATTAACCCTTTGCGAGCTGCTACAGCTACTGCTGTGTGTAAATTTTTGGAGGATTCAGTCTTTTTAGTGCATGGAACTCCTCAGACTATTTTCTTAGACAATGGTAGCCAATTTATCAGTAAAATCACAGAATCCCTCTTTAAGCAATACAACGTTCCTAATGTTTTTTTCTCGCCTAAGTATACACCACAAGTCAACCTCGTGGAACGTTACAATCGCACAATTATAACATGTCTGTCAACATACGTCGAAGACGACCATAGAACATGGGATATTTTTATTCCAAAGGTACAGTTCGCCATTAATAATTCGGTGAACGAGGCGACTGGCTTTACACCTTCATTCTTGGTATACGGCAGGGAGATCGTAACGTGTGGCACACACTATGTTGATAATGACTTGGGCGATGACGTCATTTTCCTCCCACGTGACATTTATGCTGAAAATCTGGGTTGTCTTTCTGAGATATTTAATAAAGTTCAAGCAAAACTATGGCATGCTCATACTAAAAACACGGCTCATTACAATCTCCGTCGTAGAAATATGGAATTTAAAGTTGGTGACATTGTAATGAAGCGAGCATATGTGTTGAGCAACAAAGACAAATATTTTAGCAAGAAACTAGCTCCTAAGTACATAAAGTGTCGCGTCATAGAAAAGAAGTCTCCATTAGTCTATGTGTTGGAAGACATGTCAAGAAAAAACATTGGCAAGTGGCACATAAAAGATTTAAAATTAATTGGCCTAAATAAATAGTTAGAATAACATGAAACATCCTGTACATTCCTCTAGCTCACATTATTCCATCTAGTATTTACAATTTTCGTATGGGTCACTATTTTAACTAAATATAATAATAGTAACCTAAATAATTTCTCGGTTGCGTTAGGAACCTTTAATATGGTCACTATGGCTTGTTTGTTTGCGTGAAATATGAATGATTGAATTTTAAAAGGAGAAAATACGAGAATAGAACTTAAAATGCGGATTTTATCTTTTTAATACAATAAAATCCTTTTGTGACGCGCGGGGTAATGTAACGGTACACGTACATATATTATTATTGTTAAAATATAATGGCAAATAAGTCATTAATTTAATGTATATTTAATTATAAAAACAGTAATAATAACAATAAAACATTTAAATTCTGTAATAAAATCTTATAATCTAAAATACTAACTTATAAACTAACTAAAATACTAATCTACATAATACTATTTAAAATTAACTAAACCTAAGGAAAAAATAACATTACTAAAACATAATAATCAAATCAACACCCTAGTTTAACACTTGTCCGCGCGACTATAAACTACCTCCAGAGTACGGTGCACGGATTTTCGATGCACCCGCCCGCGCTCCGCATTATGAGCTATCGCCCTGTCTACGACAAACCTGTGCCGGCTGCGTTCACTAGCTTCGCTACGTGTCGTCATACGCGCTGACAATTATTAATAATATTTTAAATACATTGTCGTTCTTCCAACGTAATTGGATAATTATTATAAAAGTTTGATAAAATCTGTGAAGTGTCGTCTCGCGCCCCAATGTAGGGTAAGTGTTGAACAAGTATATTCAGTGCTTAGCTATAAGTTAGTGTTCATTTCAAACCCTAGTGCTTTAGTTATTAATATTATCTCATCTCATTGCATTCGATCCCGCTTAGTAAATAACTCATATTACCGTAGGTAATTTCACACGGCTTAGATCACCAGCGGAATGTTTACGAAACTTTGCTTATTATCGTTGCCGTTGTGGTGCACGGAACATCATATGCTTAGCTCTGTTTAAGCCATGTACTAAGTGCTAGGTCAAACAGTAATAAAGCCTATCTTTTATTTTTTTAATGCATTGTAAAAGCCATCCATATGTAGTGCTACCTTCATATAAAAAAAAAAAATAACTTTATATACAATTTCCTTCTAAAACATGTAACTCCGTTCTGATAGTGAACACCTACACCAACTGCTTTCGGCACTCCTCAATCTTAGGTAGAATATCATCACGGGGTTCACTATCAGCGGAGGAGCTCGGATAAATATTAACTGTGGACGTTGATCTACAGGGTGCTACCTTACGGGTAAAGAAATTACACCGGTCCCGGAACTCAAACCCACACACTCGTCTGCTGCCCCGGCGCTCCCCGGGCCGTACTTCATCAGCCTTGCCCATCCGTGGCTGCCTTCGCCGACGCCGTCAGGGGAGTACCCATCTACGGAGGCTAGACCAGACGGCATAGAACCCTATATTAATTTTAAAATAAATTATTTAATTTTTGTTGTTGACTTCGGTTGTTTCTTTTGATTATCTCTCGAAAACCACATCCTGGGACCGAACGTCACAATATTAAATTGAGTTTTGGTGTAAACTTTAGTAATAAACATCTTGCTAACTCAGTTTGTGTGTGCTTGAGGCAGAGGAGAAATAGAGTTGAGTTTTTACAATATATACATATAAATAATACTAAGTAGTTCTAACCTTAAAAATGGATTTAATGAAGCCAAATTATCATCCTTTGCTGCGAGATGAGTTGATATATGAAATTAATGTTAGGTCAGTGACACCGGCAGATACAGTTGCATTATGAGAAAACAACTTGAGAAATTATGCACAGAATTTCTGCCTGGAAAAAAATTATAAATTAAGACTTGCGAGCTAGTGACGAGCTACCGCTTATTACAAGAAATAATAGAGAAATTACAGTCTAAGCTGAGTTCTTTGGAGAAAACAAAAGACAGTCGTTTGTTAGTTCGTGCCAAAGCTTTGTAATATCAGCTCTATTATCGACTGCACAGATTAACCGTATTTGAATTACAGGTAGAAAAGTAAATGAGTGCCAACTTGAACTCTAAGTTGAAACAATGTTTGCTTGTTACTGATAGGTTTTTGGTGAGGCAAAGCAATCTTAGTAGTACCGGAGCTGGTGTCTGTGCCGATTTTAGTGAGGTCACAAAGGAGTCTACAGGCTTCAATCTTCTGAGACTTGTCAACAACAAGTTTAACGGTCGGTTACAATACAATACAATACAAATATTCTTTATTGAGCACCAAAAAAAAAAGTACAGAAAAAAATAATAATAACAAGGTTAAGTGTTCATTCGTTTTTTTAGAAGCGGTAAACGAGCGAGCCCAAGTGTTTGGTACCTATTTCTGATGAGCAGTTGTTTAATTTAGCTTGTTGTTTGTTTCAAATTTGATAAAGGTCTTTTATGGTATAGAGGAAATAAACACAGGTTGCAGTCCTAGAAGGGTTTGAGGGGTTGAGTGAGCACTTTGTTACTAAAGGAGTTTGCACCTACGGATTCTGAGTACCTATAGACTCTTGCAGGAATTTCACCCTCGAACACAAGGTCAGGACGAGCCGACTCATATTTACTTCGCGGTTTTCACGTCTTGCGAATCCAAAAGGTGATAATGCAATTAGAAATCCTGTTGCATAGGTACTACTAGGCCATCGTTTTCGGAGCAGCTGGCACTGTAGCAAATTAACTCAGTGGAATGAATCGTGTAGGTATCTACATAAAAAAATACATAAAGTGGAATGCATAACCTCCTCCTTTTTTCGAAGTCGGTTAAAGAGCCCTTTGCGGCCTATTTACAGTATAAACTTATGCATTTTGAAATTTTAGCTTTTTACAACCAGTAAAACGCAAAATCCCGTTTTTTTCCCGTTCCCGTAAGAATTTCGGGAAATGTTTTCTTAATGCTCCCCTACACTCCCCAAGGAACTCACCTGCCAAATTTCAGCTTTCTATGACCAGTAAAACGAAAGATCCCGTTTTTCCCGTTCCCGTGGGAATTTTGGAAAGTCCTCTCTCAATGCTCCTCTACACTCCCCAAACAACCTACATGCCGAATTTCAGCTTTCTACGGCCAGTAAAATATAAAGTCCCGTTTTTTCCCGTTCCAGTGGGAATTTTGGAAATCCCTCTCTTAATCCTCCTCTACACTCCCCAAGGAACCCACTTGCCAAATTTCAGTTTTTGTATGACCAGTAAAAAGAAAAATCCCGTTTTTCCCGTTCCCGTGGTAACTTTGAAAAGTCCTCTCTCAATGCTCCTCTACACTCCCCAAAAAACCTACATGCCGAGTTTCAGCTTTCTACGACCAGTAAAACAAAAAGTCCCGTTTTTTCCCGTTCCCGTGGGAATTTTGGAAAGCCCTCTCTTAATCCATGTTCTATGTCTTAATGTATGTTCTATGTTTTTGGATAAGAACATTTGGCCTAAAGGTATTGTATTCAGGAAATTTGTCAATTTCAAGTACAAAAAAACGTTCAGAGAGATCTCTGACGCCGGCTCTGTGTCAAAATAAATGTCTAAGATATATAATAAATGTACAATAGCAAGTTTTAATTGTAAAAGCGTTAAACGCTCCGTCGACAGTGTTAGGCAATTATGTCAAGTATCGGACATTATCGGCATACAGGAATCATGGCTATACCCGGATGAGATTTCATATTTAGACACAATCGATTCCAATTTTTGTTCTACGGGGACATCGGCAGTCGACACTACGGCGGGAATGGTACGCGGTCGTCCGTACGGAGGCGTCGGCATACTCTGGAGGAGCGCGATGTTCACCGATGTGTGTGTGGTAAAGTGCGCGAATCCTCGTGTATGTGCGATTAAAGTAGTCACCAGTGATCGGCCTTTTTTAGTGATTAATGTCTATATGCCGACGGACAGTAAGGTAAACCTACCGGAATTTACGGACTGCCTGAGCGCGGTGAGTGCTATCATTAGTGACTATGGCTTGGAATGTGTCTATTTAATGGGAGATTTTAACGCTCATCCTCATGAACTTTTTTTATAACGAAATGATAAGTTATTTTTGTGAACAGGACTGGTGCTGTGTTGACATTCAATTATTGGGTGTCTTGTCGGATACATATACATATGTTAGTGACGCTCACCATTGTAGACGCTGGCTAGATCATTTTGTCGTAACACAATCTGCATTGCCATCTGTGCAGAATGTGTATGTTGATTATAATGTGTCATGGTCTGATCATTTCCCAATTAAACTCACAGTAGATTTAAATATATTAACTCCAAGACTAAGTAACAATAATAAAAATAGCGACTTTGTTTTTAATAAGTCTGTAGTGTGGGGGGAGAGAACAGAAAAACAAGTTAGTGATTACACTGAAAGATGTCATAAAAACTTGAAAAATATTGATTTTCCTTCGGAGTTCAGGACATGTGCCAATGGCTATTGTAATATCCCAAGTCATTCAAACGTTATCAATGCGTTGTATTGTAGCATAGTATCTGTCCTGGTGAATGCCGCATTCGATAGTCGGGGTGATATAAAGCATAAAAATAAAAATAGGTTGGTAGGATGGAACAGACATGACGGCGAGGATCACAGGGAGGCCAGAGCGAAGTTTTATGATTGGAACTCACAGGGTAAGCCTAAAACTGGGTTTTTTTTTGAGCAGATGCGTGAGAGTAGAAAAATATTCAAATCAAGGTTGAAATGGTGCCAAGATCATCAGCATCAAATTAAAATGGACATGATTGCCTCCCATCACTCAAGGAAAGATTTTCGAGCTTTCTGGAAGGCTACAAATAGTGTGACGTTTCGTTCTGGCCTCCCGGTCAGTGTCAATGGCGTAAGCGATGCGAGAGACATTGCTAATATTTTTAAGGATCACTTTTTTGTGAAGTCTCTCTTGAAATCAAGGGCGGCGGAGATGAGCAATGCTGAGCCAAATATAACGTACCCGGGTTTCACTGCCAGGGAGGTTGACAGGGCTATAAAGACTATGTCTCGCGGCAAATCGCCTGGACATGACGGTTTCAGCATTGAGCATCTCCAGCATGCTGGTCCACATATGGCTAGAGTGTTGGCAATGTTTTTCAATCTCTGTGTGACGCATTCCTATTTGCCGGACGACTTAATGCGAACGGTTGTCGTGCCTATAGTTAAAAACAAAACGGGAGATTTGTCTGATGTAAACAACTATAGGCCGATATCACTTGCAACCGTAATAGCTAAGATGTTTGATAGTGTGCTTAATACACGATTAAACGAGTATGTGGACTTAAGTCATAACCAGTTTGGTTTTAGACAAGGACTATCCACAGAAAGTGCAATATTGTGTCTTAAGCACACTGCGAAATACTATGTGGACAGAAATTCGCCCGTGTTCGCCTGCTTCCTTGATCTGTCTAAGGCTTTTGACTTGGTTTCTTATGAGATTTTATGGAAGAAACTGGAAGCCATAAAACTTCCATCTGGACTGGTTCATATTTTCAGATACTGGTATGAAAACCAAGTCAATAGCGTTAGATGGGCTGACGCGCTCTCTGATCCGTATAGGCTAGAGTGCGGGGTGAGGCAGGAGGGGTTGAGCTCACCCACCCTATTTAACTTGTACGTAAATGAGCTCTTGGATGCGCTTGGCAGAATGCATGTCGGATGTCACATTGATGATGTCTGCCTTAATAATATCAGTTATGCAGACGATATGGTTCTGCTAAGCGCATCGGTGGGCGGCTTACGAGAGCTTCTGAAGGTGTGTGAGACATATGCCGGCACCCACGGCTTAAAATATAATGTCATGAAAAGTCAATATATGGTTTTTGAGGTCGGGCGTGGCAAGACAGTCGGAATGACACCCATTAGACTTAATGGAGCCGCCCTTGAAAGGGTTGACACATACAAATATTTAGGACACGTAGTCACGTCGGACCTCAAAGATGATAAAGACATAGAACGTGAACGGAGGGCTCTGTCGGTCCGCGCGAATATGATAGCTCGTAAGTTTGCACGCTGTACCAGGGAGGTGAAACTTACACTATTTAGAGCGTACTGTACCTCCCTGTACACGTGCAGCTTGTGGCGTGCGTATACGCAAAGGACATATGGAGCCCTCCGCGTACAATACAACAACGCGTTCCGTGTGTTGGTGGGGCTGCCCCGCTTCTGTAGCGCATCAGGGATGTTCGCCGAAGCTAGGGTGGACTGTTTTTACGCCACCATGCGCAAGAGAGCCGCATCCCTGGTGCGCCGGGTGCGCGACAGCCCCAACGCCATTATGAAGATGATAGGGGACAGGCTGGACTGCCTCTACTTGCTCCGCTGCAGTCGGCTACATGCGCCGTACTCAGCTAATGTATCATAGGTATTATGTAGTTAAGTATTTCAACTAACATTATTAGAAGTAAGTTTTACTAACAATCTATGAGTGTACCTTACTTGAAATAAAATGATTTATTATTATTATTATTATTAATCCTCCTCTACACTTCCTAAGCAACCTACATGCCAAATTTTAGCTTTCTACAACCAGTAAAACGAAAAATCCCGTTTTTTCCCGTACCCGTGGGAATTTTAGAAAACCCTCTCTTAATTCTCCTCTACACTCTCCATGCAACCTACATGCCAAATTTCAGCTTTCTATGACCAGTAAAACGAAAAGTCCCGTTTTTTCCCGTTCCCGTGGGAATTTTGGAAAGTCCTCTCTCAATGCTCCTCTACACTCCCCAAGCAACCTTCATGCCGAATTTCAACTTTCTACGACCAGTAAGACGAAAAATTCCGTTTTTCCCGTTCCTGTAAGAATTTTGGAAAGTCCTCTCTTAATGCTCCTCTAAACTCCCCGAGCAAGCTACATGCCGAATTTCAGCTTTCTACGACCAGTAAAACAAAAAATCCCGTTTTTCCCGTTCCCGTGGGAATTTTGGAAAGTCCTCTCTCAATGAACCTCTAAACTCCCCGAGCAACCTACATGCCGAATTTCAACTTTATACGACCAGAAAACGAAAAATCTCGTTTTTTCCTTATCCCGTGGGAATTTCCGAAAATCCTTGAAAAAGTTTTTTACTATTATAATTACCTACTTCTATGCCAAATTTGAAGAGTCTAATAATTACAGTTCATAGGATTCCGTTGAACTGAATATATAAATCCCGTTTTTTTCCTTATCCCGTAGGAATTTTGAAAAATCCTTAAATAGATGTTTTAATTAATGTAATACCTACTTGTGTATCAAATTTGAAGAGTCTAGTAATTATAGTTACAGAGATACGGTCGCTCGGAATCGAATATATAAATCCCGTTTTTTCCCGTTCCCGTGGGAATTCCCAAAAATCCTTCCTTAGTGAATGCCTAAATTGTATAAGGAATGAATGATGGTTTGGGCTGTGCGTTGATATATCAACAGTCAGTCAGTCAGTTTAGAATTTTATATATATAGACTAGCTTTTGCCCGCGGCTTCGCTCGCGTGTACCATGAGAATTCCAAAGAACCAAGATATCAAGCAAGCAAGCATACAGGCAAGCAAGCAAGCATGCAAGCAAGATTGCTTGCGTGACAATGGGACCATCTCAAGAGTATATTATATTCTTTCGAATAAAAAAAGAATTTTTAAAATCGGTCCACAATTGACCGAGAAATCGGTGAACATACCTACATAAAAATATACATAAAATGGAATGCATAACCTCTTCCTTTTTTTGAAGTCGGTTAAAGAGCTCTTTGCGGCCTACTTGCAGTATAAACTTATGAATTTTGAAATTTTAGCTTACAACCAGTAAAACGCAAAATCCCGTTTTTTCCCGTTCCCGTAAGAATTTCGGAAAATACTTTCTTAATACGGGGAAAGTCCTCTCTCAATGCTCCTCTACACTCATCAAGCAACGTCATGCCGAATTTCAGCTTTCTACGACCAGTAAAACGAAAAATCCCGTTTTTCCCGTTCCCGTGGGAATTTTGGATAGTCCTCTCTTAATGCTCTTCTACACTCCCCAAAGAACCTACCTACTTGCCAAATTTTAGCTTTCTACGACCAATAAAACGAAAAATCCCGTTTTTTCCCGTTCCCGTGGGAAATTTGGAAAGTCCTCTCTCAATGCTCCTCTACACTTCCCAAGCAACCTCATACCGAATTTCAGCTTTCTATGACCAGAAAAACGAAAAATCCCGTTTTTCCCGTTCCAGCGGGAATTTTGGATATTCCTCTCTTAATGCTCTTCTACACTCCCCAAGGAACCCACTTGCCAAATTTCAGCTTTTGACGACCAGTAAAACGAAAAAATCCCGTTTTTTTCCCGTTCCCGTGGGAATTTTGGAAAGTCTTCTCTCAATGCTCCTCTACACTCCCCAAGCAAACTCATGCCGAATTTCAGCTTTCTACGACCAGTAAAATGAAAAATCCCGTTTTTTCTTTATCCCGTGGGAATTTCTAAAAATCCTTAAAATACTTTTTCACTAATATAATTACCTACTTCAATGCCAAATTTGAAGAGTCTAGTATTTATAGTTCATAGGATTCCGTTGAAGTGAATATATAAATCCCGTTTTTTTTTATCCCGTGGGAATTTTGAAAAATCCTGAAATAAGTATATTAAATAATGTAATACCTATTTTTGTATAAAATTTGAAGAGTCTAGTTAGTATAGTTACTGAGATAGGGTCACTCGGAATCGAATATATAAATCCCGTTTTTTCCCGTTCCCGTGGGAATTTTGGAAATTCCTCTCACAATGCTCCTCTATACTCTCCAAGCATTTCATGCTGAATTTCAGCTTTCTACGACCAGTAAAAAGAAAAATCCTGTTTTTTCCTTATCCCGTGGGAATTTCCAAAAATCCTTAAAACAGTTTTTTATTATTATAATTACCTACTTCTATGCCAAATTTGAAGAGTCTAGTAATTATAGTTCATAGGATTCCGTTGAACTGAATATATAAATCCCGTTTATACCTTATCCCGTGGGAATTTTAATAAATCCTGAAATTGATGTTTTGATTATTGTAATACCTGCTTGTGTATGAAATTTGAAGAGTCTAGTTATTATAGTTACTGAGATACGGTCACTCGGAATCGAATCTATAAATCCCGTTTTTTCCCGTTCCCGTGGGAATTCCCAAAAAATTTTCCTTAGTTGATGCCTACATTGTATAAGGTATCTATGTGCAAAATTTCAAGTCTCCAGGTCCAGTGGTTTGGGCTGTGCGTTGATATATCAACAGTCAGTCAGTTTAGAATTTTATATATATAGATAGACTAGCTTTTGCCCGCGGCTTCGCTCGCGTGTACCATGAGTATTCCAAATAACCAAGATATCGAGCAAGTAAGCATACAGGCAAGAAAGCAAGCATGCAAGCATGCAAGCAAGCATGCAAGCAAGCATGCAAGCAGGACGCAAGCAAGCATGCAGGCACGCAAGCAAGCAAGCGTGCAAGAAAGCGTGCAAGCAAGCCCGACTAAACTTCAGGTAGATACAGTCCTTTACAGTAGTATTTCTTTATATACAATGTTTTTCACTAATTCGGAAGCGGGCACTAAAATAACCAGGCTTGTCAATAATATAAAACCTAGTTTTGAAATTTTAGCTTTCTTCAACCAGTAAAACGCAAAATCCCGTTTTTTCCCGTTCCCGTAAGATTTTCGGAAAATGCTTTCTTAATACTTCCCTACACTCTCCAAGGAACGCACTTGCCAAATTTCAGCTTTCTATAACCAGTAAAACGAAAAAATCCCGTTTTTCCCGTTCCCGTTTGAATTTTGGAAAGTCCTCTTAATGCTCCTCAACACTTCCCAAGCAACTTACATGCCGAATTTCAGCTTTCTATGACCAGTAAAGCGAAAAAACTCGTTTTTTCCCGTTCCCGTGGGAATTTAAGAAAGTTCTTTCTCAATGCTCCTCTAGTTCCTCTACACTCCCCAAGCAACCTATATGCCGAATTTCAGCTTTCTACAACCAGTAAAACGAAAAATCCCGTTTTTTCCCATTTCCGTGGGATTTTTGGAAAGTCCTCTCTCAATGCTCCTTAACACTCCCCAAGCAACCTACATACCGAATTTCAGCTTTCTACGACCAGTAAAACGAAAAATCCCGTTTTTTCCCGTTCCCGTGGGAATTTCGGAAAGTCCTCTCTCAATGCTCCTCTACACTCCCCAGCAACTTACATGCCGAATTTCAGCTTTCTACGACCAGTAAAACGAAAATTCCAGTTTTTTCCTGTTCCCGTGGGAATTTAGAAAAGTACTCTTTCAATGCTCTTCTACACTTCCCAAGCAACCTACTAGCCGAATTTCAGCTTTCTACGACCAGTAAAACGAAAAATCCCGTTTTTTCCTTATCCCGTGGGAATTTCCAAAAATCCTTAAAACAGTTTTTTACTATTATAATAACCTACTTTTCTGCTAAATTTGAAGAGTCTTGTAATTATAGTTCATAGGATTCCGTTGAACTGAATATATAAATCCTGTTTTTTCCTTATCCCGTGGGAATTTTGAAAAATCCTGAAGTTGATGTTTTAATTATTGTAATACCTACTTGTGTATCAAATTTGAAGAGTCTAGTTATTATAGTTACTGAGATACGGTCACTCGGAATCGAATCTATAAATCCCGTTTTTTCCCGTTCCCGTGGGAATTCCCAAAAATCTATCCTTAGTGGATGCCTACATTGTATAAGGTATCTATGTGCAAAATTTCAAGTCTCCAGGTCCAGTGGTTTGGGCTGTGCGTTGATATATCAACAGTCAGTCAGTTTAGAATTTTATATATATAGATAGACTAGCTTTTGCCCGCGGCTTCGCTCGCGTGTACCATGAGTATTTCAAATAACCAAGATATCGAGCAAGTAAGCATACAGGCAAGCAAGCAAGCATGCAAGCATGCAAGCAAGCATGCAAGCAAGCATGCAAGCAGGACGCAAGCAAGCATGCATGCACGCAAGCAAGCAAGCGTGCAAGAAAGCGTGCAAGCGAGCCCGACTAAACTTCAGGTAGATACGGTCCTTTACAGTATTTCTTTATATACAATGTTTTTCACTAATTCGGAAGCGGGCACTAAAATAACCAGGCTTGTCAATAATATAAAACCTAGTTTTGAAATTTTAGCTTTCTTCAACCAGTAAAACGCAAAATCCCGTTTTTTCCCGTTCCCGTAAGATTTTCGGAAAATGCTTTCTTAATGCTTCCCTACACTCTCAAAGGAACGCACTTGCCAAATTTCAGCTTTCTATGACCAGTAAAACGAAAAAATCCCGTTTTTCCCGTTCCCGTTTGAATTTTGGAAAGTCCTCTTAATGCTCCTCAACACTTCCCAAGCAACTTACATGCCGAATTTCATTTTTCTATGACTAGTAAAACGAAAAATCCCGTTTTTTCCCGTTCCCGTAGGAATTTTGGAAAATCCTCTCTTAATCCTCTTTTACACTCCCCAAGCAACCTATATGCCAAAGTTCAGCTTTCTACGGCCAGTAAAACGAAAAGTCCCGTTTTTTTCCCGTTCCCGTGGGATTTTTGGAAAGTCCTCTCTCAATGCTTTTCTACACTCTCAAAGCAACCTACATGCCGAATTTCAGCTATCTACAATCAGTAAAACGAAAAATCAAGTTTTTTCCCTTTCCCGTAGGAATTTTGGAAAGTCCTCTGTCAATCCTCTTTTACACTCCCCAAGCAACCTATATGCCGAAGTTCAGCTTTCTACGACCAGTAAAGCGAAAAAACCCGTTTTTTCCCGTTCCCGTGGGAATTTAAGAAAGTCCTTTCTCAATGCTCCTCTAGTTCCTCTACACTCCCCAAGCAACCTATATGCCGAATTTCAGCTTTCTACAACCAGTAAAACGAAAAATCCCGTTTTTTCCCATTTCCGTGGGATTTTTGGAAAGTCCTCTCTCAATGCTCCTTAACACTCCCCAAGCAACCTACATACCGAATTTCAGCTTTCTACGACCAGTAAAACGAAAAATCCCGTTTTTTCCCGTTCCCGTGGGAATTTCGGAAAGTCCTCTCTCAATGCTCCTCTACACTCCCCAGCAACTTACATGCCGAATTTCAGCTTTCTACGACCAGTAAAACAAAAAAACCCGTTTTTTCCCGTTCCCGTGGGAATTTTGGAAAGTCCTCGCTCAATACTCCTCTACACTCCCCAAGCAACGCACTTGCCAAATTTCAGCTTTACGACCAGTAAAACGAAAAATCCCGTTTTTTCCCGTTCCCGTGGTAAGTTTGGAAAGTCCTCCCTCAATGCTCCTCTACACTTCCCAAGCAAGCTACATGCCGAATTTCAGCTTTCTACGACCAGTAAAACGAAAATTCCCGTTTTTTCCTGTTCCCGTGGGAATTTAGGAAAGTACTCTTTCAATGCTCTTCTACACTTCCCAAGCAACCTACATGCCGAATTTCAGCTTTCTACGACCAGTAAAACGAAATATCCCGTTTTTTCCTTATCCCGTGGGAATTTCCGAAATTCCTTAAAACAATTTTTTACTATTATAATAAGCTACTTTTCTGCTAAATTTGAAGAGTCTAGTAATTATAGTTCATAGGATTCCGTTGAACTGAATATATAAATCCCGTTTTTTCCTTATCCCGTGGGAATTTTAAAAAATCCTGAAGTTGATGTTTTAATTATTGTTATACCTACTTGTGTATCAAATTTGAAGAGTCTAGTTATTATAGTTACTGAGATACGGTCACTCGGAATCAAATCTATAAATCCCGTTTTTTCCCGTTTCCGTGGGAATTCCCAAAAATCCTTCCTTAATGGATGCCTACATTAAAGAAGGTATCTATGTGCAAAATTTCAAGTCTCTAGGTCCAGTGGTTTGGGCTGTGCGTTGATATATCAACAGTCAGTCAGTCAGTTTAGAATTTTATATATATAGAAGACTAGCTTTTGCCCGCGGCTTCGCTCGCGTGTACCATAAGTATTCCAAAGAACCAAGATATCAAGCAAGCAAGCATACAGGTAAGCAAGAAAGAATGCACGCATGCAAGCAAGCATGCAAGCAAGATGCAAGCAAGATGCAAGCAAGCATGCAAGCACGCAAGCAAGCAAGCGTGCAAGAAAGCGTGCAAGTAAGCGTGCAAGCAAGCACGACTAAACTTCAGGTAGATACGGTCCTTTATAGTATTTCTTTGTATACAATGTTTTTCACTAATACGGAAGTGGGCACTAAAAATCTGAATAACCAGAAAGAATACAACTAAAGGTCTATACGTGCATATGATATTTAAGGAAACTTCCTATAACTCCTAACCGTTAAGGAGTTTAACCTTCCGTCATCAGCTCACGTGGATAACCTAAAAGAATACAACTATCGGTCTATACGTACCTATAATATTTGAAAAAATATCCTCAACTCTCCTAACCGTTAAGGAGTTTTACCTTCCATCATCAGCTCACCTGGATAACCTGAAAAAATACAACTATCGGTCTATACATACCTATAATATTTGAAAAAATATTCTCAACTCCTAACCGTTAAGGAGTTTTACCTTCCATCATCAGCTCATCAACATGAAATGATGTCTGTCTACCAGACGCAAACACTAAAATAGCTTGAGAAAATATATGAAAAACGTAATGCGTGCCTACAAAATTTGAAGGTTGCCCTCGATTTCCCTGAGATCCCGTCATCAGATCCTGATTTGGTGACAATGGGACCATCTCAGAAGTATATTATATTCTTTCGAATAAAAAAAGATTTTTTTAAATCGGTTCAAAATTGACCGAAAAATCGGTGAACATACCCACATAAAAAAATACATACAGTGGAATGCATAACCTCTTCCTTTTCTAAAGCCTGTTAAAGAGCCCTCTGTGGCCTACTTACAGTATAAACTTTTGAATTTTGAAATTTTACCTTTTTACAACCAGTAAAACGCAAAATCCCGTTTTTTCCCGTTACCGTAAGAATTCCGGGAAATGCTTTCGTAATGCTCATCTACACTCCCCAAGGAACCCACTTGCGAAATTTCAGCTTTCTACGACCAGTAAAAGGAAAAATCCCGTTTTTTCCCGTTCCCGTGGGAATTTCAGAAAGTCCTCTCTTAATGCTCCTTTACACTCCCCAAGCAACCTACATGCCGAATTTTAGCTTTCTACGACCAGTAAAACGAAACATCCCGTTTTTTCCTTATCCCGTGGGAATTTCCGAAAATCCTTAAAATTAAAACCTGAGTATAAGCCTGATGAAAACTACTCGAATGCTTTTACGGACCTATTATTACTTTCCCCTGTCCTGCGTTAGGTATAATTCAATGTTTTCTTACCTTCTGCGGAAACTTGAGTTGGAAGCGCTGTGTGCTAAGTACCTACTTAGCATTGATATTATTTATAGTATCTTTGTTAAGGTGTTGTGTGATCTAACCGTTAAGGAGTTACACCTTCCATCATCAGTTCATCTGAATTACCAGAAAGAATACAACTAAAGGTCGTTACGTGCATATGATATTTAAAGAAACTTCCTATAACTCCTAACCGTTAAGGAGTTTAACCTTCCGTCATCAGCTCACGTGGATAACCTAAAAGAATACAACTATCGGTCTATACGTACCTATAATATTTGAAAAAATATCCTCAACTCTCCTAACCGTTAAGGAGTTTTACCTTCCATCATCAGCTCATCAACATGAGATGATATCTACCAGACGCAAACACTTAAATAACTTAAGAAAATATATGAAAAACGTAATGCGTGCCTACAAAATTTGAGGGTTGCCCTCGATTTCCCTAAGATCCCGTCATCAGATCCTGATTTGGTGACAACGGAACCATCTCAGGAGTATATTATATTCTTTGGAATAAAAAAAGAATTTTTTAAATCAGTCCACAATTGACCGAGAAATCGGTGAATGAATCGGTGTAGGTATCTACATAAAAAAAATACATCAAATAGAATACATAACCTCCTCCTATTTTTGAAGTCGGTTAAAGAGCCCTTTGCGGCCTACTTACAGTATAAAGTTATAAATTTTGAAATATTTGCTTTGTACAACCAGTAAAACGAAAAATCCCATTTTTTCCCGTTCCCGTAAGAACTTTGAAAAGTCCTCTCTCAATGCTCCTTTACACTCCCCAAGCAACCTACATGCCGAATTTCAACTTTCTACGACCAGTAAAACGAAAAATCCTATTTTTTCCCGTTCCCGTGAGAATTCCCAAAAATCCTTCCTTAGTGGATGCCTACATTGTATAAGGTATCTATGTGCAAAATTTCATGTCTCTAGGTCCAGTGGTTTGGGCTGTGCGTTGATATATCAACAGTCAGTCAGTCAGTTTAGAATTTTATATATATAGAAGACTAGCTTTTGCCCGCGGCTTCGCTCGCGTGTTCCATGAGTATTCCAAAGAACTAAGATATCAAGCAAGCAAGCATGCACGCAAGCAAGCAAGCGTGCAAGAAAGCGTGCAAGTAAGCGTGCAAGCAACCGTGCAAACAAGCCCGACTAAACTTCAGGTAGATACGGTCCTTTACAGTATTTCTTTATACATATACAATGTTTTTCACTAATTCGGAAGCGGGCACTAAAATAACCAGGCTTGTTATTAATATAAAACCTATTATTACTTTCCCCTGTCCTGCATTGGGTATAATTCAATGTTTTCTTACCTTCTACGGAAACTTGAGTAACTGGAAGCGCTGTGTACCTACTTAGCATTAATATTAATCATATTATAGTATTTTGTAAAGGTGTTGTGTGACCAAACCGCTAAGGAGTTACACCTTCCATTATCAGCTCATCTGAATAACCAGAAAGAATACAACTAAAGATCTATACTTGCATATGATATTTAAAGAAACTTCCTATAACTCCTAACCGTTAAGGAGATTTGCCTTCCATCATCAGCTCATCAACATGAGATGATGTCTACCAGACGCAAACACTTAAATAGCTTGAAAAAATATATGAAAAACGTAATGCGTGCCTACAAAATTTGAGGGTTACCCTCGATTTCCTTGAGATCCCGTCATCAGAGGCCGTATTGTATAACGCTTCTGACGCTTGCCTTCGCTTTCACCGTCTTTTTCTGTCATCCTTTTATACCGTTTGACAGAAAGAAATAGTGATTGCGAAGGCAAGCGTCAGAAGCGTTAGACAATAAGCCTACTGATCCTGATTTGGTGACAATGGGATCAGGAGTATATTGTATTCTTTCGAATAAAAAAAATAATTTTTATAATCGGTCCACAACTGACCGAGAAATCGGTGAACATACCTACATAAAAAAAAACATTAAGTGGAATGCATAACTTCCTTTTTTTAAATCGGTTAAAGAGCCCTTTGTGGCCTACTTACAGTATAAACTTATGAATTTTGAAATTTTAGCTTTCTACAACCAGTAAAACGCAAAATCCCGTTTTTTCCTGTTCCCGTAAGAATTTCGGAAAATACTTTCTTAATACGGGGAAAGTTCTCTCTCAATGCTCCTCTACACTCCCCAAGCAACTCATGCCAAATGTCAGCTTTCTAGGACCAGTAAAACGAAAAATCCCGTTTTTTCCCGTTCACTTGGGAATTTCGCAAAGTCCTCTCTCAATGCTCCTCTACACTCCCCAAGCAACCTACATGCCAAATTTCAACTTTCTATGACCAGTTAAACGAAAAATCCCGTTTTTCCCGTTCCCGTTGGAATTTTGGAAAGTCGTCTCTTAATGCTCCTCTAAACTCCCTGAGCAACCTACATGCCGAATTTCAACTTTCTACGACCAGTAAGACGAAAAATCCCGTTTTTTCCCGTTCCCGTGGGAATTTTGGAAAGTCTTCTCTGAAGGCTCCTCTACACTCCCCAAGCAACCTACATGCCGAATTTTAGCTTTCTACGACCGGAAAACGAAAAATCTCGTTTTTTCCTTATCCCGTGGGAATTTCCGAAAATCCTTGAGACAGTTTTTTACTATTATAATTACCTACAGAAGTAGGTACTACTACTCTACTCTTCAAATTTGGCATAGAAATGCCAAATTTGAAAAGTCTAATAATTACAGTTCATAGGATTCCGTTGAACTGAATATATAAATCCCGTTTTTTTCCTTATCCCGTGGGAATTTTAAAAATCCTGAAATTAATGTTTTAACTAATATAATACCTACTTGTGTATCAAATTTGAAGAGTCTAGTTATTATAGTTACAGAGATACGGTCACTCGGAATGGAATATATAAATCCTGTTTTTTCCCGTTCCCGTGGAAATTTTGAAAGTCCTCTCTCAATGCTCCTCTACACTCCCCAAGCAACCTACATGCCGAATTTCAGCTTTCTACGACCAGAAAACGAAAAATCTCGTTTCTTCCTTATCCCGTGGGAATTTCCGAAAATCCTTGAAACAGTTTTTTACTATTATAATTACCTACTTCTATGCCAAATTTGAAGAGTCTAATAATTACAGTTCATAAGATTCCGTTGAACTGAATATATAAATCCCGTTTTTTTCCTTATCCCGTGGGAATTTTGAAAAATCCTGAAATTAATGTTTTGACTAATATAATACCTACTTGTGTATTAAATTTGAAGAGTCTAGTTATTATAGTTACAGAGATACGGTCACTCGGAATCGAATATATAAATCCCGTTTTTTCTTGTTCCCGTGGGAATTTTGGAAATTCCTCTCTCAAGGCTCCTCTACACTCTCCAAGCAACCTACATGCCGAATTTTAGCTTTCTACGACCAGTATAACGAAAAATCCGGTTTTTTCCTTATCCCGTGGGAATTTCCGAAAATCCTTAAAATTGTTTTGTACTATTATAATTACCTACTTCTAATTTGAAGAGTCAAGTAATTATAGTTCATAGGATTCCGTTGAACTGAATATATAAATCCCGTTTTTTTCCTTATCCCGTAGGAATTTTGAAAAATCCTGAAATTGATGTTTTAACTAATGTAATACCTACTTGTGTATCAAATTTGAAGAGTCTAGTTATTATAGTTACAGAGATACGGTCACTCGGAATCGAATATATAAATCTCGTTTTTTCCCGTTCCCGTGGGAATTCCCGAAAATCCTTCCTTAGTGGATGCCTACATTGTATAAGGAATCTATGTGCAAAATTTCAAGTCTCTAGGTCCAGTGGTTTGGGCTGTGCGTTGATATATCAACAGTCAGTCAGTTTAGAATTTTATATATATAGATTACTGTTATTACTTTTATTAAATTATATTTTACTAGTTTATGGTTTTACTCTGATTACGGTTTATGTTTAAGTTAAGTTTTATCTTCCGGAAACGGTTATATTCGCGGTTTTCCTTATTCCTTTATTCCGTGTAATTCAATAATTAGTTTTACTGGTTACGGTTTCACTAGGGATATGATCGGGTTATAATTTATTGTCCGACGCCGGTTTTTTACGATTTATTTTAAGTTTGTTTTAACGTTTTACGGTTTTTCTTCGTTTAGTAATAGTCGGTTTAATCTATGTTTACTAAATTGTGTTAGTTTAGTGTTTATACTACCTATATTTTAATCGTGACCAATTTGAGGGTAGTCCCTTATTTTGGCCGACCTGTGTTTTGATCGTATTTCTGGTGATAATTTTTAACTGTTTATTCTATGATAATTCATTTATTTTTACACGCTTTATGATATTTACATGCCGGTATATTAGTTGAAAATTTGTTTCTTTGTTATCTTAGTCGATTTATTATGATTCTCGTGTTTTTATAAGTTCTGTTTATGTTTGCCCTCGGGCTCTGATTGTATGGTTTACTCTAATCAACTTTTTACGATTTTATTCTAATTTTCCGTTTACGTTCGTTAACTTCTCATTTTATTGTGACATTTATATGATTACTAGCTTTTGCCCGCGGCTTCGCTCGCGTGTACCATGAGAATTCCAGAGAACCAAGATATCAAGCAAGCAAGTATACAGGCAAGCAAGCAAGCATGCAAGCAAGATTGCTTGCGTGACAATGGGACCATCTCAGGAGTATATTATATTCTTTCGAATAAAAAAATAATTTTTAAGATCGGTCCACAATTGACCGAGAAATCGGTGAACATACCTACATAAAAAAATACATAAAATGGAATGCATAACCTCCTCCTTTTTTGAAGTCGGTTAAAGAGCCCTTTGCGGCCTACTTACAGTATAAACTTATGAATTTTGAAATTTTATCTTACAACCAGTAAAACGCAAAATCCCGTTTTTTCCCGTTCCCGTAAGAATTTCGGAAAATACTTTCTTAATACGGGGAAAGTATGCTCCTCTACACTCCCCAAGCAACTCATGCCGAATTTCAGCTTTTTACGACCAGTAAAACGAAAAATCCTGTTTTTTCCCGTTCCCGTGGGAATTTCGGAAAGTCCTCTCTCAATGCGACTCTACACTCCCCAAGCAACCTCATGCGATATTTCAGCTTTCTACGAGCAGTAAAACGAAAAATCCCGTTTTTCCCGTTCCCGTGGGAATTTTGGATATTCCTCTCTTAATGCTCTTCTACACTCTCCAAGGAACCTACCTACTTGCCAAATTTCAGCTTTCTACGACCAGTAAAACGAAAAATCCCGTTTTTTCCCGTTCCCGTGGGAAATTTGGAAAGTCCTCTCTCAATGCTCCTCTACACTCCCCAAGCAACCTCATGCCGAATTTAAGCTTTCTACGACCAGAAAAGCGAAAAATCCCGTTTTTCCCGTTCCAGTAGGAATTTTGGATAGTTCTCTCTTAATGCTCTTCTACACTCTCCAAGGAACCCACTTGCCAAATTTCAGCTTTCTACGACCAGTAAAACGAAAAATCCCGTTTTTTCCCGTTCCCGTGGGAATTTTGGAAAGTCCTCTTTCAATGATCCTCTACACTCCCCAAGCAACCTCATGCCGAATTTCAGCTTTCTACGACCAGAAAACGAAAAATCTCGTTTTTTCCTTATCCCGTGGGAATTTCCGAAAATTCTTGAAATCATTTTTTACTATTATAATTACCTACTTCTATGTCAAATTTCAAGAGTCTAGTAATTACAGATTGTAGGATTCCGTTGAACTGAATATATAAATCCCGTTTTTTTTCTTATCCCGTGAGAATTTTGAAAAATCCTCAAATTAGTGTTTTGACTTATATAATACCTACTTGTGTATCAAATTTGAAGAGTCTAGTTATTATAGTTACAGAGATACGGTCACTCGGAATCGAATATATAAATCCCGTTTTTTTCCCGTTCTCGTGGGAATTTTGGAAATTCCTCTCTCTATGCTTCTCTACGCTCCTCAAGCAATCTACATGCCGAATTTCAGCTTTTTACGACCAGTAAAACGAAAAATCCCGTTATTTCCTTATCCCGTGGGAATTTCCAAAAATTCTTAAAACAGTTTTTTACTATTATAATTACCTACTTCTATGCCAAATTTGAGAAGTCTACTAATAATAGTTTATAGGTTTCCGTTGAACAAAATAATAAATCCCGTTTTTTCCTTATTCCGTGGGAATTTTGAAAAATCCTGAAATTAATGTTGTAACTAATATAATACCTACTTGTGTATCAAATTTGAAGAGTCTAGTTATTATAGTTACTGAGAAAGGGGCACTCGGAATCGAATATATAAATCCCGTTTTTTCCCGTTCCCGTGGGAATTTTGAAAATTCCTCTCTCAATGCTCCTCTATACTCCCCAAGCAAACTACATGCCGAATTTAAGCTTTCTACGACCAGTAAAACGAAAAATCCCGTTTTTTCCTTATCCCGTGGGAATTTCCAAAAATCCTTGAAATTTTTTTTACTATTATAATTACCTACTTCTATGCCAAATTTGAAAAGTCTAGTAATTATAGTTCATAGGATTCCGTTGAACTGAATATATAAATCCCGTTTTTTTCCTTATCCCGTAGGAATTTTGAAAAATCCTGAAATTGATGTTTTAACTAATGTAATACCTACTTGTGTATCAAATTTGAAGAGTCTAGTTATTATAGTTACAGAGATACGAGGCTCTACCATGAGTTACACTAGTTTGCAGTGACCGTACTCGCTAGCGACGGCGTAAATGATTTGTATGGAGAATTGTACTTCCGTAAGTGACCGCTAGAGGCGCTGTACACAATTCTCTATACAAATCATTTACGCCGTCGCTAACGAATACGGTCACTGTAAACAAGTGTAACTCATGGTAGAGGTACAGGTCACTCGGAATCGAATATATAAATCCCGTTTTTTCCCGTTCCCGTGGGAATTCCCGAAAATCCTTCCTTAGTGGATGCCTACATTGTATAAGGAATCTATGTGCAAAATTTCAAGTCTCTAGGTCTAGTGGTCTGGGCTGTGCGTTGATATATCAACAGTCAGTCACTCAGTCAGTCAGTCAGTTTAGAATTTTATATATATAGATTTTCGTGTTTTAACTGTTCTAGTATGATATTGTTCAATTCTAGCTGTGTTAATTACTCGATAGATGGCAGCACAGGTAAAATTAAATCGCACAAGTTTTGTTTCTCTCAATGTCTATATAAGATCTAGTTGATGTTGTTTTGACCTCTTCTTCTATCACTCGCAAGTAATAATATTAAAAACGTATAGAAAAGTATATCGTCTTCTCTTTCATCCATCCCAAGAGTGAAACGGCCGAACATTATGGTCCAATCGAACCGGGTAATTAATAGTGTTGTGTAGTCGCACGGTCGACTCGGTAGTAGTGTAAAGGTAAACACAGTGTGCGTGGTGTCTAGCGGGTCGTACTAACAATTAGCGGTGAGCGAGCACAGTGTCATTAGCAGGAAAACTGTAAGTACGTTATTATTGTAAACACGGTAGTTCTTATAAAAAGTTAAAAGTGACTGATATTAGAATTGTTCGAACTAGGAATAATTATAATGTGAACTTAGTATTCCGACAGTGAAAAAATCCGTTTATAACGTACTTATTGCAATGGTTGTGCTTTTAGAACAGTGAACTTTTATCGAATAGTTAATAAGTGCTCGCTCATTTGGGACTCTGGTTATAATTAATAGATAATAATACGAGTGAAGTAAACATTTCTACTATTCAATAATCGGCGTAAAGGGAACTTTTAGTTACGTTCAAATTGATTAATTTTGAACTTAATTCAAGTGCGTGCTTATATACCGTGGAAAATGGAGGCTAGCAGCTATATTAAACTGCAAATTGACATTCAAGATAAAATATATAAGGCACAAATTAATTTCAAGAAGACGCCGAAACAGCGAATAACGGTTACTTATTTGGAAACGAGGTTGGAACTTTTAGATGACTATTGGAAACAGTTTCAGGAAAATCATCGAAATATTTTAATTGATTCGGATAAAGTAACCGATAGCTATTTGGAAGGGGATGTTTACAACACCGTAGAAGAAAAATACGTCGAGTATAAATGCGAATTAAAGGAAGCGTTGGCTAAAATCAACCCAGTGAAAATCCAATTGGCGACCGGCTTGCAAAGTTGCTACAGCAGTAACGAATCCAGTGCGGTCAAATTACCTAAAATAATTTTGCCAATATTTACAGGCAAATATATGGAATGGCCCACATTTAATGATTTATTCGAATCACTGATACATAATAATTCATCTTTAGCAGCAGTGCAGAAATTACATTATCTTAAAAGCCATTTATCAGGCGAAGCAGAACAGTTACTGAGGCATATACCAATTACGGATGCGAACTATGAACAGTGCTGGCTGCAGCTGAAGAAGAGGTACAACAATACGCGGTATATCGCGTCCTGTATCCTCAGCAGGTTAGTGGGACAAAGGGAATTGACCACAGAATCAGCAAACGGAGTTAAACAACTGTTGGACACAACGAGCGAATGTTTAAGTGCTATTAAAAGTATAAACATAGACGTTTCAACATGGGACATTCTTGTTATCCATCTGGTTGCCCAGAAGCTAGATCATGAATCCAGGAAACAATGGGAGCAGAGAATTAGTGACTATTCTGATCAGTTACCGAAATACAGTGAGTTTTCTGCATTTTTAGAATCCAGATTTCGGTCGTTAGAATTTTTAGATCCGAAGGAAAAAAGAGAAGCCAGAGCCCGAGAAAATGTAGAACAACCAAAGGTGTTTCACGTCACTAAATCTGTATCCTGTCCATTTTGCTCAGAGGCTCATTTGTTATACCAGTGCAAAGGTTTTAGTCACGAAATTGTTCAAAGTCGACGAGAATTCATAGAAAGGAAGAAACTTTGTTTTAATTGCTTTGGAGCCAACCATTCTGCAATACAATGCAAACGACAGACATCATGTAGAAGATGCGGCCAACGCCATCACTCCTTGCTGCACCCAGACGGCAATCATCCAGCCCAGGCACAGCCTAAGCAGGCTGAAATCGAGCGACGAGCGAATAACCACGAGCAGGGAGAAGCGGGATCTAGTCGTATAGTTAATCATTTTTCAAAGGGATCAGTAATGTCAACTGGTCAAGTAATGTTAGCCACTGCTTTAGTTAAGGTAGAAAGTAAGAATAACTGTCATACGTTTAGAGCATTGCTGGACCAGGGTTCTCAGGCCTCATTTATTACGGAGCACGCAGTTCAGTTACTGCAGCTTCACAAACTACCAGTTAGAGGTATTGTATCGGGTTTAGGAGGAGATAAAAGCTCGTTGTCTGTAAAGTATATGGTTCGATTTAAATTACAGTCCATTTGTAGCTCTTTTAGTTGCTGTATCCAAGCTTATATATTGAATCGACTCACATCCACTCTTCCTTCACAGCGAATTGACATAGAGGACTGGCCCGAGTTGACAAAGTTGACCTTGGCGGATCCAGAGTATGGTACGCCGAGTAACGTGGACATGTTGCTGGGCGCTGAGGTTTATGGGCAGATCTTATCAGACGGTATTGTGCGAAGTCCACTGGGTGAGGCGGGTCGTAGGAGAAACAAGTAAACAACGTGATTGCCGACAAAAGACTAACTTTATTGAAAAGAAACTTAAATTATATTACATAAAAATAGCAAGACTGCACTTTTAACAGTTAACTCCTTACATCTCCCACGGAGAAGAGAAAAAAAAATAACATCAGTGTATATTTTTTTTTTCATAATGGTAAACAGTATAACTTAGTTCTATTCTTATGCACTAACATTGATTTTCCATCAATATTTATCTCTACATTTGGTGAAAGATCTTTCACAACTTTATATGGGCCCATGTATAACTTATCTAACTTATTACCTACTTCATTTTTAATTAAAATTAAATCATTAGGCTTATACATAACAGGATTCTTACTTTCATCGTATTTTTCCTTTCTTTTAATTTTTGATTTAATCAAGTTGTCCTTAGCTTCCTTTTGAGACAGTTGGATTCTATACTTTAGCTCTTTCGGATAACTATCGTGATTATATAAAGGTTCTACCATGTTATCATTTAAGTTACTAGGAAGAATACATCTCCTACCATATACAAGTTCGAATGGTGTAAATTTAGTTTCAGTATGAACTGAGGTATTAAACGAAAAACACCAGAACGGTAGCCAAGAACTCCATGTCTCGGGGTGATTTTCTGTTTGTATGCGTAAGAAAGCAACCAAATGCTTGTGCGTGTTTTCCAACGCACCTAGACTCTGGTGGTGATAGGCTGTAGAGTTTAACTGATCTATGTGTAAGAGTTTACTTACCTCTTTGAATGTTGATGAAAGAAACTCCGTACCTCTGTCTGTTGCTATTCGTTTCGGAATGCCATATCTGAGAATAAAATTATTAACAAATTTTCGTGCGACTTCTTCACTTTTCTTTGAAATCAATGGATATGCTTCGACGTATTTGCTTAATTCGCATTGGATTGTAAGTATATAAGAAAAATTACTATCATCGCTTTCCAATGGACCAACTAAATCTAAAAATATTTTCTCAAAGGCATAACTAGCGGTGGTTGTGACCACCATTGGCTCTTTTATTGGAATGGAATATTTATGTTTCTGACATTTGTCACACTTACGTACAAAATTTCTAATCTCTTCCTCCATTCCTGGCCAAAAATAATATTTTTTCACGTTATTACACATTCTTCTCATACCTGCATGACCACTAGAGGGTAAAATATGGAAATCATTTAAAATTACTTTTCTTTGATCTTTGTCATTTATACGAATAACATCCTTTAAAATACACAAATTTAATTTTGTTTTGCAGTTAGGTTTTTTAAATTCTTGCATTAATTTCTCTACAAATATATTATTATTATTATTCTTATTCTTTGTTATATAAATTACGTCGACGTTTATTTGTCTACAAAAATTATCTAGCTCTTTCACAAATTCGCCTGGCGATAGTTGCGATGAAGAATCTAAATATTTAATAAATATGGTATTTTTCGTAGACTCGTAGAGAAAAAAGTATTTTCTATGTAATCTGTCGTTCGTTTATGTTTTATTGCTAATTCTGGTTTACTTATAAATTTCAACTCTACGGACTCTTTCGGCTTACAATGTGTTTCCACGATTTTCGGTTGATCAGGCCGATCATCTGAGGAATCATTGGTTAGGCTAGAAGTCATTGGTTGACAACATGTTTTCTTAAATTGCGATCGCGTTACAACATTTATTTGCTCGTGTAATTCTTTTAACTCTTTACTTGTTACAATAACCCTCGACAAAGCGTCAGCCGGTGCGTTATCCGTGCCCTTAACATATTCTACTTTAAAATCGTATTCCTCGAGCGCTAGTCTAAATTTCAGCAAACGACTCGATGGATCGCGCATACCAAATAAATAAACTAATGGTTTATGATCCGTCCGAATAATAAATGTACGCCCATATAAATAAGGTCTGAAATGCTTTGTGGCCCAAACAATTGCGAGAAGCTCCTTTTCTATGGTTGGGTAATTTTTTTCAGCTTTATTTAAAGTTCTACTACCGAAAGCTACTGGTCTGTTATCACCATTACTCAAAACAGCTCCTAGTGCGTAACCTGATGCGTCAGTTTGAACTATGAATGTATTTTGTTCTGATAAATCCGGATATTGTAAAACAGGTGAAGATGAAATTTTTTCTTTGAGTTTTTCAAAAGAAGTTTGGCAATTGTCGTCCCACAAAAATGGTATATTTTTTCGCGATAAATGATTTAAGGGTACTGCCATTTCCGCAAAGTTACGTATGAACTTTCTATAATAGTTTGCGAAAGCTACAAATCTTTTTACTTCCTCAGAATTAGTCGGAGTCGGATAATTTTTAATTGCAGTAATCTTTTCTGGGTCGGGTTACACACCATCGCTTGATACTACGTGACCTATATATAATAACTCTTTTTTTAAGAACTCGCACTTGTTGGGATTTAACTTTAAATTAACTTTACGTAATCTTCTAAAAACTTCCATTAAATTTTGGTTATGGTTATCTAGATTTTTCCAAAAACTATCAAGTCATCCAAGTAAATTAGACATTTCTCGTAAGTTAAACCAGACATAGCTAAATTCATCATCCTTGAAAATGAATTGGGACTGGTTTTTAGACCCATAGGCATTCGAGTCATCTGGTATTGTCCTGACGCGAAAGCAGTATACTTCCTACTATTTAAGTCAAGGTCACATTGATAATATCCGTTAGCTAAATCTAAGTGTGTAAAATAAATACAGCCTGACAGAGAATCTATTATTTCAGTTATGTTTGGTAGTGGAAATTTGTCATCTTGAATGCTGTTGTTTAATTTTCGGTAATCTATAACTACGCGCCATTTTTTGTCACTGTTTTACTAGATTTTTTAGGAACGATTAAAAGTGGACTAGACCATTCACTCGAACATTTTTCTATAATTCCGTCTTGTAACATTTTTTCTAATTCTGTTTTTATTAAATCTGTCTGAGCATGTGGTAGTCTATAAGGTTTCGTATAGATGGGACTAGTGTCACTTTTTAATGTTATAGTATGTTTGTAAATGTCAGTTGTGGTAAGTTTATCTCCCGGTAAATAAAAAATATCTGAGAATTTGGCACATAAGTTTTCTATGGATATTTGTTCCTCTTTGTTTAGTTTTTCTAAATTTAAATGTGAAAATAAATTCTTTACACGATCCGCACTCACGGTGTTACATTTTTCAAAAGTACAAATATTATAATCACTCGCTTTTCGTATAATTAGTTTTAAATCTTCTAGTTTTATTTCTTTTTCGGTTGCATTTAGTATTCGTATCGGGAGTTGACCCTTAACTGGACTAACAAGACAGCTAGCTAAAAAGATGCCTTCTTGTGATTCTGCTGAACATACTATACAATCCTCGCTTAAGTCTGTAGTTATGAAATGCACTGATTCTGTCCTAGGCGGGAGTATAAAATATCTTCTGTTATCTTGTAAAGGTAATCGCACGGTCTCATTGTTACTAGATATTAACGTTAACGTTCTAAGTTGTAAATTAATCAAAGCTTGATATTTTAGAAGAAAATCTTGACCTATAATTCCATCGCATTGGCATGGCAAGTTTTCAAAAATATAGAACTTATGTTTAAATATCTGTTCACATTCTGTTAATTCTACGTAAGCATATCCAATGGCTTGAGTCGTTCCGCCTATTCCATTAATAATTAATTCATGTTTATAAATCGGTATATCGAGTTTCAAAGCGTTCGCCAACTTCAAAGCGCATATCGATGCACCGGTATCAACTAACCATTTTTGCCTTTTACCTTGAACACCAAAAGTAACAAAACATGTATTATTGCTTGCAAATATGAATTCTTTATTCACGAAAAAACTGATTTGGCGTTGGAACTTCTGTTTCATCTCCTTCATTTAAAAAAATTCGTTCTCTGCGATATCCATTGTTTCCACGAAAAGTATTGGACTTACCTCTGTTTCCGTGGCCTCCTCTTCCACTTGGTGCTCGGTAGCCACCTCTGTTAGGTGCTCTGGATGCGTTGTATGGATGCCGCTGATACTGGTACTGAGACGCTCTGGGGGTTTGAGGCTGGTAGTGCTGTAGACCCCTGTAAGGCCGGCGTCCTCGAAGGAACCCTCTACTGAAATTATTATAATGATTAAAAGTCAGTACGTCACCCGATGTCTTGCCAAGGCCGTTTCCTCGTCCTTTGCTCCTTGCACTGCTTCTTGAAGGGACTTGTAGTCGCGTGCTGCAATAATGGTGCTGATTCGACGATTGCGCAATCCATCCGCGAATCTTTTTACTGCCTGTTTCTCATTCAAAGTTTTTAAGATGTTGAACGTATTGGAATCTCCGTCTGATTGCGCGATCGTCAAGTCTACAAACATATTTGACAATTGTTGACCAAAATCTTCAATTGAGGTATCCCCTTGCTTAAGTGTCTGCATCTTATTTTGAATTGCAGTGGCTGATTTTTTAGGCAACAATTGTTTTTTCATAGCTTTAAGTAAATCAGTTGTAGTTGCGTAAGAAGACTCTAATTTTAATTTTCCTACCTGATTGAGTCTATTTTTCAAAACAAAATTAATTAGGCTTTGTTTCGAGTCAGCCTTCAGCGTGGAATCATAATATTCTACCGCATCAATAAGTTCCTTAGTAACAACTTCGTTGTTAGTCATAGATGGTATTAAGGAAAGTGCAATTTTTAAGTCAAACTCTGCCATTTTGGAGTTTTTCGTATTTTCAAGGCCGTCAATATTCGAACTTGTATATGATTTAGAACAAATGTCCTTTATTTGTGTATATATAATCTTTATATTTTCACAATGCCCTTGAAGGTCTAATAAACTTTGACCCTTAATTTCTTTACTTTCAATTTCTCTATTCAATACTGCGCTTAATTCAAGATACTCATTATATGCTATAGTAGCTTCTTCTAATTTTTCGTTAAGTATTTCGGGCTTTCTTCTATCATAACTAAGTTTTACAATATAATCCTTAATAGTTTTTAAATTATGAAATATTTCTGATAGTTTACTTAACATATAAGAACAACTTTATTTTTATCATTTTTCTTAACGTAAAATTAGAAACATTTAGTACACATAAACAAATGTTTTAAATCATTGATTATACTATAACTATTACATTATCAATTAGAGAACTCCACTACAGAGAATAAAGTAGAAAACTTACATTTAAACGTGTTATAGCATAAAGCGCGCATACCTATAGGCCAAACGCGTTTTAGAAAACCATCACTCACCACTACTATATATTTTTTTTAAGTTTTAACATCACTCGCGCACTTTCTTTACCGCACTTTTATCGCAAACGGACGAAATATTCTGCTGCTGCTCACTCGCCTACTTCGGCATCGCGGATCCTGTTGGATTGGAAGAGCCACAGGCTCCACAGTTGCGGCTGTAAACTTCGCGCTGGTCTCGGTTGAAGGAGCGGCGTAGGTTGTATCGCACAATCAAGTCGGTTGACCATTTATTATGGCATTTCTTGTACAGCTTGTAGCAGACGTACAACAACCCGAGAGCCAAAAATGCACAAATTATTATCGTAATAATGCTTATTGTTGACAGGTGGTATCTCATCTCTTGTAGCATTGAATCGTTGCTTCCCACGGCATTTTGGGTGATGAACACATCTTCCTTTTCCACTTTTGAGTTACACATTTTACGTGGCAATTATAATCGAAAGTACTTAATAAAACGAGTGCCGGAACTATTGTCGCAAAAGTTCAAAGTAACTTGATATTATACACGCGGCACGATCGGCCGAACCCGACACCCATCCTGGCAAGGTCGCCATGTGAGGCGGGTCGTAGGAGAAACAAGTAAACAACGTGATTGCCGACAAAAGACTAACTTTATTGAAAAGAAACTTAAATTATATTACATAAAAATAGCAAGACTGCACTTTTAACAGTTAACTCCTTACAGTACACTGACGGCCCAGAATACCGTACTTGGTTGGATTCTCTCCGGAAGAGTTCAAGTAAGTAACTACTGCGATAACATTATTAGCACCCATATTCTGGACAGTTCCGTAAACGATTTGCTCCGCCAATTTTGGGAATTAGAAACTGATCGTCCTTGTACCTTGTTATCCAAGGAAGACCAAGCTTGCGAGAGTCATTATGAATCCACTACAACTAGGGACAGCACAGGTCGCTATATTGTTAGTCTACCATTTCGAGACGAAGACCCACTGTGTCAATATGGTGATTCTCGAAAGGTTACTTTGAGAAGATTTAATTTATTAGAGAAAAAACTAGATAAAATTCCACATCTAAAGCAAGAGTATAGTAAAGTCGTGAACGAATATTTGTCCATGCACCACATGGAAGTTATTGAAGACGAGCAGGAGGCAAGTAAACCTGGTTGTGTTTATATGCCTCATCACGCGGTTGTTCGTGAGGATAAGAGAACAACGAAGGTTCGAGTCGTCTTCGACGCTTCGTGTAAAGGGGTAAATGGTAGATCACTTAACGATGATCTGTTAGTAGGTCCACGGCTACAACCCGAGCTCCGTCATATCATAATGCGATGGCGTGTTCATCCGATTTGTTTTGTAGCCGACATCATTAAAATGTACCGGCAGGTAAAAGTAGTAGAAAAAGACACGGACTTTCAACGTTTATTGTGGAGAGAGAGTCCGAACGAAGAGGTAAAGGATTATAGGATGTTGCGTGTAACCTTTGGGGTATCTTCTGCTCCCTATCTTGCAGTCAAAAGTTTGCAGCAAGTTGCGAGAGATGACGGTAACCAATATCCATTGGCTGCAGAGAGGGTGCTGAAAAATTTCTATATGGATGATTATATGAGTGGTTGCGAAACAGAAGATGATGCCATAAAGATTTATACCGAAACAGTTGGGTTGTTAGGCAAAGCAGGATTTGAACTGCAAAAGTGGGCTAGCAACAGTAAAAAATTAATGAATGAAATTTACCAAATTCCTGCAGGTAACGGTAGTAAATTAATTAAAGTCGACGACGTCATTAAAATTTTAGGTCTAGCTTGGAATATGCATACTGATTCCTTTCAGTATACTGTTAACTTGCCTTCAGAGATGGGTCGCGTCACCAAGAGGACAATCCTATCCGACATTTCCCGCCTTTTTGATCCACTCGGTTGGATTGCTCCTGTGATCATTCTGGCAAAAATATTTATGCAAAAGCTTTGGCTTTCAGGACTTTCTTGGGATGAAGAAGTCACCCCCGCTCTTCTTAACGAGTGGAATACGTTCAGGCAAGAATTGACAACACTCAACGAGTTCGTCGTGCCTAGATGGATTGGCGTGAGCAGTGACGTCAGTGGTATGGAACTGCATGGATTCAGCGACGCCTCCAACGACGCTTTCTCAGCCGTTGTTTATCTACGAGTGGTAGACAATGAAGGTAACATTATTGTTAATTTATTAACTGCGAGGACCAAAGTAGCCCCCATTAAGCAAATCTCTATACCTCGTTTGGAGCTTTGTGGCGCTGTACTTTTGGCGAAACTGCTGGCAGAGATTTCTGACGTTCTGTCTATACCAAAGGCGTGTTGTCGAGCATGGACAGATTCCACCATCGTCTTGGCCTGGCTCAGGGGTCAGCCGAACAGATGGACTACCTTTGTAGCCAATCGTGTTGCAGAAATACTGTCAATACTCAACCACGATCAGTGGTCACACGTGGAATCAAGTCAGAATCCAGCCGATTGTGCGTCACGGGGCCTAAAACCACAATATTTTATTCAATTTGAGCTGTGGGCCCAGGGTCCCAGTTGGCTACGCCAATCAAACTATAACTGTCCAAATGTTGAGTTATTATCCACGGATGTAGAAGCTAAACAAATTAAGGTTCATTTATCCACAGCTGCATCCTCCTCTGGAGATTCAGAAGAGTTCAACATTTGGACAAAATTTTCGTCGTTAGGGAAAACAATAAGAGTTGTCGCCTATTGCTTCCGATTCGTTAGAAGGATAAGGCACGAGGACTTGCCTTCTTATCTAACTACTAAAGAATTAGATAATGCCTTAAAAGTAGGTATAAGAGCTTGTCAATTGTCAGCGTTTCCGCTTGAGTTAGATCAGCTGACGAAGTCCAAACCGCTGCTTCGCAATAGTAGACTACTGTCCTTGTGCCCTATATTGGACGATGATGGAATTATGCGGTCTCGTGGACGAATTCAGCAAAGCAGCTTAGGATACAATATAAAGCATCCTATTATATTGCCTAGTGATCATAATCTGTCCAAGTTAGTAGTAATTGACGCTCATGTCAAGACTCTTCACGGTGGTCCTCAATTAATGTTAAATTACATAAGATCCAAATATTGGATTGTGCATATCCAAGGGTTAATAAGGCAGATTTTAAAGAAGTGTGTTAAATGTGTACAATACAGTTTAACTAAAACCAACCCTTTTATGGCGGACTTACCAAGTTTCAGAGTGACAGTAGCTCGACCATTTCACCGCAGTGGCGTCGACTACGCTGGTCCTATTAATATAAGAATATCCAAGGGCAGAGGTTGCAAAACTTACAAGGGCTATATCGCACTTTTTGTTTGTATGGTGACGCGTTGCATCCATCTAGAAGCTGTAAGTTCTTTGACTACTGAAGGATTCTTGGCAGCATTTTGACTGTTTGTGGCTCGACGTGTTCATTGCAGCGAAATCTGGAGCGATAATGGGACCAATTTCGTCGGCGCCGCTAGGGAATTGCAGGTTCTTTTCAGGAAAGGTGAATCCTGTGTTATGAATGAGGTGGCGGCGGCACTGGCAAATGCTTGCACGGAATGGCACTTTATAGCACCACGAGCGGCTAATTTTGGTGGTATTTGGGAATCCGGCGTGAAATCTACGAGGTACCACCTGAAACGTGTCCTGGATGGCACCACACTGACATTTGAAGAGTTGTCCACAGTCTTGGTGCAAATTGAGGCTTGTCTCAATTCGCGACCGATGTATCGAATGCCATCAACAGAAACCAACGCAGTTCCTCTCACACCCGGTCACTTCCTCATTGGTGAGCCCCTGGTAACTCCCCCTGATGGCAGTTACGAAAATTGCGTTATCAGTCCGTTACACAGATGGCAGTTGACCCAGAAACTGATGCAACAGTTCTGGCGCAAATGGTCTCGGGAGTATTTGACGACCCTCTATCAGAGGTACAAATGGACTAAAATCACCCCCGAGCCAAAGGTAGGTGACGTAGTACTAGTCAAGGAGGATGATCTCCCACCCTCCAAATGGTTGTTTGGGTTAATAGAGGAAAAGCACCCTGGTCCAGATAATATAACTAGAGTAGTTAATTTAAGGTGTAAGAATACGAAGCTTGTAAGACCTGTCTCAAAATCTATATATATAAAATTCTAAACTGACTGACTGTTGATATATCAACGCACAGCCCAAACCACTGGACCTAGAGACTTGAAATTTTGCACATAGATTCCTTTTACAATGTAGGCATCCACTAAGGAAGGATTTTCGGGAATTCCCACGGGAACGGGAAAAAACGGGATTTATATATTCGATTCCGAGTGACCGTATCTCTGTAACTATAATAACTAGACTCTTCAAATTTGATACACAAGTAGGTATTATATTAGTTAAAACATCATTTTCAGGATTTTTCAAAATTCCTACGGGATAAGGAAATAAACGGGATTTATATATTCAGTTCAACGGAATCCTATGAACTATAATTACTAGACTCTTCAAATTTGGCATAGAAGTAGGTAATTATAAAAGTAAAAAACAATTTTAAGGATTTAAGGAAATTCCCACGGGATAAGGAAAAAACGGGATTTTTCGTTTTACTGGTCGTAGAAAGCTAAAATTCGGCATGTAGGTTGCTTGGGGAGCGTAGAGGAGCATTGAAAGAGGAATTTCCAAAATTCCCACGGGAACGGGAAAAAACGGGATTTATATATTCGATTCCGGGTGACCGTATCTCTGTTACTATAATAACTAGACTCTTCGAATTTGATACACAAGTAGGTATTATATTAGTTAAAACATTTATTTCAGGATTTTTCAAAATTCCCACGGGATAAGGAAAAAAACGGGATTTATATATTCAGTTCAACGGAATCCTATGAACTGTAATTATTAGACTCTTCAAATTTGGCATATAAGTAGGTAATTATAATAGTAAAAAATTATTTCAAGGATTTTCGGAAATTCCCACGGGATAAGGAAAAAACGAGATTTTTCATTTTCTGGTCGTAGAAAGCTGAAATTCGGCATGTAGGTTGCTTGGGGAGTGTAGAGTAGCTTTGAGAGAGGACTTTCCAAAATTCCCACGGGAACGGGAAAAAACGGGATTTTTCGTTTTACTCGTCGTAGAAAGCTGAAATTTGGCAAGTAGGTAGGTTCCTAGGGGAGTGTAGAAGAGCATTAAGAGAGGACTGTCCAAAGTTCCTACGGGAACGGGAAAAACGGGATTTTTCATTTTTCTGGTCGTAGAAAGCTGAAATTCGGCATGAGGTTGCTTGGGGAGTGTAGAGGAGCATTGAGAGAGGACTTTCCAAAATTCCCACGGGAACGTGAAAAAACGGAATTTTTCGTTTTACTGGTCGTAGATAGTTGAAATTCGGCATGTAGGTTGCTTGGGGAGTGTAGAGGAGCATTGAGAGAGGACTTTTCAAAATTCCAAGGGAACGGGAATAAACGGGATTTTTCGTTTTACTGGTCGTAAAAAGCTGAAATTCGGCATGAGGTTGCTTGGGGAGTGTAGAGGAGCATTGAGAGAAGACTTTTCAAAATTCCCACGGGAACGGGAAAAACGGGATTTTTCATTTTACTGGTCGTAGAAAAATGAAATTCGGCATGTAGGTTGCTTGGGGAGTGTAGAGGAGCATTGAGAGAGGACTTTCCAAAATTCCAACGGGAACGGGAAAAAACGGGATTTTTCGTTTTACTCGTCGTAGAAAGCTGAAATTTGGCAAGTAGGTAGGTTCCTAGGGGAGTGTAGAAGAGCATTAAGAGAGGACTGTCCAAAAATCCTACGGGAACGGGAAAAACGGGATTTTTCATTTTTCTGGTCGTAGAAAGCTGAAATTCGGCATGAGGTTGCTTGGGGAGTGTAGAGGAGCATTGAGAGAGGACTTTCCAAAATTCCCACGGGAACGTGAAAAAACGGGATTTTTCGTTTTACTGGTCGTAGAAAGTTGAAATTCGGCATATAGGTTGCTTGGGGAGTGTAGAGAGGCATTGAGAGAGGACTTTTCAAATTTCCCACGGGAACGGGAATAAACGGGATTTTTCGTTTTACTGGTCGTAGAAAGCTGAAATTCGGCATGAGGTTGTTTGGGAAGTGTAGAGGAGCATTGAGAGAGGACTTTCCAAAATTCCCACGGGAACGTGAAAAAACGGGATTTTTCGTTTTACTGGTCGTAGAAAGCTGAAATTCGGCATGTAGGTTTCTTGCGAAGTGTAGAGAGCGTTAAGAGAGGACTATTCAAAGTTCCCACGGGAACGGGAAAAAACGAGATTTTTCGTTTTACTGGTCGTAGAAAGCTGAAATTCGGCATAAGGTTGTTTGGGGAGTGTAGAGGTGCATTGAGACAGGACTTTCCGAAATTCCCACAGGAACGGGAAAAAACGAGATTTTTCGTTTTTCTGGTCGTAGAAAGCTGAAATCCGGCATGAGGTTGCTTGGGAAGTGTAGAGGAGCATTGAGAGAGGACTATCCAAAATTCCCACGGGAACGGGAAAAATGGGATTTTTCGTTTTACTGGTCGTAGAAAGCTGAAATTTGGCATGAGGTTGCATGGGGAGTGTAGAGGAGCATTGAGAGAGGACTATCCAAAATTCCCACGGGAACGGGAAAAACGGGATTTTTCGTTTTACTGGTCGTAGAAAGCTGAAATTCGGCATGAGGTTGCTTGGGGAGTCTAGAGGAGCATTGAGAGAGGACTTTCCAAATTCACACGGGAACGGGAAAAAACGAGATTTTTCGTTTTACTGGTCGTAGAAAGCTGAAATTCGGCATAAGGTTGTTTGGGGAGTGTAGAGGTGCATTGAGAGAGGACTTTCCGAAATTCCCACAGGAACGGGAAAAAACGGGATTTTTCGTTTTACTGGTCGTAGAAAGCTGAAATTCAGCATGAGGTTGCTTGGGGAGTCTAGAGGAGCATTGAGAGAGGACTTTTCAAAAGGACTTTTTATAAGGAAGTTAGGAAAAAAACAATAAAATAAAATAAAAAATGACAAAGACAAAAAAATAATGACAGAAGACAACATTGAATCCAGCCAGGGAGGCTTTATCCCTTGTTTATTTGATTCGCTATTAGCAATTCTTTAACTTTTGATTTGAATGTCGGTTGGGACATACTTTTACGAAGTGGTGGCGGCAGATCATTCCATATCTTTGCTGCCGAAAATTTAAACCCACCCCTTGTGCCTTTTGCCTTGTGCTTGGGTAGTATAGCCTTGTCAGTAAGCTTGCTTCTTGTGTTCCATTTGTGTGAGCTTAGATCTTTGATTAGAACCAGTTTATCAAACAAGTATACTGGCCTCCTCGTGTGGAATATTTTGTGAACGAATGACGCCAAATGTAGCTCCCTTCGGCCCGACATCCTCAATATTCGCTTTTCGTTTAAGTAGGGTGTTATACGTTCTCTCCTTGGTATTTTATAGCAAAACCTCATGCACGCGTTCTGAACTCGTTGAATAGCTTGCGCTGTTTTGGCAAATATCCGAGGTCCGTACACCGTGTCGCAGTAGTTGAAGTGGGAAAGTATCAAAGCCTCTGTCAGCATTAATTTCACTTTTTCTGAAAGATAGTCTCTTAGTCCATATAGTACTTTAAGGCGATAAAAAGCATTCCTGATTTTTGAATTAATGTGGTCAACATATCTCATCTCGCCATCCATCAACAGGCCAAGGTTCCTCGCTGTTTCCGATCGTTCAATGTTCAGATCATTGACTTTCACGTTAGGATTAAAACGCATGATATTCCTACGTTGATTTTTTGTGCCCATTATGAGATACTTAGTTTTACCAGGATTAAGCACAAGGTTGTTTTTAATGGCCCATTCCGATATGATATTTAAATCTTCATTAATCATCCTTACTGAAGCATGCGTATCGCTCGGATAAAATGAGTAGTATATCTGCGTGTCGTCCGCATATAGATGCACTTTACAGTATTTAAGGTTCTTACTAAGATCGGCCGTAAAAAGTGTAAACAAAATTGGGCTAAGTACCGATCCTTGTGGCGTTCCTCTATTGACTGTTACAGTTGCTGACTTCACCTCCTCTCCCAGCCCAGACTCTGTAACAACGTATTGCCTTCTGCCCGTTAAATATGACGAGAACCATTCTCGCGCCGCACTTTCAATTCCATAATATGCCATTTTTTGTACCAATAAGTCTTTATTTATGCAGTCAAAGGCTCGCGAGAAATCTAGTAGGACCAGTATACTTCCTTTACCCTCATCCGAAGCACTTATTATGTCGTCCGTGACTTGTGCGAGAGCCGTGGTTGTGCCGTGCCCACTGCGAAACCCTGACTGCATTTTAGGTAAAATATTTTCAAGCTCAAGATAGCATGTCAATTGTGAACAGACAGTGCGCTCAGCGATTTTTGACATTACTGGCAATATACTAATTGGCCTTAAGTCTTTATATTCCTCGACAGTATTACTTTTAGGGAGAGGTTTTACCCTGGCCACTTTCCAGGCCTCTGGAAAGGTGTTCGTAGCTATTGACGCATTTATTATGGTTGTTATAATGGGAAGAGTCACCGGCAGTGTTTTACGAATCATGTCTATCGTAATAAGGTCGCAACCAGACGCACCCGTATCTATTTTTGCAATTGTTTTTGAAATTTCACTGTCCGTGCACTCTCGCAACGCAAACTTACTTTCTCCAAATTTATTGTGTACAAAGTAATTGAAAGTCTCTGAATCGCCATTTCCGCTACCGGGCACGTCAAGAAAGAAATTATTCATTGCATCTGGATTGCTCAGATGTGGGGGTATATCGGTCTGATTATTATCTCCTAATGCGGAAGACCGTTTTAGGTATTGCCACATTTGTTTAGGCTTCTTGACATTTTTGTTAACGTAATAACCAAAAAAGGCTGTCTTCTCTCGCTTAATAGTGCCATTTACCAAATTACGCAAGCTTCTGTAATAAGCGGCATGAGACTCGAGCTTAGTGGAACGAGCCCTAACCAGCGCGCCGTCGCGGAGAGACATCATTAACTTCACGTTGTCCGTAAGCCATGGGCTGGGCCTATCACCCACGCGTACTCTGCGTATCGGCGCGTGCCTATCATATAAACTCGTCAGCAGATGAGTGAACCGGGATACCATTTGATTAACATCTTCGCAGTCATATTGCCATTTAAATTCACTAACTAACACATCCTCTATTTTAGGGAGGGGATATCGATCAATCAATAAAGACGGGTTTGAAGTGGCTTTGTAGTCTGCGCAAATTCGAAGTGTGCCGTCAGGTTTATTAATGGGTACCAGTGGCGAAGCCCAGTCGGAGCAGTCAACGGGCTCGATGACGCCGGCGCGCAGCATGGCGTCCAGCTTGGCATCCAGGCGCTCGCGCAAAGCGTACGGCACCGGCCGCGCGCGATGGAACACTGGCGTCGCTCCCGAACGCACGCGCAGCGTCGCTTTGCCCCCTCGGTACCGTCCCAGTCCGCCAGTGAAGAGGGCCTTAAATCTGTTGAGCAAAACCATGAGCTCGTCCATCATTTGTCCCTTATGTTTATGCACTACAAAATTACAATTAAACTTAGGTGTATCTATCCCTAATTCGGCTAGCCACTGCCTTCCCAACAATGCTGTCGTTCCCCCCTCGATTATAAACAGTTCCAATTTTTTTACTGCAATCATTATAAGTCACCATCGGTTTAACCTAAAGGTTTAACTTTTGATCCTTCATAAAACTTTAACACTGTATTGTCCTGCTGTATACATAAATGAGCAAAATTTTGGTCGTACATTGCCTTACTCACGCACGAGATCGCGGTTCCCGTATCAATTTCCATTTTAATCACTGTTTTATCAATATTAATCGGCAAACTCACCGATTGGTAATTCTTCAAGCATAAGTGGTGTAATTCCTGTTCGATGTCACCGCCGAACTCCTCGCTTGGGTCGCGATCGGCATCCCCGAAGTGCAGGCCGCCCCGCGTCGGCGCCGCCGCCGCCGGCCTCGCACGCCGGGCCGGTGCCCGCGCTGCCCCGCGGGCCGCCGCCCGCGGCGCTGCAGTCCACTCCGGGCACACCCGTCGCAGGTGGCCCGTCCGCTGACACTTGCTACACACATAGTCCCGGAAACGACAGTTCGATTGACTATGACTCCGCGCACCGCAAGCATCGCACTGTTCGTAATTAGTTGTTTTGTTACACGCTCCCCGCTGCGCATGAGCATCCGCCCTGCGCGCAAGATCCCGGCCGAATGATGACGTCCCGCGCCCCGCGAACAAGACTGGCTGGATTGCGCTCGCTTCACCCGCACTCGATACCGGTTTGGTTTGTTCTACGATAGCTGCATTTTTCTCGGCCGCCTCTAATGAAATTGCAATTTTGACTGCCATAGTGACGGTTACCGTGTCGTCTTCCGTAAATAACCGTTGCCGTATGACGTCACTATATACCCCGCAAATAAATTGATCTCGAAGATTTTCGTTGAGATTTGTGCCAAATTTACATTGTTTAGCCAGCCGTTTTAACTCCGTGATATACATTGCTATGTTTTCATCGACTTTCTGCCGCCTTTGCCTAAAACGATATCTCTCTGCTAATACTGACGGGGCTGGCTGTAAATGTTGCCGCATTAACTCATCTACCCTCTGCATGGTTAAATTTGCGGGCTTCGTTGGACTAGCTAGATTTTCTAACAATTCATATGCCTCATCGCCCATAGTTGCAATTAGTATCGGCAGTTTCATGTCTTCCTCCACCTTGTTGACCTTGAAATACATCTCCACCCGGTCGAGGTAAGACGACCAAACTCCACTCCCCATGTTAAACTCCTGTAGTTTTTCGATCGACATTTTCTTCTTTATTGCATGGAAAGGGTTAAATCCTCGTCGCCACTGTAATGTACTTGGGAATCTGGGAGAACTCCTGGATAATTCGGGATGCACCCCAAAGAAACACGTACTGAAGGTTCGACCGTTTAATCCGAATCGACAATTCCGTGACACATGTCACGTGACCCAAACTACCTACATCACAGTTTACATTCGTTTTTGCTATCAATTCTTGTCAGTCGCGGGCCCTAACAATAGTTGTACTGTGCGAGTTTTTTTTACGCTGCTTATGTTGACTACTTTCGCCAGCGTTTGCTAAGACTATTTGGTTAGTCGGCGCGAAGCCGGACTCGGACGGCGGGCTCCCGAGCTCGAATCCCAGTACACAGTTGTACTTCTTTTTTTTTTTGTTTTTTTTTTTTCCTTAATTATGGACGATTATAATGTTTATTTGGGTATCGGCTTATTTATAATATTAAATTATTTCTAGTTTTACGGCATCTATGTATTATTTTTTTTCCCTTAATTATGATGTCATTATATCTTCTTATAGTACTGTTTAGAATTAAAATAAAAGTTTTCTAATACATAGAAGAAATTTAATTTGCACTCACAATAGCTGGTACAATATTTGAAAAACGAAGTAAAAGAGAAAGTAAAAAACAATGTTGCCAGCATACAAAAATATAAAAATTACGTTCCTATGTACGTTATTGTACATAAACTGCCAGCGCGGGAACGAAGTACTTAATATCTAATAACAAAGTGATAAAAATATAACTTTTAAATATTACATGAACTTTATAAAAAACAAAAATGAGAATGCTGGACCCGTACTCTAGTTCTTAAGCATTTAATCATCTAAGGGAAGAACAGACACTTTAGTAACATTAGTACACCTAATGTGTCCGGTAGGTGTCTTAACATCTAGAGCACGCACCTTGCCGTCACCTCCGGGGTAGACGTTTACAATCCTGGCCATAGGCCATCTTAAAGGGGATGCATTAGCATCTCGCAATATGACCAGTGTACCGACAGTTAAATTTGGTTGATCGTTTTTCCATTTTGGACGACTTTGAAGCATATTTAAGTACTGCTTAGACCATTGTTTGAAGAAACTTTGTTGAATCTGAGTACACTGATTCCAAAACGACAAACGATTAACTGGTACACGAGTTAAATCTTTTTCGGGAGCTCCTGTCAAAAAGTGTCCAGGAGTTAAATAAGTCATGTCATTGGGGTGAGGTGTGTAGCGTTACATGTTGTACTTAGATATAACTATATGACACATTGCATGTGCCGCTAACTAGCTTTAAGGCATTCAGTTATAATACAAACGCTGATCAGTGAACTCGTCTTTAATTCCGCTCCACATCATCCCACATGGCGACCCTGCCTTGGCGAGATAAGAGTGGATAGCGAGTCAGACGCGGAGCGCGGTTTTCTAACTGTTCTAAATTAATTTTTCGGTGGACTTTTTACCTTGAACTATCAAAAACTAATCGTATGGCACAAACAGACTCAGTGAAATTAGTGGAGTTGGAGAACATTTTAGTGTCGTGGATTCCGGTTGCTACCTACATGGGGATCGGCATTATAATTTTAATTTTAATGTGCATCGTTCGGAAGAAAATTTAATATGGGAACTACATACAGCAAACAAGAGGAAAAAGAAGTACTGATAACACAGAACGCCGCAGGAAACAATGATGCGAAAGGAGTTACCGAACACACGTACGTCAACAACATATTAATGAGTACATTTTTGGCGGTGATCGCACTCGTTATCATCGGAGCACTGTACAAAATAATCAAGAAAAAGCAGGAAAAATGGATCAAAATGGAAATTAGGACGGAAATGTGGAGTCGACTGCAGGCGAGAATGTCGTTTCGCAAACCAGCAGCAGCAGCAGCAGAGCAAGAAGAGGAAATTTAGTGCGGTTATCGGAAAGTGGAAATCGTGAAATGTGAAGTGAAATGGTATGGAAGTAGAGTTAAGACACATATATAATAAGTTAGATTTACTGCGAATAGATTTGAGAAAACTAGGTCCTAAGAGAAGACAACAGAGCATAGGAAAATCTAAAATAGACAGCGCTAACGAATTATACCAAATATATAAACAAATAATATGCTCGGTTGATTTCTCAAAAATAACAGAAGAATATACACAGTATATGCATGAATTGTTATGTGATAAGATAGAGGAGGTATATAATAAAATTTTAGAATATTCAAAACTACAGGTAAAGAGAAAACTAGTTCAAATGGCGGAAAAATTTGATTTGAGAGAAGCGGGAAGCTTAATTCCGGTAATGGATGACCAAGAGGACACTATTCAAAAAGCAATAGCAGGCATCGAAATGATGGATAGTATTTTAAATGAGGCAAATAATAAGAAATTGCTGATTTCTTTCGTCTTAAAGACACGGCTTAATAACACAGCAAAGCTTAAACTAAAATCAAAATATGAAACTGTGAAAGAATTGATTACTGACATCACTAAATATTTGCTACCTAAGAAATCTGCAAATTCTTTATTAATTCAATTAAACAGTATTACGCAAAAAGATATGTCCATAGATAAGTACGGGAAAACAATTGAGGAACTGTTTATTGGTCTCACGATCGCACAAGCCGATGGTAAACCAGAGACATGCGAAGTCCTGCGACCAATAAACGAGTCATTGGCTATAATAAAAATTCGCAGATGGCTTAAGGAACCGTCGTTTAAGTACAATTTTAGCTGCACGACATTATACAGATTTAAAAGAAGCCATTAGAGCAGCCCAGGACGAGGAGCTGGCGCAGCCGCAGCGTGATCCAACAGTCATGAATATGAGGAGCGAGTTCTATAGACGAGGCTACCAGAGAACACCACGTTGGAACTGGCGCGCATCAAACGGCCGCTACGCGACCAGACCCCCTGGCACGAGTTTTGGTACGTATTGGACACCAAACTACGACTACAACAGGGTACGAGGTAATGCACAAAATTATAACTTTTATAGAGGACGCGGACCACGCACAAATTTCAGAGGACATCGAGGCGCACGGAACAGCCGTGGGCGCCGAGGGAAAATTTTTACAGCCACACAAGACCTAAAAGAGGAAGAAAACGATGAGGTACAATTTTTTCGTCCATAAAATATTAACTTGTGATGGTTTAGATTACGTTATCTTTACTGTAGGAAATCAAACACTAACTTTCTTATTAGATACAGGAGCGACATTATCTATTATACATATTAATAAGATTCCCACAGAAACAAAGTTATACGAGAACGAAACAGTAATCCGAGGCGTAGGAGGCAAGATAAGTAGTAACAACATTGCACATGTATTATTAGAAGACGGTAACACGATATCATTTATGCATAAGTTTCATGTACTTCATGACATGCCATGTCATGCAGATGGCATTATCGGGCTTGACTTCTTAAGAACTTACAATGCAATCATAAACTTACAGTCGAATCAGCTTATTTTGCATCACGAGAGTGAAGCGTGTGTGGTACAAATTCATAGGAGGAGCGATAATGAAACTCATTTATCGCTACCAGCGAGAAGCGAATCATTACATTTAATAAAGTTAAAATCACCGTATAGTTTAGAAAAGGATTATGTTTTAGATTCGAATAAATTAACTGAACATGTATTTTTAGCAGGAAGTATAGTTAAAGTCAAACAAGGTCGGATACCGGTGCGGATATTAAATACAAGCGATCGCGATATTAAATTACCCTTATTTGAACCACAGCTGGAAAATCTAAATGATTATAGAATTTGTAATTTTGAAAAGTCAGAAAATAGTGTAGATAGAGTAAAGAAATTATTATCATCATTAAAATTAAACCATTTAAATAATACTGATCGTAAACTCATAGAATCTATTTGCGCGAAATACGCGGACGTTTTTTACTTGGACGGCGATAGGTTAGGCACAACAGATACTATGAAACAAAGCATCAGCGTTAAACCGAACACGAAACCTGTTTATTCGAAACCGTATAGGCTACCTGAAGCTATGAAGGCAGAAGTTAATAAACAAGTTACAAAAATGTTAAATGAAAAAATTATAGAAAAAACTAATAGTGACTGGAATAGCCCAGTACTATTATTACCGAAAAAATCAGACTGTAAATCAAAAAAATGGAGACTAGTAATAGATTATAGGAAAGTTAATAGTGTAATTCAGGACGATAAATTTCCACTGCCAAACATCGTAGAGATTTTGGACTCACTGTCAGGCGCGATATATTTTAGTCATTTGGATTTACAGCAATCTTACTATCAAATAAATTTAGAAGAAGAAAGTAGAAAAATAACTGCATTTACGACAGCGACGGGACAGTACCAGATGACCCGGTTACCCATGGGCTTAAAAATTAGCCCGGGAGCGTTTTCTCGCGTTATGTCAATAGCTATGTCGGGTTTAGCATTTGAAAAATGTTTTGTTTACATGGATGATTTAGTGGTATTCAGGCGAAACATAGATACTCACAATAAAAACTTAACAGACGTATTAGAAAGGTTACGAAAGGTAAATTTAAAAGTGAATCCTCAGAAATGTGATTTCTTAAAGAAACAACTCTTATATCTTGGACACGTAGTTTCAGCAGATGGTGTTTTACCTGACCCCGAAAAAACCAAAGTATTACAAGAATATCCAGAACCCACAAATGCTGACGAAGCACGACGTTTCGTTGCATTTTGCAACTATTACAGAAAATTCATCCCATCATTTGCTCAAATAACTTTACCATTAAATAAACTTTGCAGGAAAAATGTAACTTTTGAATGGACAGAAGAATGTAGACAAGCATTTATTACCTTAAAAGAAAAACTCATTTCCCCACCCATTTTACAGTACCCAGATTTTTCGACAGATAACGAATTTATTTTACAAACGGATGCTTCATCAAAATCAATTGGTTCAGTATTGTGTAACAAAGATAAGAGGCCTATAGCATATGCAAGCAGACCCTTAACAAAGCCGAATTAACACGTTGAACGCCATGGTGGGCACCGGTGACCTCGCGAAGTCTACTGCAACACGCCATGGGGGGCACCGGTGACCTCGTGTTAAACCTGTTTTTAAGACGCTATCCTACGCCGTGTGTAGCAGTTATAAGCAATACGTTGCATGCAAGGGACCGGCATGGCGCTCGTTAGTGAAACGGTGGCTTGGGACGGGGGTGCAGTTAGTGACATAGTAGATTTGTCGAAAAAATTTAAAAAACAAGGCATTTATTTCAAATCACAGCTTTAATTCTATAATTTATATAATTAAGTATTTGCAATAATTATATAATTAATAGAAACTAATTTCAATTATTTAGAGATACACGACAATTATCAAAAAATAAGAAAAAATAAAATTTCCCAATGCAGACACACACCAGATACATGCATTCCAAAAAAAAAATCATAAAAACCCAAAATTAACAAAAATAATCAAAAACAGCGTATCTTCTTGAACCAGTAGCAGGAATTGCCAAACGAAGCTATTGTCACACAATGCCAAAAGCAGTTAAATTTTATTTTCTCAAACATGCTTTGAAATGTATGCGTTAATGTCACGAAATGAAGCCATGAAGTTTGTTGTTTATGGCTCCCTACATTACTTCTTGGCCTAGGCCATAAAAGTAAGTATGAAAAACCATTATTGTCCGCTGCTGTAACATTTTAAATTTGCTTACTAACACTAAACTGACAAAGGAAAAATTACATACAGCCAACTTAAGACATTAAAAAAAAAACTATCTTTTATTTCTATAAAACCGCCTAAACTACTGGTGATGGATGGATGGATGTATGGATGGATGTATGGATATATGGATGTATGGATGGAGTATGGAAGTATGGATGTACGGATGGATGTATGGATGTATGGATGGATGTATGGATGGATGGATGGATGGATGTATGGATGGATGGATGTATGGATGGATGTATGGATGTATGGATGTATGGATGGATGGATGTATGGATGGATGTATGGATGTATGGATGTATGGATGGATGTATGGATGGATGTATAGATGTATGGATGGATGTATGGATGGATGGATGGATGGATGGATGGATGGATGGATGGATGGATGGATGGATGGATGGATGTATGGATGGATGTATGGATAGATGGATGTATGGATGTATGTGTACTATCCAATAAAACACGTCAGCTGTTGGAGCGGTATATTGACAACTGAACTTAAGACTAACTGCGATGCACGCACACAAGCATGCATACACCGCATACCTCCACCCTTAATCCTAAAATCCTTATGTTAACATTACTTATTGAAATGGTTACTTAATGACAATTCTAAGTTTCATTTAGCTTATGACTATTGCAGTAGACAAGAGGATTCTTATCTTTATTACCTTAGGATTATCACACTATAGTGTTAACAATAACAGTAACGTGATAGGTACTATTGTTCCTATGTGCAATGCCTTTTGGTATACAAATCAATACATAATAAGTTTAAATTACTCACTAAAAACTAACTAACTATTAACATCAATTATTTGAGCTTCCTGCACTTCTATTCCGTACAGGTCTATCTACTGTACTAATACTTATATCTAGGTTTGTTCAGACGGCATTGGCGTATTAGGCGGGGCTGGGTCGGGTCCATGCTTTCCTGTGTCTGCGGCGAACGTTCTATTGGCGTCTCCACACAGTCTTGGAAGTCGCCAGTATCGCAATCTCCGCTGCTGGCCACCAGGGATTGCTCTTCACCGATCGTCTGTCGGGAACTGCTCGTACTGGGCAACACTTCGTCTTCTCTTCTAGGAACTTCATGCTTGGGGGGGCTGGAAGGACAGACTAATGAACTCCGAGACCGATTTTTTAACTGGTCTATATGCTTGTGAGTCTCTCTGCCTGACGAATCGACTACCTTGTAATCTACGGTTCCTAACTTCTGCGTGATTTTCCCTGAGACCCACCTATCTGCTCCCCTGTGTTGGCGTAACCACACATTGTCGCCCGGCTCTAATTGACGTGCACCACTTGGGCCGCGCTCTATTTGACGTTCTTGGCAGTTCCTAACCCTAGCCTCTCTGTCAGGTCGCAACGCATCGAGCTTGGTGCGCAACCTACGGCCTAACATTAGCGTCGCCGGCGTCTCACCTGTCGTACTATGTTCTGTATTTCGGTAATGAAGTAAGAAGTTATTAACAAATAAATTGATGTCTTTTTTATCGTTTATGGCTTTTTTAATTGCCCTTTTTAAAATGCGTACTGCATTTTCAGCAGCCCCGTTAGATGCGGGGTGATAGGGTGCTGAAAACAGGTGCTGTACACCGTATGATTTTAGGAAATCTGAAAATTCTTTGCTAGCGAAGGGAGGACCGTTATCTGATACGATTTGTTTAGGTATACCCCATCGCGCGAAAAGTTCACTCATTATATTAATCGAATGACAAGCCGCTGTACTAGGAACCACCGCAACTTCTAACCATTTTGTACGGGCATCAATAGCCACTAAAAATATTTTATTAGCAATAGGGCCCAAAAAGTCCAGGTGAACCCTCGCCCATGCTTGGGCTGGCCAAAGCCACGGGCTGGGCGCCTGTCGCGGCGGAGCGTCGGCCACCGCCGCGCATACGCTACACGCACGGCATATCGCTTCGACTGCCTCGTCTATGCCGGGCCACCACACATAACTACGTGCGATCGCTTTTGTTTTGACAATCCCCATGTGTGATTCGTGTAACTCTTCCAGGACTTTATCCCTGCAACTAGCGGGTACGACCACCCGGTGCCCCCACATAACGCAACCCAACTCCTCGTAAAGTTCTTTTTTACGATTAAAGTATGATTGCAACGTATTAATATCATTAACCGCGGGCCAGCCTTCTCGGAGATACAATAAGACTCTGCCCAAAGCTGGATCACGGCTTGTTTGATTTTTAATTTCGCGATAGTCCATTAATAAAGCGGTCTCTGCAAAATGCATAAACGTTTGTTCGGGTATTTGTTTTAATTGTTTATTTATCCGGCACATTGGTAGACGTGACAACCCGTCCGCGCCGTTATTTTCCGATCTGACGTATTCGATATCGTATGTATAAGCCGCTAATTTAATGGCCCATCGCTGCAATCTACTAGCTGCCATAGTAGGGATACCTTGCTTAGGTCCAAAGATAGTTACTAACGGTTTATGGTCTGTGCGTAACACAAACCGTCTTCCATACAGATATTGGTGTAATTTTTCCATACAAAATACTATTGCCAAAGCCTCTCATTCGATTTGTGAATAATGTGTCTCGGCACTGGTGAGCGCGCGCGAGACGTAAACAACTGGGCGCTCCCCGCGCGCCCCCGCGCCGTCCCCGCCGTCGCGGCGGCCGGCCGCGCAGCTGGGCGCGCTCGCTTGAGTCAGCACTCCGCCTATGCCGCGGCTACTGGCATCGCACGTTAAAAACAAATCTTTACCCGGATCGTAATGTGAAAGGACATCCGAACTAGTTAAAATCTGTTTTACGTTTTTAAATGCCCTTTCACAATCTGCATCCCACCGCCAAACCGCCTTATTTTTCAACAAATTATATAATGGTGCAATGATGGTGCTCATTTTATGGACAAACTTAGCGTAAAAATTTATTAAACCCAAAAATGACCTTAATTCTGTAACATCATTAGGCCGCGGTATTCTCGTAATTGCTTCTATTTTCTCTGGATCAACCTTGAGCCCATCCTTAGAAATTATGTACCCTAAGTATTTGACTTCGCTTGTCAGAAAAGTACACTTATTAACTTTTAATTTCATTCCATTAATATACAAGCGATCTAGGACCTTTTTTAAGGTTTCCAAATGCTCCGATTCATTTGGTGACCCAATTATAACGTCGTCCAAAAATACCTCGACATTTGGGATACCATTCAACAAATTTGTCATAATTCGCTGAAAGATTCCGGGGCTGGAAGACAAACCGTACACTAACCTTTTGTATTTAAATAAGCCGCGGTGCGTGTTAATTACGGTTAGATTGTCTGGGTCGTCTAGCAATATCTGATTATATGCCTGGGATAAATCAATTTTCGAAAAAACTTTGGCCCCATTCAGCCCTACTAAAAGGTCATCGATTCGTGGCAGAGGGAACCGGTCTACGTGTAACACTGGATTCAACGTGATTTTATAATCGGCACAAATTCGGAGCCCCCCGTCCGCCTTACGTACCGGCACTAATGGTGTTGCCCAGTCTGAGCTGTCCACGGGCTCGATGACTCCGGAGTCGAGCATCGTCTGGAGCTCCGCGTCGACGCGCTCGCGCAGCGCGAACGGCAGCGGCCGCGCGCGGCAGAATACCGGCGCCGCGCCCGCGCGCACGCGCAGCTGCGCCGTGCCGCCCGAGAACCGGCCCAGCCCCGCCGTGAACAACTCTTTATATCTGTCGAGTAATAACATAATTTTTCCTTTATTTTTAGTTTCCTCTCGAGATACGGTGACATTCGAATGTAATAGGGGTACTTCAATTTTATAATTCTGACAGCCATTGTCTGCCTAACAGTGACGTAGTGCCACCCTCAATAACAAACAATTCTAGCAATTTCGACCGCTGGCCGTATTTGATTTGCGGCTTAATTACACCAATCGGTTTTACTTTTGTACCGTTATAGAAATTTAACACTAAATTGGATTCTTCCAGTGGCCTGGAACTAAAATACCTATTATAAGTTTTTCTGCTTATACAAGATACAACAGAACCGGTGTCTAATTCCATTGGTATCGGGATACTATCAATTAATACTGTAACACTCACCGGCCTGTAGCCGTTTAAACACAATTGATGTATGTCCTCTTCCACCTCTGAATAATCTCCTCCCGACGTCGGATCTTGGTCATCGTCCGACGACGCGTCATGCCGCGCACGCTCCGAAGGCTCTTCCTCGTCGGACAGCTGGTCTTGTGGCGCCGCGTCCACGTGAGCCAACAGATTTCTGCCGGCGGCCTCTGTCCTTTGCCGCGGCCCGCCTGACCGCATAGGACACACCCGTCGCAAGTGACCGCTTTGTCGACATTTTCCGCAGATGTATTTCCGAAATCGACACTCATCACCCCGATGATCGATTGCGCCACACACTCTGCAATCTTTCCTCCCATAGCTGCCGCCGCCATCTTGCCCGGTTGGCCGGCGCTGCGCGCGGGCGGCTCCCCGCGAGGGGGCGCGCGCGGCGCGCACCGCGTGTAGGCCGCCTCTGCCCTCAGCCTCGCCAGGCTGGGCTTGCTCCACCGCCGCCGCGTCTCGCTCTGCCGCCTCCATGGCCCCAGCTAGCCTGACTGCTTCGGCGTAGTCCAAGTCGTCTTTCGCGAAAAGGCGTTGCCTTATTACATCGCACCGCAAACCACACACTAACTGATCTTATTTTTTTTTTTTTTTTTTTTTATGTTAGAAAGGCCAGACAAACGAACTAGTGGGTCACCTGATGTTAAATGATCACCACTGTCCATAGACACCTGCAGCGCTTTACGCGATGCCAGTGCGTTGTCGGCCCTTAAGGAGAGGGAATAGGGGAAGGGGGAGAGGGAGGGGGAGAGGGAAGGGGTGAGGTATTGGGCCCCCGGCACTCTCACTGACCGTACGAAACGCAAGCAGGATTACTGCTGCTTCACGCCGGTTTTCTGTGAGAGGGTGGTACTGCCCCGGACGAGCCGGCCCATTCGTGATGCAGCGGCTAGCTACAACATGGCTCTACCACTACTAAAACGATCGCGTAAGTTATCTTCCAGTGCGGTCCTAAACTCACAATTTTTCGATAATTTTTTCAACTCCGTAACATACGTAGATACGCTCTCTCCCAAGAGTTGCCTTCTCTGCCTAAAACGATATCTTTCCGCCATAAATGATGTTTTCGGCTGTAAGTGATCACGTAATATTTTAACCACTTCTTCGTATGTCATATCACTTGGTTTCGTAGGGCTCGTCAAATTACTTAACAATTCATAAGCGTCGTCCCCCATAGCAGCGATTAAAGTAGGTAGCCATAGTTCTTTTTTAATATCGTTCGCCTTAAAACACATCTCGGCTCGCTCCACGTACAATGTCCAATTACTCGAACTTACATTAAAGTCTGTTAATTTGCCAAACGACATTGTATTGTATACGAAGATAAAAAAAAATAATTGTTGTATAGATTTAAAATTTCTTTTTAAAATCTTATTTTATTTGCACGCGCACGTAGGTAGACACTTAAAATCCTCGTTAGCCACTGTACTATCCAATAAAACACGTCAGCTGTTGGAGCGGTATATTGACAACTGAACTTAAGACTAACTGCGATGCACGCACACAAGCATGCATACACCGCAGTATGGATAGATGGATGGATGTATGGATGGATGTATGGATGGATGTATGGATGGATGTATGGATGGATGTATGGATGGATGGATAGATGGATGGATGGATGGACGGATGGATGGATGGATGGTTGGATGGATGGATGATGATGATGATGATGATGATGATGATGATGCATGTTTGAGAAAAGCTCTATACAATCCTCGGCCGGAAGAGGGATTGCTGGACTCGTTTTATCCGGCCTCGTCTACGACTCGGCCGTATACCCCAAATCTCGTCCATCAATCCCTTACTTCACGGCCTCTGCAGTAATGTACTATTTCTCAAACATGCTTTGAAATGTATGCGTTAATGTCACGAAATGAAGCCATGAAGTTTGTTGTTTATGGCTCCCTACATTACTTCTTGGCCTAGGCCATAAAAGTAAGTATGAAAAACCATTATTGTCCGCTGCTGTAACTTTTTAAATTTGCTTACTAATATTAAACTGAAAAAAGAAAAATTACATACAGCCAACTTTCGACATTAAAAAAAATCTATGTTCTTTTATTTCTATAAAACCGCCTAAACTACTGGTGATGGATGGATGGATGTATGGATGTATGGATGGATGTATGGATATATGGATAAATGGATGAATGTATGGATGTATAGATGTACGGATGGATGTATGGATGTATGGATGGATGTATGGATGGATGTATGGATGGATGGATGTATGGATAGATGGATGGATGGATGGATGTATAGATGGATGTATGGATGGATGGATGTATGGATGGATGCATGTATGGATGGATGGATGGATGTATGGATGGATGGATGGATGGATGTATGGATGGATGGATGGATGGATGGATGGATGGATGTATGGATGGATGTATGGATGGATGGATGTATGGATAGATGGATGGATGGATGGATGTATTGATGGATGTACGGATGGATGTATGGATGGATGTATGGATGGATGTATGGATGGATGGATGGATGGATGGATGTATGGATGGATGGATGTATGGACGGATGTATGGACGGATGTATGGATGGATGTATGGATGGATGGATGGACGGATGGTTGGATGGATGGATGGATGGATGATGATGATGATGATGATGATGATGATGATGATGATGCATGTTTGAGAAAAGCTCTATACAATCCTCGGCCGGAAGAGGGATTGCTGGACTCGTTTTATACCCCAAATCTCGTCCATCAATCCCTTACTTCACGGCCTCTGCAGTAATGTACTAATTATGCATATTTTTAGCGGGTGCTTATGTGACAGTATAATGACCGGCAAAGTGACCGGCGTGGCGTAACAATGAGGACTGGGGACATTCTCAATTTACTGCGCCGTGGGGGTCAACGATGACCGGCGCCAATAGTACGTTGTATACCAAAAGCGTATTATTAATTACGATGTACCTTATTGAAGCAATTTAGACAATAGTGTTCATTGCACTGCACGCAATAAGTATTAGTTTTTTTGGTTTTGTTCTTTGCCACTTTTCGGCCTAAGTCCTGCACATTATCTTTGTAACATTGAACACAAAATCGTCTGGAGGCTTTCACAGGACCTGGTTTTTTCTTGAGTTCATGTTTCAGTCTCTTAGGTCTTTGATTTTCCTTGCCATCCAAAGGATTCTTTCCAGCGCTAGTTAGGTACTCAACCAGTTTTTTTCTGTAATCAACGATAGAGATTTGATTTTGTGTAGTTTCGGTATACATAATCATAGCATTTACTACTGCTGTATTTAAAATGAGCTCAATGCCAAGTTTTTTATACCATTTCACGGTTTTTCGCAATGGCGTAGAGTATGCTGTCATTTGGTCACTCATATCCACAGACCCTTTAGCTTTATTGTAGTCTAAAACCATCTTAGGCTTTGCAGTAGTTTTATCTTTTACCTGAGAAAAAACAAAGAACTAAATGAAAATGATATCTCAAAACCCATGAATGTGTGCGTGTTTGTAAGTGTTCAAATGTGTATGTGTATGTGTAGCTGCATCAGTTCTTAGGACTAGTCAACTATTTCCGTAAATTTATTAAAGATTGTGCAATACTTAGTAACCCACTTACAAAATTATTAAAAAAAGGCCAAAGGTGGCAATGGACAGACGAACAAGATCGCACGGTAAATCTATTAAAAGAAGCCTTAACCTGCGATTCTACCTTAGCTATCTTTGACCCTGAAAAAGAAACAATACTTTATACAGATGCAAGTAGAGAGGGGGTAGCTGGAATTACGGTACAAGTGCATGAACATGGCGAGCGGCCGGTATATTACTATAGCAGACAAACGACCAACGAAGAAAAACGTTACCACTCGTTCGAGCTCGAGCTCCTCGCCATTGTGGCATCACTTCAAAAATTCCGTTTGTATTTGCTGGGCCGTAAGTTTAAGTTAATAACAGATTGTAATGCCGTCAGATACTCACTTACAAAAAAAGAAGTGTTGCCACGAATAGCCAGGTGGGTGCTCTTAACTCAAAAATTTGACTATGAGATTTGTCATAGACCCGGTACTAAAATGCAACATGTTGATGCACTTAGCAGAAACCCCTTTTATAGTGGAGAAGTTTGCGAAAAACAAATAGTTATGTCCATCACCGAAGCTCACTGGCTTTTGAGTGTTCAAGAACAAGACCCGAATCTACGTAAAATCAGAGATATTTTAGCATCAGGAGAGGCCAATGCGGATAGAAATAAAATTTTTAACGAGTATGAATTGCTAGGAAACAAAGTATACCGACGCACTGAGGTAGGTCGTAGATGGGTTGTACCTAAAAACTGTGTCTGGCAAGTAATTATGTACAATCATGATAAAATTGGTCACTTCGCTGTAGATAAAACGCTAGAAAGAATTAAACATAAATATTGGTTTCCAAAAATGAAAAAAACTGTAACTAAATATATTAAAAATTGCTTACATTGTCTATACAACAAAAATAAAAGTGGTAAAAAGGAAGGACAGTTGTTTCCAATTCCAAAATACGCCCGCCCCTTTCACACCCTCCATATGGACCATATGGGTCCATTTGTAAAGTCATCAAAGGGCAATTGTCATATTCTAGTACTAGTTGATGCTTTTACAAAGTTCGTTTTTGTGTTTCCGGTACATGATACAAGCACTGCCTGTGTGTCAAAGTAGAGCAGGTGAGACCCTAGGGGTTTAGATTGAGTAAAACAAAATGCAGGTTTAAGACGTATATTTAGCCCCTAGGGCTTAACTGACAGAAAAATAGATCTCGAGGGTCGCGGATTCGAGAGTTGAGTGGGAAAGCGTTTCTTGGCAAGGCTTCCCTGGATTAGTATCCGAAGCGTAGACTGCCGGTGCTGGACGAAGGCTGGAGACAGGTAGTGGCCCCAGGGTCAGCAAGCGGCAGGAGTAGGTCTTGCCGTAGGAGCAAGGAGAGGTCTTCGGTTCCAGGCAGCCAGCCGTAGAAAGAGCGCAAGAGGAGATGTGCGGATGTTGGAGTGGAACCCAGATTCCAATCCGTACTGTGCCGCCCTGAAATTAGGTCTTGTTTAGACAAGGGGTTCAGGTGGCCTTTTTCTGCTATCCATCCAACCGGCGTTAAGAGAAGCTTCCTAACCAAGTCAGCCGTAATCGTTGGAGGTGGTAGAAAGAAAATCGTTCGAAGATTACAAAAGAAAAATTAAGCTAAATAAATTTGGAAGAAAGTACGTTACAATATTTGAAAAATGTTCGTTATAAATTTGAAAAGGCCCAACGGTTAAAAAATAAAAATGTAGCAATAAGCGTTAAAAAACTATTTAGATAAAAAATCTGAGGGCCAGAAGAATTAATTAAAACAAAGACTGCTAGCACATTTAAAAGTAAAGAATAACAGTTGAGAAAAACATGAAATATAGCTATGTTACAAAATAAAAATCTGAAAGAAAACACAAGTTCAAAATACACAGTTAAAATTGATATTTGCCAATGACTTGCCAAATTTTGGGCAGAGTGACACTGAATTTATTTTATTTAAAATATTAAATAAAGAAAGTAGAAAAATTGGAGTCGTTCCTTTTTTATGAGCGTATTATGATTTGCAGAATGCCGAATTTTGACCGTGCGCAGCTTTTTATGCCAATTTTTAGCGTATTATTAAATATCAGCTGTTCAAGTAAAACACCGTCAAAATTCGACAAATCCACTCACATACCCCCTAGTAAAAAAATCACTCATAAACAATGTAGAATTTGTCTATGGCAAAGTTATACGGATCAGATTTCTATTGTAAATAATTTGTTATTCTTAAAATGCTCATTCAAAACGCAACAGTTTATCTCAACTAATTAAATTAAGAAACATAAAATGTTTTTAATATAATGCACCACTAGCGCCATCTAGCAATCATTAGGGAAAATAATATATTATTTAAAACAGCGCCATCTAGAGGCGTAAGGGAACACTGCATTGTGACAGTACCCCGTTCTCCAGTGAAAGGTTTTTTTTTTACTGACAAAAAAAAAACCGCCTAAGAAAATATCCTAACGTTTCACTATTAAATTAACTTGCATACATCATCAGTAGGTATATATTGAGAGTTTCAGAACAGTTCCTGTTCTGAAACTCTCAATGATGTTTGTGTTTTGAAACTCTCAATCGGTTTTTTGGGTTTCCGTTTCCTGCTCTGAAACTCTCCATAATGTTTGTGTTTTGAAACTCTCAATCGGTTTTTAGGGTTTCCGTTTTCGACACGATTAAAAACGAACAATGCGGATTTGAAAAAATTAACTTGTATGAACTTCATGCTTATAACTCAGCGACATTGGATGAGTTTATTCTTAAAATTGTTTGCTATATTCGGAATGAATTTGATGTGCGACGGTGATCATTTCTTTACCATATAAACAAACTTATTCGTTGGAGTGTCTTAGTTTGAATGGAACACTAAATTTATTCTAAAATTGCAAAAGCTTAACACTAAGGTCTCTGAGCTCAAGAGACCGCACATCGCACCTCGTCATGGCATCTCTCGACTTGGTTTGATATGGTGTTTATTGCACAGAGCACGTCGCAGGGGTGATCAGGCCCTTTGACATGATGTGATTTGGATCATCCAAACGCTACCGACCGTATTAGCGTTCGAAGTCTCCGGTTCGCCTGGTTTAACTGTTTAAGCACGACACGCCTCAAGCAGGTGATCAGGCTGCAAGATTTGCGTCGTACTAGGTCGCTCATGACTACCGGTCGTATTAGCCACAAACTTCCCGAAAGACATAACACATCAAGTTTTATTTATATGAACAATATTAAAAACTCTGCTAGCGTGATGTAGACCCGCGTATCTGATTGGTTAATCGATATGACGTGGAATGACGTAGAAGTAACATAAAATTAGACCAATTAATTCAATTTGAACTTGGTCGACACATAGTAAGGTTCACATTAGTAGATATCTGGTTTTTAATTTACAATGAAACTACATTTCTACCAAAACGAACTAACTCAGTTATAAACGAACACAGTAATTTAAATGCAACACATTTGTTTTTTAGATTTTAAGATCCAAATTAGAATGCATTATTGTATCACGTATGACTTAATGTCTTGGAATAGATGATGGTACATACTATAAACGCGATGTGCAATATTACACCACTGCATTCCCGACGCTATTTTAATTCACCTTTATCGGGTAGTGTTCCGTATACATTAAATATGTCGTTTATGAAATTTATTACCTATGATGAATAAATAAATGTACATAAATCTGTAATTCCTTTTGTATAAGTTTTTTACTGTGTAATAGAGCTTAAATACATAAATAAATAAATAAATAAATCTGTAATTCATTGTTTAAAAGCATCTTGGGTAGTCAGCAAAGTAATGAGTAGCAAGTTAAAGGCTGGAGCTGGAATTAAATCGTTAAAATCGGTGATTTCTAAAATTCATTCTCACATTAAAAAATAAACCTAGAAGTCATGGTTCAGCCATCAAATGCGCGTATAATGTAGCAAAAAAGTTAATATCTAAAAATGCGCAAATACGTTTACCACGCGTAATACCGTTACCAAAGACTGGAGGAATATTGCCATTGATCCCTATTTTTGCGGGTTTGTCAGCTCTTGGTTCGTTAGCAGGTGGAGCTGCAGGCATTGCTAAAGCAGTAAATGTTTATAAATCAGCTCAAAAGAATCTTAATGAATCTGAACGACATAACAAAATGATGGAATCTATTGCACTGGGAAAGGGATTGTACGTCAAACCGTATAAAAAAGGCAATGGTTTATTTCTAAAACCGCAAAAAAAAAACTAAACAGAAGGCTACCAAGAAGAGCCCTTACCAATTTAGACCTATTAATATACGCTAGAGACATTCCACATTTTCGAGGCGTCTTCATGCGCGATAAGTTACCGAAGAAACCTAAATCCGTTGAATGTGCGATCGTTAATTTAGATAGTTCTGAAAATGAAGGAACTCACTGGGTAGCCTATGTAAAAGTAGACACGTATTGCGAATATTTTAATAGCTATGGTGATATAAAACCTCCTTTAGAGCTGTTAAACTATTTAAAAAATAACGAAGTGTTTTATAATTATGCTTGAAATTTCTAAAAAATTTTTGGAAAAAACAATAAATTACAACGCTTCCCTATGATACTGTCATTCTAAAAATGTCATTCACGCTATCAATAACTGGGTTAACTTCAACGCTGACGACAAATCACTCTCCACCTCTTCAACTAGACGAATAGTACGAATGTGGTTTGTTATATTTTTCAACATTTAATTACTTCGGATAGCTTCGCTATCCTCGGTTAATTTGTTCCAACACAGCCCAATTTTCAATTACTGCTCATTTTTAAAAATTTGAATCAATACCTTATTAATATCGGATATCGACGTATCGGGCGGTACTCCGTTAGCGTTCCGTTCAAAACCACTTCGATTGCGTTCGCGTTAAGAGTACCTATGAGGCATCCCGTTCAGCGTTCCGTTCAGTCTTCGGTTTAAAAACCACTTCGATTGCGTTCTTTCATTTTCATCATGGAAGCGTTCCGTTTAAAACCTTTTGATGGCAGTTGCTAGTTCAACACACCACGCGTTCGGTCTGACGGATTGACTAATCGGGCGTTGCGTTTATCATTCCGTTCATCTTCCCCGAATGTAAACTAGTGTGGAGTAGAGTGCGCAATTATAAATATTTTTCTGAACCGTTACAACCAAACACGATGAGGTTACTTTACTTTAAATCTACGATTCGATTCGATTAACGATCTTGAGTTTTAAGTATCGACGCCTACCAAGTTCGATGCGAGCTAAAATTTGCCTGCAAACTATGATCAGGCGCGCATTGCTAACGGAGTTGGGTTGTCAACGCGTTTTGCGTTGCGTTCAGGTTGTTTCGCGCAATCGCTTATCGCGTTGCGTTCGGGTTGATAAGAGTTTTCCGTAATAATAATATGCTTGTATTTTCTACTTGAATAAAATAATTGTTATTTAAAAGCATTTTACTTCATTTCTTTAATTTCCTTCACGCCTTTAATAATAAATCTTTATTACAATCATATTATTATCAAATAATTAATAAAACAATAGTCTTAAATATTCATAACTTTTATTTTACATTAGATATTCACAACACAGTATTTTAAAGTACAAAAACAGAAACTAAATATTTCGTTTTATTAATTAATATATCTTAAAAACTAGCGATTACATATCTGTTTTGAAATCTTATTAATAACGTTCTTCGTTAAGTCTAAAATTTCATCGATGGGATCTAAGACTACGTATTGGACACTTACACTACTGTTTTCACTATCTAACGTTAGCTCATTATTTTTTTCACGACACTCACTTAAGTCGAAAATATTAATTTGTATGAGACGATGTCCATAACGAGCTTCTTTGCTTATGATGTACGATTTCTTGACACGGTCAGTCACTTTCCTTTTACATGACTTAGTCAGTATTCCTGCACCCTTTTTCTTAAGTGTCTTTTCTTTACTCTGTTTGACACTCGTTGCACTAGCCTCAGCCTTTAACGCATCTTGTCGATTCAGTTCTTCAAAGTGCTGTGTAAATCCCTCTAGTGGGTCTTGCGCGCATTGAAAGAACAAATCTTGGGAGTCCATCATTATCTGGAAAGAAAATAACATGTATTATGTATGTATGTTAAACTACTATCAAAATAAATAAATAATGACAAACTCTTACCAGTCGGCTTTTTGTTAAACTTAATAGTCGTTTATCCTTGTACTTAGTTCAAATGCTTGAATTGTAGTGAATTATAAATTAATTAATTAACAAGTTTTATAGCAAGTAACATGTAACTTGATATGAAGTAACTTAATAGTGGTATGAAGCAATGCAATTACTTGTTTTGATTACTGATAAGTTACATAGCGAAGTAACCTGTAACTTGATATAGGGTGGCATGAATGAAGCATTGCAATTACTTGTTTCGACTTGTCGGATTTGTATTTAGAAATTCAGCGTATTTTCATGTCATTCAACAAGATTGAACATGCACACAAAACTTGCTGATTGCAAATTATCTGTTAAATAAAAAGGTATGTTTGGTATATAACTGAAATAAAAAACTAGAAAGTAAGGATAAAAAATATTTATATTTTACATGAAATAACACGAATACATTTAGATATAATATGAAAGCACACAAAATATTCTATGTTTTAGTTTACAAATACTATTTAATGAATTCACTAAAATAATGAATGATGGCCCCATGACAATGTAGAAATATTGTCTTTTAATACAACACGTTTGTCGTCATTTGACGATAATGCAACCTTATCATGCGATTGTGTGAAAATTTCATGCTTAAGAGATTTGAATATGATATTCTTTTTTCTAACCAATTCAAAAAAGCACTTTTTTATAGTCTTCAAAATTCAAACCATGTATTACATGTTTTTTGTACCTTTGGCCTTTTTCATCTCTATCTCTTCAGTCTTAACGCAATATAGCTTAGATCTTAGTCCTACAAACTCAACAATTGGTTGACCTCCTAATTCGTCCTTAAAAAAACCTGGTATCTTTTTATTTTGACAAATTATTCCATACCTGAAAAAAAAAATGAGCAGTAATTGAAAATTGGGCTGTGTTGGAACAAATTAACCGAGGATAGCGAAGCTATCCGAAGTAATTAAATGTTGAAAAATATAACAAACCACATTCGTACGATTGCGCGAAACAACCTGAACGCAACGCAAAACGCGTTGACAACCCAACTCCGTTAGCAATGCGCGCCTGATCATAGTTTGCAGGCAAATTTTAGCTCGCATCGAACTTGGTAGGCGTCGATACTTAAAACTCAAGATCGTTAATCGAATCGAATCGTAGATTTAAAGTAAAGTAACCTCATCGTGTTTGGTTGTAACGGTTCAGAAAAATATTTATAATTGCGCACTCTACTCCACACTAGTTTACATTCGGGGAAGATGAACGGAATGATAAACGCAACGCCCGATTAGTCAATCCGTCAGACCGAACGCGTGGTGTGTTGAACTAGCAACTGCCATCAAAAGGTTTTAAACGGAACGCTTCCATGATGAAAATGAAAGAACGCAATCGAAGTGGTTTTTAAACCGAAGACTGAACGGAACGCTGAACGGGATGCCTCATAGGTACTCTTAACGCGAACGCAATCGAAGTGGTTTTGAACGGAACGCTAACGGAGTACCGCCCGATACGTCGATATCCGATATTAATAAGGTATTGATTCAAATTTTTAAAAATGAGCAGTAATTGAAAATTGGGCTGTGTTGGAACAAATTAACCGAGGATAGCGAAGCTATCCGAAGTAATTAAATGTTGAAAAATATAACAAACCACATTCGTACTATTCGTCTAGTTGAAGAGGTGGAGAGTGATTTGTCGTCAGCGTTGAAGTTAACCCAGTTATTGATAGCGTGAATGACATTTTTAGAATGACAGTATCATAGGGAAGCGTTGTAATTTATTGTTTTTTCCAAAAATTTTTTAGAAATTTCAAGCATAATTATAAAACACTTCGTTATTTTTTAAATAGTTTAACAGCTCTAAAGGAGGTTTTATATCACCATAGCTATTAAAATATTCGCAATACGTGTCTACTTTTACATAGGCTACCCAGTGAGTTCCTTCGTTTTCAGAACTATCTAAATTAACGATCGATTACTGGGTCGGGGAATTTTAGTTATTGCTTCTATTTTACTGGGGTCCGTTTTAATACCGTCTTTACTTATTATATATCCCAAATATTTTACTTCATTTACCAGAAATACGCACTTATTCGCTTTTAGCTTTAACCCCCCATCGTGTAACCTGCTAAACACTGCCTCCAAGGCTTCCAAATGTTCTTCCTCGTTCTTACCCCCGATAACTACGTCATCTAAAAATATCTCAACGTTAGGAATTCCTTTTAACAAGTTACACATGATACGCTGAAAAATTCCTGGACTTGAAGCCAAACCATAGACTAACCTATTGTACCGATATAGACCGCGATGAGTGTTTACCACCGTATACATTTTAGTGTCATCTAACTCGATCTGATTGTACGCTTGCGATAAATCGATTTTAGAGAAAAATTGTGCTCCCCTTAAACGAACAATTAAATCATCGATCTTTGGTAGTGGATAGCGATCTATTAATAACCTGGGATTTACCGTAGCTTTGTAATCCGCACAAATCCTCAGCGAGCCGTCCGCCTTATTTACCGGTACGAGCGGGGACGCCCAGTCCGAGCAGTCCACGGGCTCGATGATGCCGTCGCGCAGCATGGCGTCCAGCTGCTCATCCACGCGCTCGCGCAGCGCGTACGGCAGCGGCCGCGCGCGGTGGAACACCGGCGCCGCACCCGCGCGCAGCCGCAGCGTTGCCTTGCCGCCCGTGTACCGCCCCAAACCGCCATCAAATAGCGGCTTATACCTATTGTACAATGTTTTAATTTTATCATCCAAACATCTGTCACTACCAATATTATACTAGCAGTTAGAGAATCGTGGAATGTTTATTTTCAACTCCGTTAACCAATGTCTACCTATTAGTGTTGTGGTACCGCCAATAATTATAAACAATTCCAGATTTTTCTCTATATTGCCATAACGTACATTTGGTTTTATTAATCCCAGAGGCTTAAGGATGGAACCGTCATAACATTTTAAATTTATATTGCACTTTTCTAATGGGACATGACTAAAATACAGTTTATACATTTCACTGCTAATGCATGATACAGCGGTACCTGTATCTACCTCCATAATAATTTCTCGATTTTCGATCGTAACTGGTAGACTCACCGACTTGTAGTCGTTTAAGCATAAATGGTGGAAATCCTCCTGCTGATTATCCTCTTCATCGCCGTTGCTGTCTTCAAATGCCTCTCCGAAATGTACCCCAGCTCGTACCATATCCGGACCCAAATCCGGGCATACCCGGCGCAAATGCCCCATGCGCCGGCATCTACTGCACTCGTAAGTTTTAAATCAACACTGGTCATAGTTGTGGCTCGTGGCGCCACATCCACTGCAGTTGTAAGCACGCATGACGCCCCGGGCGCTTCGCTCCATCCGGTTCGTTACTCCAACCGCTCCGCCGCCGCCGCGCCCCGAAGCGCGCACTCCGCGCGCCCCGCTGCGGCCTCCGCGGCCCGCTGCCGCTGCTGCCGGGCGACGATGACCTCCCGCCGTCGTTATCGCGTACACCGCGCCGTCCCCTGCCGCCGCCGTCGTCGTCGTCGTTGTACCGACCACCGCAGCTGAGTCTCGTTCCGCAGCCTCTAAAGAACTTGCTATTTTCACCGCATTTACGTAAGTCAAATGATCATCTTCTGCAAATAGCTGCTGCCGGATGACATCGCTTCTTAACCCACAAACAAATTGGTCCCGTAGATTGTCGTTCAAATTGTTTCCAAATTTGCAAAACCGGGCCCCTTTCTTTAGTTCGGCCACATACGTTGCTATATTTTCCTCTGCTCCCTGCCGCCTTTGTCTGAAGCGAAATCGTTCCGCCAGTACCGACGGAACGGGTTGCAAATGATGACTCAGCAGGTCGACTGCCTGTTTATATTGCAATTCGGCGGGTTTGTTCAGACTCGATAAGTTCGTCAACAACTCGTACGCTTCGTCCCCCATAACCGAAATTAAAGTAGGTAACTTTTGCTCTGCTTTTACGTCGTTCACCGTGAAGTACATTTCCAGTCTCTCAATGTACGACGACCACACCCTGGTCTTGACATCGAATTCGTGTACTTTACCGATCGACATTATGCACACACACGTTGGATATCTCACTAAACCCGTAAATATCCTCGTCAGCCAATGTAATGTCTTTAGCAGGAGATATGGTATTAAATAAGAAGCCGATACGTCTGTAGTTCGTTCCGTATATTTCGAGACTAAAACATCTTACAACTACCCTTATTCTATCGTTTTTTAACCTACCACACTTTGTACTGGTTGTAAGCTAAAATTTCAAAATTCATAAGTTTATACTGTAAGTAGGCCGCAAAGGGCTCTTTAACCGATTTTAAAAAAAGGAGGAGGTTATGCATTCCACTTTATGTATTTTTTTTATGTAGGTATGTTCACCGATTTCTCGGTCAATTGAGGACCGATTTTAAAAGTTCTTTCTTTATTTGAAAGAATATAATATACTCCTGAGATGGTCTCATTGTCACGCAAGTAAGCAAGCGTGCATGCATGCTTGCTTGCATCTTGCTTGCATGCTTGCTTGCTTGCCTGTATGCTTGCTTGCTTGATATCTTGGTTATTTGGAATTCTCATGGTACACGCGAGCGAAGCCGCGGGCAAAAGCTAGTCTATATATATAAAATTCTAAACTGACTCACTGACTGACTGACTGTTGATATATCAACGCACAGCCCAAACCACTGGACCTAGAGACTTGAAATTTTGCACATAGATACCTTATACAATGTAGGCATCCACTAAGGAAGGATTTTTGGGAATTCCCACGGGAACGGGAAAGAACGGGATTTATAGATTCGATTCCGAGTGACCGTATCTCAGTAACTATAATAACAAAACTCTTCAAATTTGATACACAAGTAGGTATTTCAATAATGAAAACATAAGTTTCAGGATTTTTCAAAATTCTCACGGGATAAGGAATAAACGGGATTTATATATTCAGTTCAACGGAATCCTATGAACTATAATTACTAGACTCTTCAAATTTGGCATAGAAGTAGGTAATTATAATAGTAAAAAACTATTTTAAGGATTTTCGGAAGTTCCCACGGGATAAGGAAAAAACGAGATTTTTCGTTTTCTGGTCGTAGAAAGCTGAAATTCGGCATGTAGGTTGCTTGGTAAGTTTAAAGGAGCCTTGAGAGAGGACTTTCCAAAATTCTTACGGGAACGGGAAAAAACAGGATTTTTCGTTTTACTAGTCGTAGAAAGTTGAAATTCGGCATGTAGGTTGCTTGGGGAGTGTAGAGGAGCATTGAGAGAGCACTTTTCAAAATTCTTACGGGAACGGGAAAAAACGGGATTTTTCGTCTTACTGGTCGTAGAAAGTTGAAATTCGGCAAGTAGGTTGCTCGGGGAGTGTAGAAGAGCATTGAGAGAGGAATTTTCAAAATTTTTACGGGAACGGGAAAAAACGGGATTTTTCGTTTTACTGGTTGGAGAAAGTTAAAATTTCAAAATTTATAACTTTTTACTGTAAGTAGGCCGCAAAGGGCTCTTTAACCGACTTCAAAAATAGGAGGAGGTTATGCATTCCACTTGATGTATTTTTTTTATGTAGATACCTACACCGATTCATTCACCGATTTCTCGGTCAATTGTGGACCGATTTTAAAAATTCTTTTTTTATTCTAAAGAATATAATATACTCCTGAGATAGTCCAATTGTCACCAAATCAGGATCTGATGACGGGATCTTAGGGAAATCGAGGGCAACCCTCAAATTTTGTAGGCACGCATTACGTTTTTCATATATTTTCTTAAGTTATTTAAGTGTTTGCGTCTGGTAGACATCATCTCATGTTGATGAGCTGATGATGGAAGGTAAAACTCCTTAACGGTTAGGAGAGTTGAGGATATTTTTTCAAATATTATAGGTACGTATAGACCGATAGTTGTATTCTTTTAGGTTATCCACGTGAGCTGATGACGGAAGGTTAAACTCCTTAACGGTTAGAAGTTATAGGAAGTTTCTTTAAATAACATATGCACGTATCGACCTTTAGTTGTATTCTTTCTGGTAATTCAGATGAACTGATGATGGAAGATGTAACTCCTTAACGGTTAGATCACACAACACCTTAACAAAGATACTATAAATAATATCAATGCTAAGTAGGTACTCAGCACACAGCGCTTCCAACTCAAGTTTCCGCAGAAGGTAAGAAAACATTGAATTATACCTAACGCAGGACAGGGGAAAGTAATAATAGGTCCGTAAAAGCATTCGAGTAGTTTTCGTCAGGTTTATACTCAGGTTTTAATTTTAAGGATTTTCGGAAATTCCCACGGGATAAGGAAAAAACGGGATGTTTCGTTTTACTGGTCGTAGAAAGCTAATATTCGGCATGTAGGTTGCTTGGGGAGTGTAGAGGAGCATTAAGAGAGGACTTTCTGAAATTCCCACGGGAACGGGAAAAAACGGGATTTTTCGTTTTACTGGTCGTAGAAAGCTGAAATTTGGCAAGTGGGTTCCTTGGGGAGTGTAGGGGAGCATTAAGAAAGCATTATCGGAATTCTTACGGGAACGGGAAAAAACGGGATTTTGCGTTTTACTGGTTGTAGAAAGGTAAAATTTAAAAATTCAAAAGTTTATACTGTAAGTAGACCACAGAGGGCTCTTTAACAGGCTTTAGAAAAGGAGGAGGTTATGCATTCCACTGTATGTATTTTTTTTATGTAGGTATGTTCACCGATTTTTCGGTCAATTTTGAACCGATTTAAAAAAATCTTTTTTTATTCGAAAGAATATAATATACTTCTGAGATGGTCCCATTGTCACCAAATCAGGATCTGATGACGGGATCTCAGGGAAATCGAAGGCAACCTTCAAATTTTGTAGGCACGCATTACGTTTTTCATATATTTTCTCAAGCTATTTTAGTGTTTGCGTCTGGTAGACAGACATCATTTCATGTTGATTAGCTGATGATGGAAGGTAAAATTCCTTAACGGTTAGGAGTTGAGAATATTTTTTCAAATATTATAGGTATGTATAGACCGATAGTTGTATTTTTTCAGGTTATCCAGGTGAGCTGATGATGGAAGGTTAAACTCCTTAACGGTTAGGAGTTATAGGAAATTTCTTTAAATATCATATGCACGTATAGACCTTTAGTTGTATTCTTTCTGGTTATTCAGATTTTTAGTGCCCACTTCCGTATTAGTGAAAAACATTGTATACAAAGAAATACTATAAAGGACCGTATCTACCTGAAGTTTAGTCGTGCTTGCTTGCACGCTTACTTGCACGCTTTCTTGCACGCTTGCTTGCTTGCGTGCTTGCATGCTTGCTTGCATCTTGCTTGCATCTTGCTTGCATGCTTGCTTGCATGCTTGCATGCTTTCTTGCTTGCCTGTATGCTTGCTTGCTTGATATCTTGGTTCATTGGAATACTTATGGTACACGCGAGCGAAGCCGCGGGTAAAAGCTAGTTGGTTATAAGATAATATAAAGTAGATCAATCCAAGCTGCTGTGTATCATTTGAACGAGGAGCATTTTAACAATCAGAAGTGGTAAGAACGTTGAAAAACCAAAAGGTATGAATTTCATCATTTACGTATGTATGTATGTTACTTTTACTTGGCTCGGTTATACTATGTTTCGCAATCAATATCTACTTGTAACAATGACACTGTAAGCTGAAATGTCACATTATTATTCCAATTATACTCAGTTGCAGGGTTTTAAACACTTTCTCAATGTTTTAAGCGATAGCGAAACGTTTCTTTGTTGAAAAGCGCAAAGGAACATTTGCGCGCGGTGTGGTGGGTAGCACGCACAAAGAGGCAGTAAGTATGACGATTCCGGCCAGCTAGATATTTATGCTTGCTTGCTTGGAAATTATATCAAAGGTCATGATGCTTTGTCTAAGTGGGTTTATTGTCGCGTATTTAAAAATAATAAGATCGCCAATAAATAAAATAAATAAATAAATAAACATCACGGGACAATTCACACCAATTGTTTGAGATTTTTTTTTGCTTACTTTAAACACTCATAAGATAAATTCACAAAATCAATACTGGATGTGATTTGAAACCTCAAATATGTACTTTGAATAAACTGTATAAGTAATTGAAATATTCATGATAAATTTATACAGTAAATTTCATTCACATTTAAATCGAAAAATCTACCACCGGTTCAAAAAAAAAAACCCTGTTGAGAAGAAACCGGCAAGAAACTCAACAAGGTATATTTTTTTCAATCAGATCTACATTGTTATTAAATGACATACATCTAAAGTATTTAATACAATTAAATTTTTTTAACACAGTAGATACGCTATTTGAGACTAGGGATCGCCAATGCGGATCGGAATTATTTCCAAACATCCCTGTCCATGATAAAGTCATTAATTTTATAGTACGCCTTAGATATTAATGTCTTCTTCACAATGGATTTGAATTTTGTATCAGTTTGTTCGGTTATTGTTTTCGGAATTTTATTATAAAAACGTATGCATCTTCCCAGAAACGACTTGTTAGTTTTAGCCAGTCTGTAAGATGGAACTTTAAGCTTTCCTGTGTTTCTAGTAACCTTTGGCTTATCGACGTTAGTGGGAAAATCACATATGTTTTTCTTACATACATGATTATTTCAAATATATACAACGACGGCAGGGTTAGGATACCTATTTCTTTAAAAAAAAAGATCTTAAAGAATCGCGTGTCCTTAAGTTATATATCGCGCTGATAGCCCTCTTTTGCAAAATAAAAATTGATTCCAAGTCTGCAGCAGATCCCCATAGGATGGGGCCGTATGAAATGGTGCTATTGAGGTAGGAAAGATGCACCAGCCGTGCCGTCGCCACATCGGTTGGCTGCCGTATCTTTCTGACTGCAGGCGCAGCGGAGCTCAACCTATTCGCGATTGCTGTGGTGTGCGATCCCCACTGCAATTTGGGGTCCAGTGTTATTCCTGAGAATACCGTAGATTTTACAAATTCAATACTTTGACCGTTAAGTTTAATATTTGAGACCAAATTTGAATGAGAACCGTTAACCGTGTGAAAACACCTTTTCCTACGGGAGGATTGAGTTGTCGCGGGCAACGGAAGGTTAGTTTGTAATAATTTCATTGCTAATATATATTTGTAATCTTTATACTGGCAATAACTAGTCCACCCCTCTCCACGATATGATGTCGAGTTAAGAGTCACGTTATACACCACCCACTAACAAGGGACGCCCAAAGAGAGCATCGCGCAGTTCTCAACGTAAAAAGGGATTCAAAGATGGGAGACGCTCTGCTACCAAAACCAATAAAGGGCAACAAGCACGCGTAAGCTCAGCAGCTGGGCAGCGGCGTCGGTCAGCAAGGCGGTCAACTTCAGTAGATACCGATAGCAGGTAGTAGTGGGCATTTGTTACCCTTTCTTGGCCAGTGTATAAAATAAGTATTCTGTTCCTTTCACAAGAGCTATTGTTTTCAACAGGTGTTTTGTTATTTAACAAATATATTATATGGCATTTTTCTTGTTAAAAGATTCATCATAGCTATTGCTTTCAGTCTCATATTAATAATATTAATAATAATAATTAAGTGTTAAAGTCAATAGAACAATTCTAGATATTCAAACAATATTATTTACAACATATACCTAAACATAAAACAATAACTAAACAACTTACATGTCATGAAAAACTTGTGTTCTACTAATCTTGTGCTTGCTTATTTCTGGTTTGGCTTATCTGTAATGAACTAAAGTGCTGAAAATAATTAAAGCCACGATTCAAAACGACTGCCACAACATATATAACTTATTTTCAAAATTTATTTAAACAAAATATTTATGGTTAGTACCTTCATAAAAGTAATGTTTTCATTTTAATTAGGTATACTAGCCAAGATGTTAGTTTTTAAGTACTTATCGAATAATCCTGTGGTACAGACCTCCGAATTAAAAATTAATTTACTTGGTAGCGAATACTAAGCAAAGTTATTAGTGTTTTGCATGGCAATATTTCTGCTAAATGTCTTCCTAATTTTTATCTTGGTAAACAAGTAAACTGCAAGTTATGTTAAGAGCTACTTTCAAGTAAAATCTAGCAGCCTAGGTTATACATTTAAGTAAGTATTAATTTTTAATAACTAGTTATTTATTAAAAACTAATACCTAATGGAGTTCTAGTACCCGTATTATTTACTGTTTACTGTATCACAGTGCTTTATAGTTTAAAATACTTAAGTTTTAACGTAAAGTAAAATACATAATATTGTAACGGTACACGTACAGTGGGCTGCAAAAGTGCATGGACAAAGCAAAACAAAAATCCTATGAAGGTAAAATGAGTGCCAGTAGCTACCATATAAGCCGTACTAGTTCAACCGGATCTTACTAGATGGCGTTGTAATTATCATTCAATGAAAAAAAACTTTCGCTCGGAATCTTCTTTCTTCTTCACAATTAATATTAATTTATAAGTATTGTAATAATTCGTCATGTCAATGTTTAACAATTATTTTGCTTTTTGTAGTTTTTCGGAATCTGTAACATTGATACAGACACGCAGAACATTGCCAAGTATGAAATCTAACAAAAACATTTTTCTTAACCTCAAGCCGGGGGGGATCGAACCCTATTTACTCTGGCCAGCCAATGCATCCGTTAGCATCTTCGCCCGCTCTCTTAGCCACTCGGCTATGGAGACATTATAACAACTGGTGAAACTAATAATCTTATATTTTACTTAATCTTTGCATCCTTGTCTAGTTAATGCGTATAGATTAGATACAGATAGATAGATTATGTTTGTTGCCGATTGTTGGACTACCGTAATTTAACTTCAGAGATTTATTGAAGACTGCTGTATTTATGCGCTACTTAAGGTTGAATGTTGAATAATATACTTGGATATGCTTACACGCCTCGTTTGCTAAACTGAGGGTAATTTTTATAATGACTTCACAAATCGTTAGATTTCTTGTCAATCACCTTGTGTGAGTATCCAAATTATCAAGTTCTCGAAAATATTTTACTATGATTCGATTAACAACGTTTTTGAAAGCAAAAATTATTGTTCTCTGGGAACAAGAAAACTTATAAAGAAAATAGCTCGAGATATGAGCATAACGGTAAGATTTTACATATATTAATATTTCTTAGTGCAATGTTGCTTACAAATTGCACTATTCATGATCTAATGTTAAGTATTTATTATTTTGTTTTTTTTTTTTTACAGAGAAACACAGTCAACTTTGCCATTCGACATTTAAATTTCGATTGGGAAAACGAAATCGTTATATTTACCGACGGAAAGTGTCGGATAAGAATGGACGTAAAAATTTGTAAAGTCAAAAAATAATTTGGACACTGAGGTAAACAGAACATGGGAACTGATGCGAAATAGTGATATTATGTTTCAATATATTATGGTTTCGAGCATGAAAACTCGACTTCAAGAAGTGATAGATAGTGTAACGGCTATCCTCTCCGTTACTAAGAAACAAATTGACTTTGTAACTTAAATTGTTAATATTTCCCGATACCATTATTTTGTTATTAATCTGTTATGAACGAACCTTTATTATTTATTAATAATCCAGTTACCAATGTTTACTTATTGTTATTCTTATAGTGAATGATTCACCATCTGATCTCACATAGGTATTGCTTTTGAAGTTGTGTTAGAAGGGTTATTAGAAATTGAGATAAAAGAGAAAGATATAAATTGCTAAATATATGCATGTTGGTTATTTTTCAGTTAGAAGCACAATTAATAATGTTACAATTAATGTTAAGTAAACTGTTACTTGACATTTAGTGCAGACCGGGTTAATATCTAGCCATTATGTTAGTAGTTATAAGTGTATAAAATTGAATGCAATTTAGTTTTCAATTCTTTATGAGTACTTATTTGTTCCCTATTTTTTAAGTGTAAATTGTTTTTTTTTTGCTATTTTTGAAACACAACACACTATGTTTTGAAGTTACTCGAACATAAATTATCGCCAAGTAAGTGTTCAATACTTCATACTGAACATAAATTACATAATTAATATTATGCATTCATTAATTATATGTTAACCCGGTCTCCAATTTAAAGATCTAGTTGCTAATAATATTATTTCTTTTTATTGTGGTGATGCTTCAATCTTCTTTCCAATAAATTTTGGAAACGAATACTTAAGCTAAGAATACCTCAATAATTTTTTAGATGGCTATAGGGAATGAGCACATAGACGGTGCTGCCAACTGGTGCCATAAATTTTGACTTGATAAGTTTCTTTTACTGTTCGCATAGTGTCTCTTCTGTCGCACAAGTGCTGCCGCCTATAGTTTCTGCACGTTCCCTTACATCGGTGAAAACGAAATAATATTAATGATTGAGAAATTGCTCTTTTATGTTTGAAATAAAATGTTTGATATCAAAAGGTTGTATTATTTTATTTTCTGATCAAAGATATTTTTTAATTAAACAGATAATTAAATACATATTTAAAAAAAAAAAAAACAATAAATAAAAAACAAATATAACACTCTGACCTGGGATTCGAACCATAAACCAACTCCACATACCAGTACTTGACTCATGCGTATAACCGTTAAGCCACAGCTGCTAATAGAAGATCATTCGAAATAGCAGTTTAGTTTGGTATATAAACTAGATGCAGATAACGGCCACTACGCTGCATCAATTCACAACGCCATCTAGTTAATTCTCATCGAAACATGAACACAAACGATCAAACACTGCTCATGCGATTGTCGCCCCGAGATGTCCATGCACTTTTGCAGCCCACTGTACATATATTATTATTGTTAAAATATAATGGCAAATAAGTCATTAATTTAATGTATATTTAATTATAAAAACAGTAATAATAACAATAAAACATTTAAATTCTGTAATAAAATCTTATAATCTAAAATACTAACTTATAAACTAACTAAAATACTAATCTACATAATACTATTTAAAATTAACTAAACCTAAGGAAAAAATAACATTACTAAAACATAATAATCAAATCAACACCCTAGTTTAACACTTGTCCGCGCGACTATAAACTACCTCCAGAGTACGGTGCACGGATTTTCGATGCACCCGCCCGCGCTCCGCATTATGAGCTATCGCCCTGTCTACGACAAACCTGTGCCGGCTGCGTTCACTAGCTTCGCTACGTGTCGTCATACGCGCTGACAATTATTAATAATATTTTAAATACATTGTCGTTCTTCCAACGTAATTGGATAATTATTATAAAAGTTTGATAAAATCTGTGAAGTGTCGTCTCGCGCCCCAATGTAGGGTAAGTGTTGAACAAGTATATTCAGTGCTTAGCTATAAGTTAGTGTTCATTTCAAACCCTAGTGCTTTAGTTATTAATATTATCTCATCTCATTGCATTCGATCCCGCTTAGTAAATAACTCATATTACCGTAGGTAATTTCACACGGCTTAGATCACCAGCGGAATGTTTACGAAACTTTGCTTATTATCGTTGCCGTTGTGGTGCACGGAACATCATATGCTTAGCTCTGTTTAAGCCATGTACTAAGTGCTAGGTCAAACAGTAATAAAGCCTATCTTTTATTTTTTTAATGCATTGTAAAAGCCATCCATATGTAGTGCTACCTTCATATAAAAAAAAAAAATAACTTTATATACAATTTCCTTCTAAAACATGTAACTCCGTTCTGATAGTGAACACCTACACCAACTGCTTTCGGCACTCCTCAATCTTAGGTAGAATATCATCACGGGGTTCACTATCAGCGGAGGAGCTCGGATAAATATTAACTGTGGACGTTGATCTACAGGGTGCTACCTTACGGGTAAAGAAATTACACCGGTCCCGGAACTCAAACCCACACACTCGTCTGCTGCCCCGGCGCTCCCCGGGCCGTACTTCATCAGCCTTGCCCATCCGTGGCTGCCTTCGCCGACGCCGTCAGGGGAGTACCCATCTACGGAGGCTAGACCAGACGGCATAGAACCCTATATTAATTTTAAAATAAATTATTTAATTTTTGTTGTTGACTTCGGTTGTTTCTTTTGATTATCTCTCGAAAACCACATCCTGGGACCGAACGCCACACTGGCGCCTCAAACGTGGTTTTTTTTAAAGGTCTGGTTTAGCTTCGTAGAAGTAGTTGTGTGTTTTGTGTTTTTATTTTTGTGAAACGTTTTTATTATTTTTGGTTGCCTGTAACTTAGGTGTATCTTTATAATATTATTTGGTTTTGACATTTTTTTTTATCATTAAAAAAAAAATTGTTCAAAAAAAATTGTTATAATAATAAACTAATGATGTCAAAGTAATAAATTATAATCAATAATGTATTTATAATCTTAAACTGTTTGTTAATTAATGAACACTCTGTACGCGCAAAGTGCAATCTTATCACAAACCAGTTACTTGAGTTACAATCGCGTACAAAAGTGCTAATTTTATTTAATATTTTTATTGATATTTTTTTTGAAATGCGTATTATTTTCGCAAAGTGATACACATAAGTTACAATTATTATAACGCTTCTTTTATTTTATTTTGGTGATTGTTGATTTTTTTTTTTCTCTGTTTATTTTTGCTTCATCGCATCAACCATAACGTTACTATTATTCTGCTTTGTAACAGAACGGAGTAGATTAGTTAATCTTGTTCAACACTCCCGTCATTGTAGTGCGTTATATTTTTTTTTGTTTGTCGCGAATTATTATTTTTTTTTACTTTTTACTTTTTGAAAATTAATATGGCACATCCTGTGAAATTTTTATCGCTGCAAAAGGCAGAGCTGGAGTACGAAGTTCAAATTAGAGGTAGTACTCCTGCTGCCACTGTCCAAGATTTACGGAGGCAAATTGCCAAACTGGGTCTTACATTTCCTTCCGAGGATATCCTGGAGAGTCCACTAGAAATTAGCGATGACTTGAAAGGCGTCACTGATGTACTCACTAAGATCAAAACCTTACTTGATTCCCCTTTGGACAGGAATGCATTGATTCGTGCTGAAAATTATTTACATCACCTTTATCACCGACTTAATCGTATGATCTTTGATGATAAGACGCAGAACGCACATGAAACCTGTGTGAAGGAGTTTCAAACTCTGTTTGATCGCTTTAACTCTGTTAAAAACACGTCTGTTGTAGATAGGTTAATTGCGCCTGTTGATAATAGTACTACCGAGCAGCTGTCAACCGTGCCGCCCTTAAATATTAGCGTGTCTTGCGACCGTGGCGTGGTTGGTGAGCTTACCAGGATCAGGTTTGACGGAAAGTCGTGCGTGCGCTCCTTTATTCAGCGCATAAATGAGTTTAGCAGGGCCAGGAATATCTCGTCATCAAAGCTGCTTTCATTCGCTACGGAGATCTTCACTGGTGATGCCTTACACTGGTACCGTGGTATCCAAGACCAAGATCAGGTGTTAGATTGGGATGCATTAGTTACGCAACTTAAGAAAGACTTCGATCAAGCAGGTTACGACTATCGACTGCTCTCGGAGATACGTGCCAGGACTCAGGGTGAATCAGAGAATATAACCATTTATTTGGCGATAATGTCTGGTCTGTTCTCGCGTTTATCAGAACCTTTATCTAGCAAGGACAAATTAGAAATACTGCTTCATAACATCAGACCATGCTACGCGAGCACCTTAGCTTCAGCCACAGATATTCCTGATCTTGACACTTTGAGAACCTTGTGCCGTAATTACGAAAACATCCAGGCACGTCTTGCTGGCTTTCGTGAACCCCCCAAAAAGACGTCTGATACCATGGCGCCAGAATTTGCTTACAGTGGTCAGTCATCATCATCATCACATAGGTCGTACAACTTCAATCACAATCATGTCCATAATTCTTACAGTGGCAATTACAATAAAAATAGATCTTACACTAATAACAACGCAAACCCAAATAAAACTAATCAATCTAATCAAACATATAATTTGTACAATAATAATTACAACAGAAATAAATCTTATTCTAATAACAACTTGAATGCAAATAAAACTAATAACAATAATAATAGATATGTACATGCAATGCAAACTTCCAGTCCTAAACCGTTATTTTGCCCCCGGTGTCGTGTCAACACCCATAATCTACGTCAGTGCAAAGCGAACAAGGACAAGATATTTTGTTTCATTTGTGGACATGAGGATGTTAAAACTCCACAATGTCCTAACTGTAATAAAAATAACTCGGGTCCATCAAAAAACTAGTTGACCCGCGGAATTGTGATACGGCTAAACAAAATAGTAAATTCCATAACGAAGACTGGGCTAATTGGTTACAAACCATAAAATTCTATTTTAAATCGTATAAAATCGGCACAATTCTGCGGAATCAACCCGTTAATGACCCTTGATCTTACGCATCCATACTCATCTATAACACATCAATGTTGGGTCTTTTAGATTCTGGATCAGCGGTCACCATTCTAGGAAATAATACTCATCGTACTTTAGAACAGCAAGGCCTAGTAGTTCAACAGGAACATAATATCACTGTCACAGCTGCTGGAGGACAAATAATGACCAGCATTGGCTATATGAACCTGCCTATAAAATTTGAAGACACTTTTCATGTCATTAAAGCTTTTATAGTGCCAGATATTAACATAGATCTCGTGTTAGGTATCGATTTTTGGCACAAATTTAATATTTTCCCGAAACACCTTTCTGGCATTACTTTTTCTAATGTCGGGATTTCTAACGCTAGTCTTGATATAGACCGTCCTTCTGTTATACAGGCCTATGATCACTTAAATATCTCAGAAAGATCACTTGCTGATAACATTATCGCTCAATTTTCCGATATCTCTGCCGAGACGAAGGGTTTAGGTGAGACTAAGTTGATCGCTCACCGAATTGATACTGGAGACGCCTTGCCTATTCGACAACGCTACTACCGTATGTCCCCGGAAAAACAACGCATTCTTGTCGAACAGGTAGACGAGATGTTAGGTCTCGACGTGATCGAGCCATGTGAGAGCGCTTGGTCGTCACCAGTGCTCATAGTCACCAAGAAGAATGGCCAGCCCCGTTTTTGCCTCGATAGTCGGAAACTAAACTCCGTTACAAAACGCGACGCGTACAGTTTGCCCTACGTGTCTGAAATTTTGGACAATCTTCGGGATGCTCGCTACCTCTCTAGCATAGATTTGTCCAAGGCGTTTTGGCAAATCCCAATAGTTTCCGAAGATCGAGACAAGACGGCATTCTACGTGCCAGGACGTGGCACGTTTCGTTTTAAACGTACCGCGTTCGGCCTGACTAACGCGCCTGCAACTCAGCAGAGATTAGTAGATCTGCTTTTTAGGGAATTCGACCTCAAAGTCTTCGCTTATCTCGATGACATTATCATCGTCTCGAATGACTTCAATTCCCATGTCTCCCTTTTACTCCGCGTGTTGGATAAATTAAAGCAGGCCAACCTTACTATAAATTTGGAAAAATGCCGTTTCTTTCGGAGTCAGCTTAGGTACCTGGGCTATGTTGTTGACAGTTGCGGACTTCGTACCGATCCAGAGAAAGTGCAAGCTATTCTCGATTATCCGACACCTACTTGTCGCAAAGATATTAAGCGCTTTCTCGGGACCGCTACATGGTATCGTCGTTTCGTCCCCAACTTCAGCACTATAGCAGGCCCTCTTAATAGGCTGACTTCGAACAAAAAAGGTGGACCGCCGTTTTTCTGGTCTCCGGAAGCCGACACTGCGTTCCGAAGACTGAAGGAATGTTTGGTCTCTGCTCCTGTTCTTTCCTGCCCTGACTACGACAAGTCATTTGAGGTGCACACCGATGCCAGTAACTACGGTGTGGGTGCTATGCTCACCCAGATCGTGGATGGTAAGGAGCACCCTATAGCTTACATGAGCAAGTCGTTGTCAGCAGCGGAAAAGAACTACAGCATAACAGAGCGCGAAACTTTGGCTGTTGTTATAGCTTTAGAGCATTGGCGGTGTTATTTGGAGAACGGAAAGCCCTTCACTGTCTATACAGACCACAGTGCGTTAAAATGGTTCCTGTCTCTAAATAACCCGACCGGTAGGCTGGCTCGTTGGGGTGTCAGATTGTCAGCGTTTCATTTTGAACTGAAACATCGTCGAGGCGTTGATAATGTCATTCCAGATGCCCTTTCAAGAGCGGTTCCAGTTAACGCAATTAGTACTTCAGACTATTTCTCAAAGACTACTGATCCTTGGTATAGAAATGTCTATAATTCTTGTCTGACGAAACCTCAAAATTTTCCCAATTTTTTAATAAAAAACAACTCCCTTTATAGACTGACAAAGAATAAACACGACTTGACTGACTTAAATTCAGAATTTTCTTGGAAAGAGGTTGTACCGCGTGAGCTACGTGACCAGGTAATTAACGAAAATCACGCTGAGCCTACAGCCGGACATCTTGGTGTTTTTAAAACGTACCGTCGTCTTGCATTACGCTATTTCTGGCCAGGTATGCACCAGGACGTCGTGAATTTCGTTGGCTCATGTTCCAAATGTCTCTCGTACAAAGCTCAGAACCACCAAGTCTTGGGTGAAATGGGACGCCCGAAGCACTGTAGTCGCCCATTTCAAACAATTTCAATTGACCTTATGGGTCCCTTGCCTGTAACTAGGAAGCAAAACAGCTACATTCTAGTTGTTACTTGCTGCTTTGCCAAATTTTGCCTAATTAACCCTTTGCGAGCTGCTACAGCTACTGCTGTGTGTAAATTTTTGGAGGATTCAGTCTTTTTAGTGCATGGAACTCCTCAGACTATTTTCTTAGACAATGGTAGCCAATTTATCAGTAAAATCACAGAATCCCTCTTTAAGCAATACAACGTTCCTAATGTTTTTTTCTCGCCTAAGTATACACCACAAGTCAACCTCGTGGAACGTTACAATCGCACAATTATAACATGTCTGTCAACATACGTCGAAGACGACCATAGAACATGGGATATTTTTATTCCAAAGGTACAGTTCGCCATTAATAATTCGGTGAACGAGGCGACTGGCTTTACACCTTCATTCTTGGTATACGGCAGGGAGATCGTAACGTGTGGCACACACTATGTTGATAATGACTTGGGCGATGACGTCATTTTCCTCCCACGTGACATTTATGCTGAAAATCTGGGTTGTCTTTCTGAGATATTTAATAAAGTTCAAGCAAAACTATGGCATGCTCATACTAAAAACACGGCTCATTACAATCTCCGTCGTAGAAATATGGAATTTAAAGTTGGTGACATTGTAATGAAGCGAGCATATGTGTTGAGCAACAAAGACAAATATTTTAGCAAGAAACTAGCTCCTAAGTACATAAAGTGTCGCGTCATAGAAAAGAAGTCTCCATTAGTCTATGTGTTGGAAGACATGTCAAGAAAAAACATTGGCAAGTGGCACATAAAAGATTTAAAATTAATTGGCCTAAATAAATAGTTAGAATAACATGAAACATCCTGTACATTCCTCTAGCTCACATTATTCCATCTAGTATTTACAATTTTCGTATGGGTCACTATTTTAACTAAATATAATAATAGTAACCTAAATAATTTCTCGGTTGCGTTAGGAACCTTTAATATGGTCACTATGGCTTGTTTGTTTGCGTGAAATATGAATGATTGAATTTTAAAAGGAGAAAATACGAGAATAGAACTTAAAATGCGGATTTTATCTTTTTAATACAATAAAATCCTTTTGTGACGCGCGGGGTAATGTAACGGTACACGTACATATATTATTATTGTTAAAATATAATGGCAAATAAGTCATTAATTTAATGTATATTTAATTATAAAAACAGTAATAATAACAATAAAACATTTAAATTCTGTAATAAAATCTTATAATCTAAAATACTAACTTATAAACTAACTAAAATACTAATCTACATAATACTATTTAAAATTAACTAAACCTAAGGAAAAAATAACATTACTAAAACATAATAATCAAATCAACACCCTAGTTTAACACTTGTCCGCGCGACTATAAACTACCTCCAGAGTACGGTGCACGGATTTTCGATGCACCCGCCCGCGCTCCGCATTATGAGCTATCGCCCTGTCTACGACAAACCTGTGCCGGCTGCGTTCACTAGCTTCGCTACGTGTCGTCATACGCGCTGACAATTATTAATAATATTTTAAATACATTGTCGTTCTTCCAACGTAATTGGATAATTATTATAAAAGTTTGATAAAATCTGTGAAGTGTCGTCTCGCGCCCCAATGTAGGGTAAGTGTTGAACAAGTATATTCAGTGCTTAGCTATAAGTTAGTGTTCATTTCAAACCCTAGTGCTTTAGTTATTAATATTATCTCATCTCATTGCATTCGATCCCGCTTAGTAAATAACTCATATTACCGTAGGTAATTTCACACGGCTTAGATCACCAGCGGAATGTTTACGAAACTTTGCTTATTATCGTTGCCGTTGTGGTGCACGGAACATCATATGCTTAGCTCTGTTTAAGCCATGTACTAAGTGCTAGGTCAAACAGTAATAAAGCCTATCTTTTATTTTTTTAATGCATTGTAAAAGCCATCCATATGTAGTGCTACCTTCATATAAAAAAAAAAAATAACTTTATATACAATTTCCTTCTAAAACATGTAACTCCGTTCTGATAGTGAACACCTACACCAACTGCTTTCGGCACTCCTCAATCTTAGGTAGAATATCATCACGGGGTTCACTATCAGCGGAGGAGCTCGGATAAATATTAACTGTGGACGTTGATCTACAGGGTGCTACCTTACGGGTAAAGAAATTACACCGGTCCCGGAACTCAAACCCACACACTCGTCTGCTGCCCCGGCGCTCCCCGGGCCGTACTTCATCAGCCTTGCCCATCCGTGGCTGCCTTCGCCGACGCCGTCAGGGGAGTACCCATCTACGGAGGCTAGACCAGACGGCATAGAACCCTATATTAATTTTAAAATAAATTATTTAATTTTTGTTGTTGACTTCGGTTGTTTCTTTTGATTATCTCTCGAAAACCACATCCTGGGACCGAACGTCACAATATTAAATTGAGTTTTGGTGTAAACTTTAGTAATAAACATCTTGCTAACTCAGTTTGTGTGTGCTTGAGGCAGAGGAGAAATAGAGTTGAGTTTTTACAATATATACATATAAATAATACTAAGTAGTTCTAACCTTAAAAATGGATTTAATGAAGCCAAATTATCATCCTTTGCTGCGAGATGAGTTGATATATGAAATTAATGTTAGGTCAGTGACACCGGCAGATACAGTTGCATTATGAGAAAACAACTTGAGAAATTATGCACAGAATTTCTGCCTGGAAAAAAATTATAAATTAAGACTTGCGAGCTAGTGACGAGCTACCGCTTATTACAAGAAATAATAGAGAAATTACAGTCTAAGCTGAGTTCTTTGGAGAAAACAAAAGACAGTCGTTTGTTAGTTCGTGCCAAAGCTTTGTAATATCAGCTCTATTATCGACTGCACAGATTAACCGTATTTGAATTACAGGTAGAAAAGTAAATGAGTGCCAACTTGAACTCTAAGTTGAAACAATGTTTGCTTGTTACTGATAGGTTTTTGGTGAGGCAAAGCAATCTTAGTAGTACCGGAGCTGGTGTCTGTGCCGATTTTAGTGAGGTCACAAAGGAGTCTACAGGCTTCAATCTTCTGAGACTTGTCAACAACAAGTTTAACGGTCGGTTACAATACAATACAATACAAATATTCTTTATTGAGCACCAAAAAAAAAAGTACAGAAAAAAATAATAATAACAAGGTTAAGTGTTCATTCGTTTTTTTAGAAGCGGTAAACGAGCGAGCCCAAGTGTTTGGTACCTATTTCTGATGAGCAGTTGTTTAATTTAGCTTGTTGTTTGTTTCAAATTTGATAAAGGTCTTTTATGGTATAGAGGAAATAAACACAGGTTGCAGTCCTAGAAGGGTTTGAGGGGTTGAGTGAGCACTTTGTTACTAAAGGAGTTTGCACCTACGGATTCTGAGTACCTATAGACTCTTGCAGGAATTTCACCCTCGAACACAAGGTCAGGACGAGCCGACTCATATTTACTTCGCGGTTTTCACGTCTTGCGAATCCAAAAGGTGATAATGCAATTAGAAATCCTGTTGCATAGGTACTACTAGGCCATCGTTTTCGGAGCAGCTGGCACTGTAGCAAATTAACTCAGTGGAATGAATCGTGTAGGTATCTACATAAAAAAATACATAAAGTGGAATGCATAACCTCCTCCTTTTTTCGAAGTCGGTTAAAGAGCCCTTTGCGGCCTATTTACAGTATAAACTTATGCATTTTGAAATTTTAGCTTTTTACAACCAGTAAAACGCAAAATCCCGTTTTTTTCCCGTTCCCGTAAGAATTTCGGGAAATGTTTTCTTAATGCTCCCCTACACTCCCCAAGGAACTCACCTGCCAAATTTCAGCTTTCTATGACCAGTAAAACGAAAGATCCCGTTTTTCCCGTTCCCGTGGGAATTTTGGAAAGTCCTCTCTCAATGCTCCTCTACACTCCCCAAACAACCTACATGCCGAATTTCAGCTTTCTACGGCCAGTAAAATATAAAGTCCCGTTTTTTCCCGTTCCAGTGGGAATTTTGGAAATCCCTCTCTTAATCCTCCTCTACACTCCCCAAGGAACCCACTTGCCAAATTTCAGTTTTTGTATGACCAGTAAAAAGAAAAATCCCGTTTTTCCCGTTCCCGTGGTAACTTTGAAAAGTCCTCTCTCAATGCTCCTCTACACTCCCCAAAAAACCTACATGCCGAGTTTCAGCTTTCTACGACCAGTAAAACAAAAAGTCCCGTTTTTTCCCGTTCCCGTGGGAATTTTGGAAAGCCCTCTCTTAATCCATGTTCTATGTCTTAATGTATGTTCTATGTTTTTGGATAAGAACATTTGGCCTAAAGGTATTGTATTCAGGAAATTTGTCAATTTCAAGTACAAAAAAACGTTCAGAGAGATCTCTGACGCCGGCTCTGTGTCAAAATAAATGTCTAAGATATATAATAAATGTACAATAGCAAGTTTTAATTGTAAAAGCGTTAAACGCTCCGTCGACAGTGTTAGGCAATTATGTCAAGTATCGGACATTATCGGCATACAGGAATCATGGCTATACCCGGATGAGATTTCATATTTAGACACAATCGATTCCAATTTTTGTTCTACGGGGACATCGGCAGTCGACACTACGGCGGGAATGGTACGCGGTCGTCCGTACGGAGGCGTCGGCATACTCTGGAGGAGCGCGATGTTCACCGATGTGTGTGTGGTAAAGTGCGCGAATCCTCGTGTATGTGCGATTAAAGTAGTCACCAGTGATCGGCCTTTTTTAGTGATTAATGTCTATATGCCGACGGACAGTAAGGTAAACCTACCGGAATTTACGGACTGCCTGAGCGCGGTGAGTGCTATCATTAGTGACTATGGCTTGGAATGTGTCTATTTAATGGGAGATTTTAACGCTCATCCTCATGAACTTTTTTTATAACGAAATGATAAGTTATTTTTGTGAACAGGACTGGTGCTGTGTTGACATTCAATTATTGGGTGTCTTGTCGGATACATATACATATGTTAGTGACGCTCACCATTGTAGACGCTGGCTAGATCATTTTGTCGTAACACAATCTGCATTGCCATCTGTGCAGAATGTGTATGTTGATTATAATGTGTCATGGTCTGATCATTTCCCAATTAAACTCACAGTAGATTTAAATATATTAACTCCAAGACTAAGTAACAATAATAAAAATAGCGACTTTGTTTTTAATAAGTCTGTAGTGTGGGGGGAGAGAACAGAAAAACAAGTTAGTGATTACACTGAAAGATGTCATAAAAACTTGAAAAATATTGATTTTCCTTCGGAGTTCAGGACATGTGCCAATGGCTATTGTAATATCCCAAGTCATTCAAACGTTATCAATGCGTTGTATTGTAGCATAGTATCTGTCCTGGTGAATGCCGCATTCGATAGTCGGGGTGATATAAAGCATAAAAATAAAAATAGGTTGGTAGGATGGAACAGACATGACGGCGAGGATCACAGGGAGGCCAGAGCGAAGTTTTATGATTGGAACTCACAGGGTAAGCCTAAAACTGGGTTTTTTTTTGAGCAGATGCGTGAGAGTAGAAAAATATTCAAATCAAGGTTGAAATGGTGCCAAGATCATCAGCATCAAATTAAAATGGACATGATTGCCTCCCATCACTCAAGGAAAGATTTTCGAGCTTTCTGGAAGGCTACAAATAGTGTGACGTTTCGTTCTGGCCTCCCGGTCAGTGTCAATGGCGTAAGCGATGCGAGAGACATTGCTAATATTTTTAAGGATCACTTTTTTGTGAAGTCTCTCTTGAAATCAAGGGCGGCGGAGATGAGCAATGCTGAGCCAAATATAACGTACCCGGGTTTCACTGCCAGGGAGGTTGACAGGGCTATAAAGACTATGTCTCGCGGCAAATCGCCTGGACATGACGGTTTCAGCATTGAGCATCTCCAGCATGCTGGTCCACATATGGCTAGAGTGTTGGCAATGTTTTTCAATCTCTGTGTGACGCATTCCTATTTGCCGGACGACTTAATGCGAACGGTTGTCGTGCCTATAGTTAAAAACAAAACGGGAGATTTGTCTGATGTAAACAACTATAGGCCGATATCACTTGCAACCGTAATAGCTAAGATGTTTGATAGTGTGCTTAATACACGATTAAACGAGTATGTGGACTTAAGTCATAACCAGTTTGGTTTTAGACAAGGACTATCCACAGAAAGTGCAATATTGTGTCTTAAGCACACTGCGAAATACTATGTGGACAGAAATTCGCCCGTGTTCGCCTGCTTCCTTGATCTGTCTAAGGCTTTTGACTTGGTTTCTTATGAGATTTTATGGAAGAAACTGGAAGCCATAAAACTTCCATCTGGACTGGTTCATATTTTCAGATACTGGTATGAAAACCAAGTCAATAGCGTTAGATGGGCTGACGCGCTCTCTGATCCGTATAGGCTAGAGTGCGGGGTGAGGCAGGAGGGGTTGAGCTCACCCACCCTATTTAACTTGTACGTAAATGAGCTCTTGGATGCGCTTGGCAGAATGCATGTCGGATGTCACATTGATGATGTCTGCCTTAATAATATCAGTTATGCAGACGATATGGTTCTGCTAAGCGCATCGGTGGGCGGCTTACGAGAGCTTCTGAAGGTGTGTGAGACATATGCCGGCACCCACGGCTTAAAATATAATGTCATGAAAAGTCAATATATGGTTTTTGAGGTCGGGCGTGGCAAGACAGTCGGAATGACACCCATTAGACTTAATGGAGCCGCCCTTGAAAGGGTTGACACATACAAATATTTAGGACACGTAGTCACGTCGGACCTCAAAGATGATAAAGACATAGAACGTGAACGGAGGGCTCTGTCGGTCCGCGCGAATATGATAGCTCGTAAGTTTGCACGCTGTACCAGGGAGGTGAAACTTACACTATTTAGAGCGTACTGTACCTCCCTGTACACGTGCAGCTTGTGGCGTGCGTATACGCAAAGGACATATGGAGCCCTCCGCGTACAATACAACAACGCGTTCCGTGTGTTGGTGGGGCTGCCCCGCTTCTGTAGCGCATCAGGGATGTTCGCCGAAGCTAGGGTGGACTGTTTTTACGCCACCATGCGCAAGAGAGCCGCATCCCTGGTGCGCCGGGTGCGCGACAGCCCCAACGCCATTATGAAGATGATAGGGGACAGGCTGGACTGCCTCTACTTGCTCCGCTGCAGTCGGCTACATGCGCCGTACTCAGCTAATGTATCATAGGTATTATGTAGTTAAGTATTTCAACTAACATTATTAGAAGTAAGTTTTACTAACAATCTATGAGTGTACCTTACTTGAAATAAAATGATTTATTATTATTATTATTATTAATCCTCCTCTACACTTCCTAAGCAACCTACATGCCAAATTTTAGCTTTCTACAACCAGTAAAACGAAAAATCCCGTTTTTTCCCGTACCCGTGGGAATTTTAGAAAACCCTCTCTTAATTCTCCTCTACACTCTCCATGCAACCTACATGCCAAATTTCAGCTTTCTATGACCAGTAAAACGAAAAGTCCCGTTTTTTCCCGTTCCCGTGGGAATTTTGGAAAGTCCTCTCTCAATGCTCCTCTACACTCCCCAAGCAACCTTCATGCCGAATTTCAACTTTCTACGACCAGTAAGACGAAAAATTCCGTTTTTCCCGTTCCTGTAAGAATTTTGGAAAGTCCTCTCTTAATGCTCCTCTAAACTCCCCGAGCAAGCTACATGCCGAATTTCAGCTTTCTACGACCAGTAAAACAAAAAATCCCGTTTTTCCCGTTCCCGTGGGAATTTTGGAAAGTCCTCTCTCAATGAACCTCTAAACTCCCCGAGCAACCTACATGCCGAATTTCAACTTTATACGACCAGAAAACGAAAAATCTCGTTTTTTCCTTATCCCGTGGGAATTTCCGAAAATCCTTGAAAAAGTTTTTTACTATTATAATTACCTACTTCTATGCCAAATTTGAAGAGTCTAATAATTACAGTTCATAGGATTCCGTTGAACTGAATATATAAATCCCGTTTTTTTCCTTATCCCGTAGGAATTTTGAAAAATCCTTAAATAGATGTTTTAATTAATGTAATACCTACTTGTGTATCAAATTTGAAGAGTCTAGTAATTATAGTTACAGAGATACGGTCGCTCGGAATCGAATATATAAATCCCGTTTTTTCCCGTTCCCGTGGGAATTCCCAAAAATCCTTCCTTAGTGAATGCCTAAATTGTATAAGGAATGAATGATGGTTTGGGCTGTGCGTTGATATATCAACAGTCAGTCAGTCAGTTTAGAATTTTATATATATAGACTAGCTTTTGCCCGCGGCTTCGCTCGCGTGTACCATGAGAATTCCAAAGAACCAAGATATCAAGCAAGCAAGCATACAGGCAAGCAAGCAAGCATGCAAGCAAGATTGCTTGCGTGACAATGGGACCATCTCAAGAGTATATTATATTCTTTCGAATAAAAAAAGAATTTTTAAAATCGGTCCACAATTGACCGAGAAATCGGTGAACATACCTACATAAAAATATACATAAAATGGAATGCATAACCTCTTCCTTTTTTTGAAGTCGGTTAAAGAGCTCTTTGCGGCCTACTTGCAGTATAAACTTATGAATTTTGAAATTTTAGCTTACAACCAGTAAAACGCAAAATCCCGTTTTTTCCCGTTCCCGTAAGAATTTCGGAAAATACTTTCTTAATACGGGGAAAGTCCTCTCTCAATGCTCCTCTACACTCATCAAGCAACGTCATGCCGAATTTCAGCTTTCTACGACCAGTAAAACGAAAAATCCCGTTTTTCCCGTTCCCGTGGGAATTTTGGATAGTCCTCTCTTAATGCTCTTCTACACTCCCCAAAGAACCTACCTACTTGCCAAATTTTAGCTTTCTACGACCAATAAAACGAAAAATCCCGTTTTTTCCCGTTCCCGTGGGAAATTTGGAAAGTCCTCTCTCAATGCTCCTCTACACTTCCCAAGCAACCTCATACCGAATTTCAGCTTTCTATGACCAGAAAAACGAAAAATCCCGTTTTTCCCGTTCCAGCGGGAATTTTGGATATTCCTCTCTTAATGCTCTTCTACACTCCCCAAGGAACCCACTTGCCAAATTTCAGCTTTTGACGACCAGTAAAACGAAAAAATCCCGTTTTTTTCCCGTTCCCGTGGGAATTTTGGAAAGTCTTCTCTCAATGCTCCTCTACACTCCCCAAGCAAACTCATGCCGAATTTCAGCTTTCTACGACCAGTAAAATGAAAAATCCCGTTTTTTCTTTATCCCGTGGGAATTTCTAAAAATCCTTAAAATACTTTTTCACTAATATAATTACCTACTTCAATGCCAAATTTGAAGAGTCTAGTATTTATAGTTCATAGGATTCCGTTGAAGTGAATATATAAATCCCGTTTTTTTTTATCCCGTGGGAATTTTGAAAAATCCTGAAATAAGTATATTAAATAATGTAATACCTATTTTTGTATAAAATTTGAAGAGTCTAGTTAGTATAGTTACTGAGATAGGGTCACTCGGAATCGAATATATAAATCCCGTTTTTTCCCGTTCCCGTGGGAATTTTGGAAATTCCTCTCACAATGCTCCTCTATACTCTCCAAGCATTTCATGCTGAATTTCAGCTTTCTACGACCAGTAAAAAGAAAAATCCTGTTTTTTCCTTATCCCGTGGGAATTTCCAAAAATCCTTAAAACAGTTTTTTATTATTATAATTACCTACTTCTATGCCAAATTTGAAGAGTCTAGTAATTATAGTTCATAGGATTCCGTTGAACTGAATATATAAATCCCGTTTATACCTTATCCCGTGGGAATTTTAATAAATCCTGAAATTGATGTTTTGATTATTGTAATACCTGCTTGTGTATGAAATTTGAAGAGTCTAGTTATTATAGTTACTGAGATACGGTCACTCGGAATCGAATCTATAAATCCCGTTTTTTCCCGTTCCCGTGGGAATTCCCAAAAAATTTTCCTTAGTTGATGCCTACATTGTATAAGGTATCTATGTGCAAAATTTCAAGTCTCCAGGTCCAGTGGTTTGGGCTGTGCGTTGATATATCAACAGTCAGTCAGTTTAGAATTTTATATATATAGATAGACTAGCTTTTGCCCGCGGCTTCGCTCGCGTGTACCATGAGTATTCCAAATAACCAAGATATCGAGCAAGTAAGCATACAGGCAAGAAAGCAAGCATGCAAGCATGCAAGCAAGCATGCAAGCAAGCATGCAAGCAGGACGCAAGCAAGCATGCAGGCACGCAAGCAAGCAAGCGTGCAAGAAAGCGTGCAAGCAAGCCCGACTAAACTTCAGGTAGATACAGTCCTTTACAGTAGTATTTCTTTATATACAATGTTTTTCACTAATTCGGAAGCGGGCACTAAAATAACCAGGCTTGTCAATAATATAAAACCTAGTTTTGAAATTTTAGCTTTCTTCAACCAGTAAAACGCAAAATCCCGTTTTTTCCCGTTCCCGTAAGATTTTCGGAAAATGCTTTCTTAATACTTCCCTACACTCTCCAAGGAACGCACTTGCCAAATTTCAGCTTTCTATAACCAGTAAAACGAAAAAATCCCGTTTTTCCCGTTCCCGTTTGAATTTTGGAAAGTCCTCTTAATGCTCCTCAACACTTCCCAAGCAACTTACATGCCGAATTTCAGCTTTCTATGACCAGTAAAGCGAAAAAACTCGTTTTTTCCCGTTCCCGTGGGAATTTAAGAAAGTTCTTTCTCAATGCTCCTCTAGTTCCTCTACACTCCCCAAGCAACCTATATGCCGAATTTCAGCTTTCTACAACCAGTAAAACGAAAAATCCCGTTTTTTCCCATTTCCGTGGGATTTTTGGAAAGTCCTCTCTCAATGCTCCTTAACACTCCCCAAGCAACCTACATACCGAATTTCAGCTTTCTACGACCAGTAAAACGAAAAATCCCGTTTTTTCCCGTTCCCGTGGGAATTTCGGAAAGTCCTCTCTCAATGCTCCTCTACACTCCCCAGCAACTTACATGCCGAATTTCAGCTTTCTACGACCAGTAAAACGAAAATTCCAGTTTTTTCCTGTTCCCGTGGGAATTTAGAAAAGTACTCTTTCAATGCTCTTCTACACTTCCCAAGCAACCTACTAGCCGAATTTCAGCTTTCTACGACCAGTAAAACGAAAAATCCCGTTTTTTCCTTATCCCGTGGGAATTTCCAAAAATCCTTAAAACAGTTTTTTACTATTATAATAACCTACTTTTCTGCTAAATTTGAAGAGTCTTGTAATTATAGTTCATAGGATTCCGTTGAACTGAATATATAAATCCTGTTTTTTCCTTATCCCGTGGGAATTTTGAAAAATCCTGAAGTTGATGTTTTAATTATTGTAATACCTACTTGTGTATCAAATTTGAAGAGTCTAGTTATTATAGTTACTGAGATACGGTCACTCGGAATCGAATCTATAAATCCCGTTTTTTCCCGTTCCCGTGGGAATTCCCAAAAATCTATCCTTAGTGGATGCCTACATTGTATAAGGTATCTATGTGCAAAATTTCAAGTCTCCAGGTCCAGTGGTTTGGGCTGTGCGTTGATATATCAACAGTCAGTCAGTTTAGAATTTTATATATATAGATAGACTAGCTTTTGCCCGCGGCTTCGCTCGCGTGTACCATGAGTATTTCAAATAACCAAGATATCGAGCAAGTAAGCATACAGGCAAGCAAGCAAGCATGCAAGCATGCAAGCAAGCATGCAAGCAAGCATGCAAGCAGGACGCAAGCAAGCATGCATGCACGCAAGCAAGCAAGCGTGCAAGAAAGCGTGCAAGCGAGCCCGACTAAACTTCAGGTAGATACGGTCCTTTACAGTATTTCTTTATATACAATGTTTTTCACTAATTCGGAAGCGGGCACTAAAATAACCAGGCTTGTCAATAATATAAAACCTAGTTTTGAAATTTTAGCTTTCTTCAACCAGTAAAACGCAAAATCCCGTTTTTTCCCGTTCCCGTAAGATTTTCGGAAAATGCTTTCTTAATGCTTCCCTACACTCTCAAAGGAACGCACTTGCCAAATTTCAGCTTTCTATGACCAGTAAAACGAAAAAATCCCGTTTTTCCCGTTCCCGTTTGAATTTTGGAAAGTCCTCTTAATGCTCCTCAACACTTCCCAAGCAACTTACATGCCGAATTTCATTTTTCTATGACTAGTAAAACGAAAAATCCCGTTTTTTCCCGTTCCCGTAGGAATTTTGGAAAATCCTCTCTTAATCCTCTTTTACACTCCCCAAGCAACCTATATGCCAAAGTTCAGCTTTCTACGGCCAGTAAAACGAAAAGTCCCGTTTTTTTCCCGTTCCCGTGGGATTTTTGGAAAGTCCTCTCTCAATGCTTTTCTACACTCTCAAAGCAACCTACATGCCGAATTTCAGCTATCTACAATCAGTAAAACGAAAAATCAAGTTTTTTCCCTTTCCCGTAGGAATTTTGGAAAGTCCTCTGTCAATCCTCTTTTACACTCCCCAAGCAACCTATATGCCGAAGTTCAGCTTTCTACGACCAGTAAAGCGAAAAAACCCGTTTTTTCCCGTTCCCGTGGGAATTTAAGAAAGTCCTTTCTCAATGCTCCTCTAGTTCCTCTACACTCCCCAAGCAACCTATATGCCGAATTTCAGCTTTCTACAACCAGTAAAACGAAAAATCCCGTTTTTTCCCATTTCCGTGGGATTTTTGGAAAGTCCTCTCTCAATGCTCCTTAACACTCCCCAAGCAACCTACATACCGAATTTCAGCTTTCTACGACCAGTAAAACGAAAAATCCCGTTTTTTCCCGTTCCCGTGGGAATTTCGGAAAGTCCTCTCTCAATGCTCCTCTACACTCCCCAGCAACTTACATGCCGAATTTCAGCTTTCTACGACCAGTAAAACAAAAAAACCCGTTTTTTCCCGTTCCCGTGGGAATTTTGGAAAGTCCTCGCTCAATACTCCTCTACACTCCCCAAGCAACGCACTTGCCAAATTTCAGCTTTACGACCAGTAAAACGAAAAATCCCGTTTTTTCCCGTTCCCGTGGTAAGTTTGGAAAGTCCTCCCTCAATGCTCCTCTACACTTCCCAAGCAAGCTACATGCCGAATTTCAGCTTTCTACGACCAGTAAAACGAAAATTCCCGTTTTTTCCTGTTCCCGTGGGAATTTAGGAAAGTACTCTTTCAATGCTCTTCTACACTTCCCAAGCAACCTACATGCCGAATTTCAGCTTTCTACGACCAGTAAAACGAAATATCCCGTTTTTTCCTTATCCCGTGGGAATTTCCGAAATTCCTTAAAACAATTTTTTACTATTATAATAAGCTACTTTTCTGCTAAATTTGAAGAGTCTAGTAATTATAGTTCATAGGATTCCGTTGAACTGAATATATAAATCCCGTTTTTTCCTTATCCCGTGGGAATTTTAAAAAATCCTGAAGTTGATGTTTTAATTATTGTTATACCTACTTGTGTATCAAATTTGAAGAGTCTAGTTATTATAGTTACTGAGATACGGTCACTCGGAATCAAATCTATAAATCCCGTTTTTTCCCGTTTCCGTGGGAATTCCCAAAAATCCTTCCTTAATGGATGCCTACATTAAAGAAGGTATCTATGTGCAAAATTTCAAGTCTCTAGGTCCAGTGGTTTGGGCTGTGCGTTGATATATCAACAGTCAGTCAGTCAGTTTAGAATTTTATATATATAGAAGACTAGCTTTTGCCCGCGGCTTCGCTCGCGTGTACCATAAGTATTCCAAAGAACCAAGATATCAAGCAAGCAAGCATACAGGTAAGCAAGAAAGAATGCACGCATGCAAGCAAGCATGCAAGCAAGATGCAAGCAAGATGCAAGCAAGCATGCAAGCACGCAAGCAAGCAAGCGTGCAAGAAAGCGTGCAAGTAAGCGTGCAAGCAAGCACGACTAAACTTCAGGTAGATACGGTCCTTTATAGTATTTCTTTGTATACAATGTTTTTCACTAATACGGAAGTGGGCACTAAAAATCTGAATAACCAGAAAGAATACAACTAAAGGTCTATACGTGCATATGATATTTAAGGAAACTTCCTATAACTCCTAACCGTTAAGGAGTTTAACCTTCCGTCATCAGCTCACGTGGATAACCTAAAAGAATACAACTATCGGTCTATACGTACCTATAATATTTGAAAAAATATCCTCAACTCTCCTAACCGTTAAGGAGTTTTACCTTCCATCATCAGCTCACCTGGATAACCTGAAAAAATACAACTATCGGTCTATACATACCTATAATATTTGAAAAAATATTCTCAACTCCTAACCGTTAAGGAGTTTTACCTTCCATCATCAGCTCATCAACATGAAATGATGTCTGTCTACCAGACGCAAACACTAAAATAGCTTGAGAAAATATATGAAAAACGTAATGCGTGCCTACAAAATTTGAAGGTTGCCCTCGATTTCCCTGAGATCCCGTCATCAGATCCTGATTTGGTGACAATGGGACCATCTCAGAAGTATATTATATTCTTTCGAATAAAAAAAGATTTTTTTAAATCGGTTCAAAATTGACCGAAAAATCGGTGAACATACCCACATAAAAAAATACATACAGTGGAATGCATAACCTCTTCCTTTTCTAAAGCCTGTTAAAGAGCCCTCTGTGGCCTACTTACAGTATAAACTTTTGAATTTTGAAATTTTACCTTTTTACAACCAGTAAAACGCAAAATCCCGTTTTTTCCCGTTACCGTAAGAATTCCGGGAAATGCTTTCGTAATGCTCATCTACACTCCCCAAGGAACCCACTTGCGAAATTTCAGCTTTCTACGACCAGTAAAAGGAAAAATCCCGTTTTTTCCCGTTCCCGTGGGAATTTCAGAAAGTCCTCTCTTAATGCTCCTTTACACTCCCCAAGCAACCTACATGCCGAATTTTAGCTTTCTACGACCAGTAAAACGAAACATCCCGTTTTTTCCTTATCCCGTGGGAATTTCCGAAAATCCTTAAAATTAAAACCTGAGTATAAGCCTGATGAAAACTACTCGAATGCTTTTACGGACCTATTATTACTTTCCCCTGTCCTGCGTTAGGTATAATTCAATGTTTTCTTACCTTCTGCGGAAACTTGAGTTGGAAGCGCTGTGTGCTAAGTACCTACTTAGCATTGATATTATTTATAGTATCTTTGTTAAGGTGTTGTGTGATCTAACCGTTAAGGAGTTACACCTTCCATCATCAGTTCATCTGAATTACCAGAAAGAATACAACTAAAGGTCGTTACGTGCATATGATATTTAAAGAAACTTCCTATAACTCCTAACCGTTAAGGAGTTTAACCTTCCGTCATCAGCTCACGTGGATAACCTAAAAGAATACAACTATCGGTCTATACGTACCTATAATATTTGAAAAAATATCCTCAACTCTCCTAACCGTTAAGGAGTTTTACCTTCCATCATCAGCTCATCAACATGAGATGATATCTACCAGACGCAAACACTTAAATAACTTAAGAAAATATATGAAAAACGTAATGCGTGCCTACAAAATTTGAGGGTTGCCCTCGATTTCCCTAAGATCCCGTCATCAGATCCTGATTTGGTGACAACGGAACCATCTCAGGAGTATATTATATTCTTTGGAATAAAAAAAGAATTTTTTAAATCAGTCCACAATTGACCGAGAAATCGGTGAATGAATCGGTGTAGGTATCTACATAAAAAAAATACATCAAATAGAATACATAACCTCCTCCTATTTTTGAAGTCGGTTAAAGAGCCCTTTGCGGCCTACTTACAGTATAAAGTTATAAATTTTGAAATATTTGCTTTGTACAACCAGTAAAACGAAAAATCCCATTTTTTCCCGTTCCCGTAAGAACTTTGAAAAGTCCTCTCTCAATGCTCCTTTACACTCCCCAAGCAACCTACATGCCGAATTTCAACTTTCTACGACCAGTAAAACGAAAAATCCTATTTTTTCCCGTTCCCGTGAGAATTCCCAAAAATCCTTCCTTAGTGGATGCCTACATTGTATAAGGTATCTATGTGCAAAATTTCATGTCTCTAGGTCCAGTGGTTTGGGCTGTGCGTTGATATATCAACAGTCAGTCAGTCAGTTTAGAATTTTATATATATAGAAGACTAGCTTTTGCCCGCGGCTTCGCTCGCGTGTTCCATGAGTATTCCAAAGAACTAAGATATCAAGCAAGCAAGCATGCACGCAAGCAAGCAAGCGTGCAAGAAAGCGTGCAAGTAAGCGTGCAAGCAACCGTGCAAACAAGCCCGACTAAACTTCAGGTAGATACGGTCCTTTACAGTATTTCTTTATACATATACAATGTTTTTCACTAATTCGGAAGCGGGCACTAAAATAACCAGGCTTGTTATTAATATAAAACCTATTATTACTTTCCCCTGTCCTGCATTGGGTATAATTCAATGTTTTCTTACCTTCTACGGAAACTTGAGTAACTGGAAGCGCTGTGTACCTACTTAGCATTAATATTAATCATATTATAGTATTTTGTAAAGGTGTTGTGTGACCAAACCGCTAAGGAGTTACACCTTCCATTATCAGCTCATCTGAATAACCAGAAAGAATACAACTAAAGATCTATACTTGCATATGATATTTAAAGAAACTTCCTATAACTCCTAACCGTTAAGGAGATTTGCCTTCCATCATCAGCTCATCAACATGAGATGATGTCTACCAGACGCAAACACTTAAATAGCTTGAAAAAATATATGAAAAACGTAATGCGTGCCTACAAAATTTGAGGGTTACCCTCGATTTCCTTGAGATCCCGTCATCAGAGGCCGTATTGTATAACGCTTCTGACGCTTGCCTTCGCTTTCACCGTCTTTTTCTGTCATCCTTTTATACCGTTTGACAGAAAGAAATAGTGATTGCGAAGGCAAGCGTCAGAAGCGTTAGACAATAAGCCTACTGATCCTGATTTGGTGACAATGGGATCAGGAGTATATTGTATTCTTTCGAATAAAAAAAATAATTTTTATAATCGGTCCACAACTGACCGAGAAATCGGTGAACATACCTACATAAAAAAAAACATTAAGTGGAATGCATAACTTCCTTTTTTTAAATCGGTTAAAGAGCCCTTTGTGGCCTACTTACAGTATAAACTTATGAATTTTGAAATTTTAGCTTTCTACAACCAGTAAAACGCAAAATCCCGTTTTTTCCTGTTCCCGTAAGAATTTCGGAAAATACTTTCTTAATACGGGGAAAGTTCTCTCTCAATGCTCCTCTACACTCCCCAAGCAACTCATGCCAAATGTCAGCTTTCTAGGACCAGTAAAACGAAAAATCCCGTTTTTTCCCGTTCACTTGGGAATTTCGCAAAGTCCTCTCTCAATGCTCCTCTACACTCCCCAAGCAACCTACATGCCAAATTTCAACTTTCTATGACCAGTTAAACGAAAAATCCCGTTTTTCCCGTTCCCGTTGGAATTTTGGAAAGTCGTCTCTTAATGCTCCTCTAAACTCCCTGAGCAACCTACATGCCGAATTTCAACTTTCTACGACCAGTAAGACGAAAAATCCCGTTTTTTCCCGTTCCCGTGGGAATTTTGGAAAGTCTTCTCTGAAGGCTCCTCTACACTCCCCAAGCAACCTACATGCCGAATTTTAGCTTTCTACGACCGGAAAACGAAAAATCTCGTTTTTTCCTTATCCCGTGGGAATTTCCGAAAATCCTTGAGACAGTTTTTTACTATTATAATTACCTACAGAAGTAGGTACTACTACTCTACTCTTCAAATTTGGCATAGAAATGCCAAATTTGAAAAGTCTAATAATTACAGTTCATAGGATTCCGTTGAACTGAATATATAAATCCCGTTTTTTTCCTTATCCCGTGGGAATTTTAAAAATCCTGAAATTAATGTTTTAACTAATATAATACCTACTTGTGTATCAAATTTGAAGAGTCTAGTTATTATAGTTACAGAGATACGGTCACTCGGAATGGAATATATAAATCCTGTTTTTTCCCGTTCCCGTGGAAATTTTGAAAGTCCTCTCTCAATGCTCCTCTACACTCCCCAAGCAACCTACATGCCGAATTTCAGCTTTCTACGACCAGAAAACGAAAAATCTCGTTTCTTCCTTATCCCGTGGGAATTTCCGAAAATCCTTGAAACAGTTTTTTACTATTATAATTACCTACTTCTATGCCAAATTTGAAGAGTCTAATAATTACAGTTCATAAGATTCCGTTGAACTGAATATATAAATCCCGTTTTTTTCCTTATCCCGTGGGAATTTTGAAAAATCCTGAAATTAATGTTTTGACTAATATAATACCTACTTGTGTATTAAATTTGAAGAGTCTAGTTATTATAGTTACAGAGATACGGTCACTCGGAATCGAATATATAAATCCCGTTTTTTCTTGTTCCCGTGGGAATTTTGGAAATTCCTCTCTCAAGGCTCCTCTACACTCTCCAAGCAACCTACATGCCGAATTTTAGCTTTCTACGACCAGTATAACGAAAAATCCGGTTTTTTCCTTATCCCGTGGGAATTTCCGAAAATCCTTAAAATTGTTTTGTACTATTATAATTACCTACTTCTAATTTGAAGAGTCAAGTAATTATAGTTCATAGGATTCCGTTGAACTGAATATATAAATCCCGTTTTTTTCCTTATCCCGTAGGAATTTTGAAAAATCCTGAAATTGATGTTTTAACTAATGTAATACCTACTTGTGTATCAAATTTGAAGAGTCTAGTTATTATAGTTACAGAGATACGGTCACTCGGAATCGAATATATAAATCTCGTTTTTTCCCGTTCCCGTGGGAATTCCCGAAAATCCTTCCTTAGTGGATGCCTACATTGTATAAGGAATCTATGTGCAAAATTTCAAGTCTCTAGGTCCAGTGGTTTGGGCTGTGCGTTGATATATCAACAGTCAGTCAGTTTAGAATTTTATATATATAGATTACTGTTATTACTTTTATTAAATTATATTTTACTAGTTTATGGTTTTACTCTGATTACGGTTTATGTTTAAGTTAAGTTTTATCTTCCGGAAACGGTTATATTCGCGGTTTTCCTTATTCCTTTATTCCGTGTAATTCAATAATTAGTTTTACTGGTTACGGTTTCACTAGGGATATGATCGGGTTATAATTTATTGTCCGACGCCGGTTTTTTACGATTTATTTTAAGTTTGTTTTAACGTTTTACGGTTTTTCTTCGTTTAGTAATAGTCGGTTTAATCTATGTTTACTAAATTGTGTTAGTTTAGTGTTTATACTACCTATATTTTAATCGTGACCAATTTGAGGGTAGTCCCTTATTTTGGCCGACCTGTGTTTTGATCGTATTTCTGGTGATAATTTTTAACTGTTTATTCTATGATAATTCATTTATTTTTACACGCTTTATGATATTTACATGCCGGTATATTAGTTGAAAATTTGTTTCTTTGTTATCTTAGTCGATTTATTATGATTCTCGTGTTTTTATAAGTTCTGTTTATGTTTGCCCTCGGGCTCTGATTGTATGGTTTACTCTAATCAACTTTTTACGATTTTATTCTAATTTTCCGTTTACGTTCGTTAACTTCTCATTTTATTGTGACATTTATATGATTACTAGCTTTTGCCCGCGGCTTCGCTCGCGTGTACCATGAGAATTCCAGAGAACCAAGATATCAAGCAAGCAAGTATACAGGCAAGCAAGCAAGCATGCAAGCAAGATTGCTTGCGTGACAATGGGACCATCTCAGGAGTATATTATATTCTTTCGAATAAAAAAATAATTTTTAAGATCGGTCCACAATTGACCGAGAAATCGGTGAACATACCTACATAAAAAAATACATAAAATGGAATGCATAACCTCCTCCTTTTTTGAAGTCGGTTAAAGAGCCCTTTGCGGCCTACTTACAGTATAAACTTATGAATTTTGAAATTTTATCTTACAACCAGTAAAACGCAAAATCCCGTTTTTTCCCGTTCCCGTAAGAATTTCGGAAAATACTTTCTTAATACGGGGAAAGTATGCTCCTCTACACTCCCCAAGCAACTCATGCCGAATTTCAGCTTTTTACGACCAGTAAAACGAAAAATCCTGTTTTTTCCCGTTCCCGTGGGAATTTCGGAAAGTCCTCTCTCAATGCGACTCTACACTCCCCAAGCAACCTCATGCGATATTTCAGCTTTCTACGAGCAGTAAAACGAAAAATCCCGTTTTTCCCGTTCCCGTGGGAATTTTGGATATTCCTCTCTTAATGCTCTTCTACACTCTCCAAGGAACCTACCTACTTGCCAAATTTCAGCTTTCTACGACCAGTAAAACGAAAAATCCCGTTTTTTCCCGTTCCCGTGGGAAATTTGGAAAGTCCTCTCTCAATGCTCCTCTACACTCCCCAAGCAACCTCATGCCGAATTTAAGCTTTCTACGACCAGAAAAGCGAAAAATCCCGTTTTTCCCGTTCCAGTAGGAATTTTGGATAGTTCTCTCTTAATGCTCTTCTACACTCTCCAAGGAACCCACTTGCCAAATTTCAGCTTTCTACGACCAGTAAAACGAAAAATCCCGTTTTTTCCCGTTCCCGTGGGAATTTTGGAAAGTCCTCTTTCAATGATCCTCTACACTCCCCAAGCAACCTCATGCCGAATTTCAGCTTTCTACGACCAGAAAACGAAAAATCTCGTTTTTTCCTTATCCCGTGGGAATTTCCGAAAATTCTTGAAATCATTTTTTACTATTATAATTACCTACTTCTATGTCAAATTTCAAGAGTCTAGTAATTACAGATTGTAGGATTCCGTTGAACTGAATATATAAATCCCGTTTTTTTTCTTATCCCGTGAGAATTTTGAAAAATCCTCAAATTAGTGTTTTGACTTATATAATACCTACTTGTGTATCAAATTTGAAGAGTCTAGTTATTATAGTTACAGAGATACGGTCACTCGGAATCGAATATATAAATCCCGTTTTTTTCCCGTTCTCGTGGGAATTTTGGAAATTCCTCTCTCTATGCTTCTCTACGCTCCTCAAGCAATCTACATGCCGAATTTCAGCTTTTTACGACCAGTAAAACGAAAAATCCCGTTATTTCCTTATCCCGTGGGAATTTCCAAAAATTCTTAAAACAGTTTTTTACTATTATAATTACCTACTTCTATGCCAAATTTGAGAAGTCTACTAATAATAGTTTATAGGTTTCCGTTGAACAAAATAATAAATCCCGTTTTTTCCTTATTCCGTGGGAATTTTGAAAAATCCTGAAATTAATGTTGTAACTAATATAATACCTACTTGTGTATCAAATTTGAAGAGTCTAGTTATTATAGTTACTGAGAAAGGGGCACTCGGAATCGAATATATAAATCCCGTTTTTTCCCGTTCCCGTGGGAATTTTGAAAATTCCTCTCTCAATGCTCCTCTATACTCCCCAAGCAAACTACATGCCGAATTTAAGCTTTCTACGACCAGTAAAACGAAAAATCCCGTTTTTTCCTTATCCCGTGGGAATTTCCAAAAATCCTTGAAATTTTTTTTACTATTATAATTACCTACTTCTATGCCAAATTTGAAAAGTCTAGTAATTATAGTTCATAGGATTCCGTTGAACTGAATATATAAATCCCGTTTTTTTCCTTATCCCGTAGGAATTTTGAAAAATCCTGAAATTGATGTTTTAACTAATGTAATACCTACTTGTGTATCAAATTTGAAGAGTCTAGTTATTATAGTTACAGAGATACGAGGCTCTACCATGAGTTACACTAGTTTGCAGTGACCGTACTCGCTAGCGACGGCGTAAATGATTTGTATGGAGAATTGTACTTCCGTAAGTGACCGCTAGAGGCGCTGTACACAATTCTCTATACAAATCATTTACGCCGTCGCTAACGAATACGGTCACTGTAAACAAGTGTAACTCATGGTAGAGGTACAGGTCACTCGGAATCGAATATATAAATCCCGTTTTTTCCCGTTCCCGTGGGAATTCCCGAAAATCCTTCCTTAGTGGATGCCTACATTGTATAAGGAATCTATGTGCAAAATTTCAAGTCTCTAGGTCTAGTGGTCTGGGCTGTGCGTTGATATATCAACAGTCAGTCACTCAGTCAGTCAGTCAGTTTAGAATTTTATATATATAGATTTTCGTGTTTTAACTGTTCTAGTATGATATTGTTCAATTCTAGCTGTGTTAATTACTCGATAGATGGCAGCACAGGTAAAATTAAATCGCACAAGTTTTGTTTCTCTCAATGTCTATATAAGATCTAGTTGATGTTGTTTTGACCTCTTCTTCTATCACTCGCAAGTAATAATATTAAAAACGTATAGAAAAGTATATCGTCTTCTCTTTCATCCATCCCAAGAGTGAAACGGCCGAACATTATGGTCCAATCGAACCGGGTAATTAATAGTGTTGTGTAGTCGCACGGTCGACTCGGTAGTAGTGTAAAGGTAAACACAGTGTGCGTGGTGTCTAGCGGGTCGTACTAACAATTAGCGGTGAGCGAGCACAGTGTCATTAGCAGGAAAACTGTAAGTACGTTATTATTGTAAACACGGTAGTTCTTATAAAAAGTTAAAAGTGACTGATATTAGAATTGTTCGAACTAGGAATAATTATAATGTGAACTTAGTATTCCGACAGTGAAAAAATCCGTTTATAACGTACTTATTGCAATGGTTGTGCTTTTAGAACAGTGAACTTTTATCGAATAGTTAATAAGTGCTCGCTCATTTGGGACTCTGGTTATAATTAATAGATAATAATACGAGTGAAGTAAACATTTCTACTATTCAATAATCGGCGTAAAGGGAACTTTTAGTTACGTTCAAATTGATTAATTTTGAACTTAATTCAAGTGCGTGCTTATATACCGTGGAAAATGGAGGCTAGCAGCTATATTAAACTGCAAATTGACATTCAAGATAAAATATATAAGGCACAAATTAATTTCAAGAAGACGCCGAAACAGCGAATAACGGTTACTTATTTGGAAACGAGGTTGGAACTTTTAGATGACTATTGGAAACAGTTTCAGGAAAATCATCGAAATATTTTAATTGATTCGGATAAAGTAACCGATAGCTATTTGGAAGGGGATGTTTACAACACCGTAGAAGAAAAATACGTCGAGTATAAATGCGAATTAAAGGAAGCGTTGGCTAAAATCAACCCAGTGAAAATCCAATTGGCGACCGGCTTGCAAAGTTGCTACAGCAGTAACGAATCCAGTGCGGTCAAATTACCTAAAATAATTTTGCCAATATTTACAGGCAAATATATGGAATGGCCCACATTTAATGATTTATTCGAATCACTGATACATAATAATTCATCTTTAGCAGCAGTGCAGAAATTACATTATCTTAAAAGCCATTTATCAGGCGAAGCAGAACAGTTACTGAGGCATATACCAATTACGGATGCGAACTATGAACAGTGCTGGCTGCAGCTGAAGAAGAGGTACAACAATACGCGGTATATCGCGTCCTGTATCCTCAGCAGGTTAGTGGGACAAAGGGAATTGACCACAGAATCAGCAAACGGAGTTAAACAACTGTTGGACACAACGAGCGAATGTTTAAGTGCTATTAAAAGTATAAACATAGACGTTTCAACATGGGACATTCTTGTTATCCATCTGGTTGCCCAGAAGCTAGATCATGAATCCAGGAAACAATGGGAGCAGAGAATTAGTGACTATTCTGATCAGTTACCGAAATACAGTGAGTTTTCTGCATTTTTAGAATCCAGATTTCGGTCGTTAGAATTTTTAGATCCGAAGGAAAAAAGAGAAGCCAGAGCCCGAGAAAATGTAGAACAACCAAAGGTGTTTCACGTCACTAAATCTGTATCCTGTCCATTTTGCTCAGAGGCTCATTTGTTATACCAGTGCAAAGGTTTTAGTCACGAAATTGTTCAAAGTCGACGAGAATTCATAGAAAGGAAGAAACTTTGTTTTAATTGCTTTGGAGCCAACCATTCTGCAATACAATGCAAACGACAGACATCATGTAGAAGATGCGGCCAACGCCATCACTCCTTGCTGCACCCAGACGGCAATCATCCAGCCCAGGCACAGCCTAAGCAGGCTGAAATCGAGCGACGAGCGAATAACCACGAGCAGGGAGAAGCGGGATCTAGTCGTATAGTTAATCATTTTTCAAAGGGATCAGTAATGTCAACTGGTCAAGTAATGTTAGCCACTGCTTTAGTTAAGGTAGAAAGTAAGAATAACTGTCATACGTTTAGAGCATTGCTGGACCAGGGTTCTCAGGCCTCATTTATTACGGAGCACGCAGTTCAGTTACTGCAGCTTCACAAACTACCAGTTAGAGGTATTGTATCGGGTTTAGGAGGAGATAAAAGCTCGTTGTCTGTAAAGTATATGGTTCGATTTAAATTACAGTCCATTTGTAGCTCTTTTAGTTGCTGTATCCAAGCTTATATATTGAATCGACTCACATCCACTCTTCCTTCACAGCGAATTGACATAGAGGACTGGCCCGAGTTGACAAAGTTGACCTTGGCGGATCCAGAGTATGGTACGCCGAGTAACGTGGACATGTTGCTGGGCGCTGAGGTTTATGGGCAGATCTTATCAGACGGTATTGTGCGAAGTCCACTGGGTGAGGCGGGTCGTAGGAGAAACAAGTAAACAACGTGATTGCCGACAAAAGACTAACTTTATTGAAAAGAAACTTAAATTATATTACATAAAAATAGCAAGACTGCACTTTTAACAGTTAACTCCTTACATCTCCCACGGAGAAGAGAAAAAAAAATAACATCAGTGTATATTTTTTTTTTCATAATGGTAAACAGTATAACTTAGTTCTATTCTTATGCACTAACATTGATTTTCCATCAATATTTATCTCTACATTTGGTGAAAGATCTTTCACAACTTTATATGGGCCCATGTATAACTTATCTAACTTATTACCTACTTCATTTTTAATTAAAATTAAATCATTAGGCTTATACATAACAGGATTCTTACTTTCATCGTATTTTTCCTTTCTTTTAATTTTTGATTTAATCAAGTTGTCCTTAGCTTCCTTTTGAGACAGTTGGATTCTATACTTTAGCTCTTTCGGATAACTATCGTGATTATATAAAGGTTCTACCATGTTATCATTTAAGTTACTAGGAAGAATACATCTCCTACCATATACAAGTTCGAATGGTGTAAATTTAGTTTCAGTATGAACTGAGGTATTAAACGAAAAACACCAGAACGGTAGCCAAGAACTCCATGTCTCGGGGTGATTTTCTGTTTGTATGCGTAAGAAAGCAACCAAATGCTTGTGCGTGTTTTCCAACGCACCTAGACTCTGGTGGTGATAGGCTGTAGAGTTTAACTGATCTATGTGTAAGAGTTTACTTACCTCTTTGAATGTTGATGAAAGAAACTCCGTACCTCTGTCTGTTGCTATTCGTTTCGGAATGCCATATCTGAGAATAAAATTATTAACAAATTTTCGTGCGACTTCTTCACTTTTCTTTGAAATCAATGGATATGCTTCGACGTATTTGCTTAATTCGCATTGGATTGTAAGTATATAAGAAAAATTACTATCATCGCTTTCCAATGGACCAACTAAATCTAAAAATATTTTCTCAAAGGCATAACTAGCGGTGGTTGTGACCACCATTGGCTCTTTTATTGGAATGGAATATTTATGTTTCTGACATTTGTCACACTTACGTACAAAATTTCTAATCTCTTCCTCCATTCCTGGCCAAAAATAATATTTTTTCACGTTATTACACATTCTTCTCATACCTGCATGACCACTAGAGGGTAAAATATGGAAATCATTTAAAATTACTTTTCTTTGATCTTTGTCATTTATACGAATAACATCCTTTAAAATACACAAATTTAATTTTGTTTTGCAGTTAGGTTTTTTAAATTCTTGCATTAATTTCTCTACAAATATATTATTATTATTATTCTTATTCTTTGTTATATAAATTACGTCGACGTTTATTTGTCTACAAAAATTATCTAGCTCTTTCACAAATTCGCCTGGCGATAGTTGCGATGAAGAATCTAAATATTTAATAAATATGGTATTTTTCGTAGACTCGTAGAGAAAAAAGTATTTTCTATGTAATCTGTCGTTCGTTTATGTTTTATTGCTAATTCTGGTTTACTTATAAATTTCAACTCTACGGACTCTTTCGGCTTACAATGTGTTTCCACGATTTTCGGTTGATCAGGCCGATCATCTGAGGAATCATTGGTTAGGCTAGAAGTCATTGGTTGACAACATGTTTTCTTAAATTGCGATCGCGTTACAACATTTATTTGCTCGTGTAATTCTTTTAACTCTTTACTTGTTACAATAACCCTCGACAAAGCGTCAGCCGGTGCGTTATCCGTGCCCTTAACATATTCTACTTTAAAATCGTATTCCTCGAGCGCTAGTCTAAATTTCAGCAAACGACTCGATGGATCGCGCATACCAAATAAATAAACTAATGGTTTATGATCCGTCCGAATAATAAATGTACGCCCATATAAATAAGGTCTGAAATGCTTTGTGGCCCAAACAATTGCGAGAAGCTCCTTTTCTATGGTTGGGTAATTTTTTTCAGCTTTATTTAAAGTTCTACTACCGAAAGCTACTGGTCTGTTATCACCATTACTCAAAACAGCTCCTAGTGCGTAACCTGATGCGTCAGTTTGAACTATGAATGTATTTTGTTCTGATAAATCCGGATATTGTAAAACAGGTGAAGATGAAATTTTTTCTTTGAGTTTTTCAAAAGAAGTTTGGCAATTGTCGTCCCACAAAAATGGTATATTTTTTCGCGATAAATGATTTAAGGGTACTGCCATTTCCGCAAAGTTACGTATGAACTTTCTATAATAGTTTGCGAAAGCTACAAATCTTTTTACTTCCTCAGAATTAGTCGGAGTCGGATAATTTTTAATTGCAGTAATCTTTTCTGGGTCGGGTTACACACCATCGCTTGATACTACGTGACCTATATATAATAACTCTTTTTTTAAGAACTCGCACTTGTTGGGATTTAACTTTAAATTAACTTTACGTAATCTTCTAAAAACTTCCATTAAATTTTGGTTATGGTTATCTAGATTTTTCCAAAAACTATCAAGTCATCCAAGTAAATTAGACATTTCTCGTAAGTTAAACCAGACATAGCTAAATTCATCATCCTTGAAAATGAATTGGGACTGGTTTTTAGACCCATAGGCATTCGAGTCATCTGGTATTGTCCTGACGCGAAAGCAGTATACTTCCTACTATTTAAGTCAAGGTCACATTGATAATATCCGTTAGCTAAATCTAAGTGTGTAAAATAAATACAGCCTGACAGAGAATCTATTATTTCAGTTATGTTTGGTAGTGGAAATTTGTCATCTTGAATGCTGTTGTTTAATTTTCGGTAATCTATAACTACGCGCCATTTTTTGTCACTGTTTTACTAGATTTTTTAGGAACGATTAAAAGTGGACTAGACCATTCACTCGAACATTTTTCTATAATTCCGTCTTGTAACATTTTTTCTAATTCTGTTTTTATTAAATCTGTCTGAGCATGTGGTAGTCTATAAGGTTTCGTATAGATGGGACTAGTGTCACTTTTTAATGTTATAGTATGTTTGTAAATGTCAGTTGTGGTAAGTTTATCTCCCGGTAAATAAAAAATATCTGAGAATTTGGCACATAAGTTTTCTATGGATATTTGTTCCTCTTTGTTTAGTTTTTCTAAATTTAAATGTGAAAATAAATTCTTTACACGATCCGCACTCACGGTGTTACATTTTTCAAAAGTACAAATATTATAATCACTCGCTTTTCGTATAATTAGTTTTAAATCTTCTAGTTTTATTTCTTTTTCGGTTGCATTTAGTATTCGTATCGGGAGTTGACCCTTAACTGGACTAACAAGACAGCTAGCTAAAAAGATGCCTTCTTGTGATTCTGCTGAACATACTATACAATCCTCGCTTAAGTCTGTAGTTATGAAATGCACTGATTCTGTCCTAGGCGGGAGTATAAAATATCTTCTGTTATCTTGTAAAGGTAATCGCACGGTCTCATTGTTACTAGATATTAACGTTAACGTTCTAAGTTGTAAATTAATCAAAGCTTGATATTTTAGAAGAAAATCTTGACCTATAATTCCATCGCATTGGCATGGCAAGTTTTCAAAAATATAGAACTTATGTTTAAATATCTGTTCACATTCTGTTAATTCTACGTAAGCATATCCAATGGCTTGAGTCGTTCCGCCTATTCCATTAATAATTAATTCATGTTTATAAATCGGTATATCGAGTTTCAAAGCGTTCGCCAACTTCAAAGCGCATATCGATGCACCGGTATCAACTAACCATTTTTGCCTTTTACCTTGAACACCAAAAGTAACAAAACATGTATTATTGCTTGCAAATATGAATTCTTTATTCACGAAAAAACTGATTTGGCGTTGGAACTTCTGTTTCATCTCCTTCATTTAAAAAAATTCGTTCTCTGCGATATCCATTGTTTCCACGAAAAGTATTGGACTTACCTCTGTTTCCGTGGCCTCCTCTTCCACTTGGTGCTCGGTAGCCACCTCTGTTAGGTGCTCTGGATGCGTTGTATGGATGCCGCTGATACTGGTACTGAGACGCTCTGGGGGTTTGAGGCTGGTAGTGCTGTAGACCCCTGTAAGGCCGGCGTCCTCGAAGGAACCCTCTACTGAAATTATTATAATGATTAAAAGTCAGTACGTCACCCGATGTCTTGCCAAGGCCGTTTCCTCGTCCTTTGCTCCTTGCACTGCTTCTTGAAGGGACTTGTAGTCGCGTGCTGCAATAATGGTGCTGATTCGACGATTGCGCAATCCATCCGCGAATCTTTTTACTGCCTGTTTCTCATTCAAAGTTTTTAAGATGTTGAACGTATTGGAATCTCCGTCTGATTGCGCGATCGTCAAGTCTACAAACATATTTGACAATTGTTGACCAAAATCTTCAATTGAGGTATCCCCTTGCTTAAGTGTCTGCATCTTATTTTGAATTGCAGTGGCTGATTTTTTAGGCAACAATTGTTTTTTCATAGCTTTAAGTAAATCAGTTGTAGTTGCGTAAGAAGACTCTAATTTTAATTTTCCTACCTGATTGAGTCTATTTTTCAAAACAAAATTAATTAGGCTTTGTTTCGAGTCAGCCTTCAGCGTGGAATCATAATATTCTACCGCATCAATAAGTTCCTTAGTAACAACTTCGTTGTTAGTCATAGATGGTATTAAGGAAAGTGCAATTTTTAAGTCAAACTCTGCCATTTTGGAGTTTTTCGTATTTTCAAGGCCGTCAATATTCGAACTTGTATATGATTTAGAACAAATGTCCTTTATTTGTGTATATATAATCTTTATATTTTCACAATGCCCTTGAAGGTCTAATAAACTTTGACCCTTAATTTCTTTACTTTCAATTTCTCTATTCAATACTGCGCTTAATTCAAGATACTCATTATATGCTATAGTAGCTTCTTCTAATTTTTCGTTAAGTATTTCGGGCTTTCTTCTATCATAACTAAGTTTTACAATATAATCCTTAATAGTTTTTAAATTATGAAATATTTCTGATAGTTTACTTAACATATAAGAACAACTTTATTTTTATCATTTTTCTTAACGTAAAATTAGAAACATTTAGTACACATAAACAAATGTTTTAAATCATTGATTATACTATAACTATTACATTATCAATTAGAGAACTCCACTACAGAGAATAAAGTAGAAAACTTACATTTAAACGTGTTATAGCATAAAGCGCGCATACCTATAGGCCAAACGCGTTTTAGAAAACCATCACTCACCACTACTATATATTTTTTTTAAGTTTTAACATCACTCGCGCACTTTCTTTACCGCACTTTTATCGCAAACGGACGAAATATTCTGCTGCTGCTCACTCGCCTACTTCGGCATCGCGGATCCTGTTGGATTGGAAGAGCCACAGGCTCCACAGTTGCGGCTGTAAACTTCGCGCTGGTCTCGGTTGAAGGAGCGGCGTAGGTTGTATCGCACAATCAAGTCGGTTGACCATTTATTATGGCATTTCTTGTACAGCTTGTAGCAGACGTACAACAACCCGAGAGCCAAAAATGCACAAATTATTATCGTAATAATGCTTATTGTTGACAGGTGGTATCTCATCTCTTGTAGCATTGAATCGTTGCTTCCCACGGCATTTTGGGTGATGAACACATCTTCCTTTTCCACTTTTGAGTTACACATTTTACGTGGCAATTATAATCGAAAGTACTTAATAAAACGAGTGCCGGAACTATTGTCGCAAAAGTTCAAAGTAACTTGATATTATACACGCGGCACGATCGGCCGAACCCGACACCCATCCTGGCAAGGTCGCCATGTGAGGCGGGTCGTAGGAGAAACAAGTAAACAACGTGATTGCCGACAAAAGACTAACTTTATTGAAAAGAAACTTAAATTATATTACATAAAAATAGCAAGACTGCACTTTTAACAGTTAACTCCTTACAGTACACTGACGGCCCAGAATACCGTACTTGGTTGGATTCTCTCCGGAAGAGTTCAAGTAAGTAACTACTGCGATAACATTATTAGCACCCATATTCTGGACAGTTCCGTAAACGATTTGCTCCGCCAATTTTGGGAATTAGAAACTGATCGTCCTTGTACCTTGTTATCCAAGGAAGACCAAGCTTGCGAGAGTCATTATGAATCCACTACAACTAGGGACAGCACAGGTCGCTATATTGTTAGTCTACCATTTCGAGACGAAGACCCACTGTGTCAATATGGTGATTCTCGAAAGGTTACTTTGAGAAGATTTAATTTATTAGAGAAAAAACTAGATAAAATTCCACATCTAAAGCAAGAGTATAGTAAAGTCGTGAACGAATATTTGTCCATGCACCACATGGAAGTTATTGAAGACGAGCAGGAGGCAAGTAAACCTGGTTGTGTTTATATGCCTCATCACGCGGTTGTTCGTGAGGATAAGAGAACAACGAAGGTTCGAGTCGTCTTCGACGCTTCGTGTAAAGGGGTAAATGGTAGATCACTTAACGATGATCTGTTAGTAGGTCCACGGCTACAACCCGAGCTCCGTCATATCATAATGCGATGGCGTGTTCATCCGATTTGTTTTGTAGCCGACATCATTAAAATGTACCGGCAGGTAAAAGTAGTAGAAAAAGACACGGACTTTCAACGTTTATTGTGGAGAGAGAGTCCGAACGAAGAGGTAAAGGATTATAGGATGTTGCGTGTAACCTTTGGGGTATCTTCTGCTCCCTATCTTGCAGTCAAAAGTTTGCAGCAAGTTGCGAGAGATGACGGTAACCAATATCCATTGGCTGCAGAGAGGGTGCTGAAAAATTTCTATATGGATGATTATATGAGTGGTTGCGAAACAGAAGATGATGCCATAAAGATTTATACCGAAACAGTTGGGTTGTTAGGCAAAGCAGGATTTGAACTGCAAAAGTGGGCTAGCAACAGTAAAAAATTAATGAATGAAATTTACCAAATTCCTGCAGGTAACGGTAGTAAATTAATTAAAGTCGACGACGTCATTAAAATTTTAGGTCTAGCTTGGAATATGCATACTGATTCCTTTCAGTATACTGTTAACTTGCCTTCAGAGATGGGTCGCGTCACCAAGAGGACAATCCTATCCGACATTTCCCGCCTTTTTGATCCACTCGGTTGGATTGCTCCTGTGATCATTCTGGCAAAAATATTTATGCAAAAGCTTTGGCTTTCAGGACTTTCTTGGGATGAAGAAGTCACCCCCGCTCTTCTTAACGAGTGGAATACGTTCAGGCAAGAATTGACAACACTCAACGAGTTCGTCGTGCCTAGATGGATTGGCGTGAGCAGTGACGTCAGTGGTATGGAACTGCATGGATTCAGCGACGCCTCCAACGACGCTTTCTCAGCCGTTGTTTATCTACGAGTGGTAGACAATGAAGGTAACATTATTGTTAATTTATTAACTGCGAGGACCAAAGTAGCCCCCATTAAGCAAATCTCTATACCTCGTTTGGAGCTTTGTGGCGCTGTACTTTTGGCGAAACTGCTGGCAGAGATTTCTGACGTTCTGTCTATACCAAAGGCGTGTTGTCGAGCATGGACAGATTCCACCATCGTCTTGGCCTGGCTCAGGGGTCAGCCGAACAGATGGACTACCTTTGTAGCCAATCGTGTTGCAGAAATACTGTCAATACTCAACCACGATCAGTGGTCACACGTGGAATCAAGTCAGAATCCAGCCGATTGTGCGTCACGGGGCCTAAAACCACAATATTTTATTCAATTTGAGCTGTGGGCCCAGGGTCCCAGTTGGCTACGCCAATCAAACTATAACTGTCCAAATGTTGAGTTATTATCCACGGATGTAGAAGCTAAACAAATTAAGGTTCATTTATCCACAGCTGCATCCTCCTCTGGAGATTCAGAAGAGTTCAACATTTGGACAAAATTTTCGTCGTTAGGGAAAACAATAAGAGTTGTCGCCTATTGCTTCCGATTCGTTAGAAGGATAAGGCACGAGGACTTGCCTTCTTATCTAACTACTAAAGAATTAGATAATGCCTTAAAAGTAGGTATAAGAGCTTGTCAATTGTCAGCGTTTCCGCTTGAGTTAGATCAGCTGACGAAGTCCAAACCGCTGCTTCGCAATAGTAGACTACTGTCCTTGTGCCCTATATTGGACGATGATGGAATTATGCGGTCTCGTGGACGAATTCAGCAAAGCAGCTTAGGATACAATATAAAGCATCCTATTATATTGCCTAGTGATCATAATCTGTCCAAGTTAGTAGTAATTGACGCTCATGTCAAGACTCTTCACGGTGGTCCTCAATTAATGTTAAATTACATAAGATCCAAATATTGGATTGTGCATATCCAAGGGTTAATAAGGCAGATTTTAAAGAAGTGTGTTAAATGTGTACAATACAGTTTAACTAAAACCAACCCTTTTATGGCGGACTTACCAAGTTTCAGAGTGACAGTAGCTCGACCATTTCACCGCAGTGGCGTCGACTACGCTGGTCCTATTAATATAAGAATATCCAAGGGCAGAGGTTGCAAAACTTACAAGGGCTATATCGCACTTTTTGTTTGTATGGTGACGCGTTGCATCCATCTAGAAGCTGTAAGTTCTTTGACTACTGAAGGATTCTTGGCAGCATTTTGACTGTTTGTGGCTCGACGTGTTCATTGCAGCGAAATCTGGAGCGATAATGGGACCAATTTCGTCGGCGCCGCTAGGGAATTGCAGGTTCTTTTCAGGAAAGGTGAATCCTGTGTTATGAATGAGGTGGCGGCGGCACTGGCAAATGCTTGCACGGAATGGCACTTTATAGCACCACGAGCGGCTAATTTTGGTGGTATTTGGGAATCCGGCGTGAAATCTACGAGGTACCACCTGAAACGTGTCCTGGATGGCACCACACTGACATTTGAAGAGTTGTCCACAGTCTTGGTGCAAATTGAGGCTTGTCTCAATTCGCGACCGATGTATCGAATGCCATCAACAGAAACCAACGCAGTTCCTCTCACACCCGGTCACTTCCTCATTGGTGAGCCCCTGGTAACTCCCCCTGATGGCAGTTACGAAAATTGCGTTATCAGTCCGTTACACAGATGGCAGTTGACCCAGAAACTGATGCAACAGTTCTGGCGCAAATGGTCTCGGGAGTATTTGACGACCCTCTATCAGAGGTACAAATGGACTAAAATCACCCCCGAGCCAAAGGTAGGTGACGTAGTACTAGTCAAGGAGGATGATCTCCCACCCTCCAAATGGTTGTTTGGGTTAATAGAGGAAAAGCACCCTGGTCCAGATAATATAACTAGAGTAGTTAATTTAAGGTGTAAGAATACGAAGCTTGTAAGACCTGTCTCAAAATCTATATATATAAAATTCTAAACTGACTGACTGTTGATATATCAACGCACAGCCCAAACCACTGGACCTAGAGACTTGAAATTTTGCACATAGATTCCTTTTACAATGTAGGCATCCACTAAGGAAGGATTTTCGGGAATTCCCACGGGAACGGGAAAAAACGGGATTTATATATTCGATTCCGAGTGACCGTATCTCTGTAACTATAATAACTAGACTCTTCAAATTTGATACACAAGTAGGTATTATATTAGTTAAAACATCATTTTCAGGATTTTTCAAAATTCCTACGGGATAAGGAAATAAACGGGATTTATATATTCAGTTCAACGGAATCCTATGAACTATAATTACTAGACTCTTCAAATTTGGCATAGAAGTAGGTAATTATAAAAGTAAAAAACAATTTTAAGGATTTAAGGAAATTCCCACGGGATAAGGAAAAAACGGGATTTTTCGTTTTACTGGTCGTAGAAAGCTAAAATTCGGCATGTAGGTTGCTTGGGGAGCGTAGAGGAGCATTGAAAGAGGAATTTCCAAAATTCCCACGGGAACGGGAAAAAACGGGATTTATATATTCGATTCCGGGTGACCGTATCTCTGTTACTATAATAACTAGACTCTTCGAATTTGATACACAAGTAGGTATTATATTAGTTAAAACATTTATTTCAGGATTTTTCAAAATTCCCACGGGATAAGGAAAAAAACGGGATTTATATATTCAGTTCAACGGAATCCTATGAACTGTAATTATTAGACTCTTCAAATTTGGCATATAAGTAGGTAATTATAATAGTAAAAAATTATTTCAAGGATTTTCGGAAATTCCCACGGGATAAGGAAAAAACGAGATTTTTCATTTTCTGGTCGTAGAAAGCTGAAATTCGGCATGTAGGTTGCTTGGGGAGTGTAGAGTAGCTTTGAGAGAGGACTTTCCAAAATTCCCACGGGAACGGGAAAAAACGGGATTTTTCGTTTTACTCGTCGTAGAAAGCTGAAATTTGGCAAGTAGGTAGGTTCCTAGGGGAGTGTAGAAGAGCATTAAGAGAGGACTGTCCAAAGTTCCTACGGGAACGGGAAAAACGGGATTTTTCATTTTTCTGGTCGTAGAAAGCTGAAATTCGGCATGAGGTTGCTTGGGGAGTGTAGAGGAGCATTGAGAGAGGACTTTCCAAAATTCCCACGGGAACGTGAAAAAACGGAATTTTTCGTTTTACTGGTCGTAGATAGTTGAAATTCGGCATGTAGGTTGCTTGGGGAGTGTAGAGGAGCATTGAGAGAGGACTTTTCAAAATTCCAAGGGAACGGGAATAAACGGGATTTTTCGTTTTACTGGTCGTAAAAAGCTGAAATTCGGCATGAGGTTGCTTGGGGAGTGTAGAGGAGCATTGAGAGAAGACTTTTCAAAATTCCCACGGGAACGGGAAAAACGGGATTTTTCATTTTACTGGTCGTAGAAAAATGAAATTCGGCATGTAGGTTGCTTGGGGAGTGTAGAGGAGCATTGAGAGAGGACTTTCCAAAATTCCAACGGGAACGGGAAAAAACGGGATTTTTCGTTTTACTCGTCGTAGAAAGCTGAAATTTGGCAAGTAGGTAGGTTCCTAGGGGAGTGTAGAAGAGCATTAAGAGAGGACTGTCCAAAAATCCTACGGGAACGGGAAAAACGGGATTTTTCATTTTTCTGGTCGTAGAAAGCTGAAATTCGGCATGAGGTTGCTTGGGGAGTGTAGAGGAGCATTGAGAGAGGACTTTCCAAAATTCCCACGGGAACGTGAAAAAACGGGATTTTTCGTTTTACTGGTCGTAGAAAGTTGAAATTCGGCATATAGGTTGCTTGGGGAGTGTAGAGAGGCATTGAGAGAGGACTTTTCAAATTTCCCACGGGAACGGGAATAAACGGGATTTTTCGTTTTACTGGTCGTAGAAAGCTGAAATTCGGCATGAGGTTGTTTGGGAAGTGTAGAGGAGCATTGAGAGAGGACTTTCCAAAATTCCCACGGGAACGTGAAAAAACGGGATTTTTCGTTTTACTGGTCGTAGAAAGCTGAAATTCGGCATGTAGGTTTCTTGCGAAGTGTAGAGAGCGTTAAGAGAGGACTATTCAAAGTTCCCACGGGAACGGGAAAAAACGAGATTTTTCGTTTTACTGGTCGTAGAAAGCTGAAATTCGGCATAAGGTTGTTTGGGGAGTGTAGAGGTGCATTGAGACAGGACTTTCCGAAATTCCCACAGGAACGGGAAAAAACGAGATTTTTCGTTTTTCTGGTCGTAGAAAGCTGAAATCCGGCATGAGGTTGCTTGGGAAGTGTAGAGGAGCATTGAGAGAGGACTATCCAAAATTCCCACGGGAACGGGAAAAATGGGATTTTTCGTTTTACTGGTCGTAGAAAGCTGAAATTTGGCATGAGGTTGCATGGGGAGTGTAGAGGAGCATTGAGAGAGGACTATCCAAAATTCCCACGGGAACGGGAAAAACGGGATTTTTCGTTTTACTGGTCGTAGAAAGCTGAAATTCGGCATGAGGTTGCTTGGGGAGTCTAGAGGAGCATTGAGAGAGGACTTTCCAAATTCACACGGGAACGGGAAAAAACGAGATTTTTCGTTTTACTGGTCGTAGAAAGCTGAAATTCGGCATAAGGTTGTTTGGGGAGTGTAGAGGTGCATTGAGAGAGGACTTTCCGAAATTCCCACAGGAACGGGAAAAAACGGGATTTTTCGTTTTACTGGTCGTAGAAAGCTGAAATTCAGCATGAGGTTGCTTGGGGAGTCTAGAGGAGCATTGAGAGAGGACTTTTCAAAAGGACTTTTTATAAGGAAGTTAGGAAAAAAACAATAAAATAAAATAAAAAATGACAAAGACAAAAAAATAATGACAGAAGACAACATTGAATCCAGCCAGGGAGGCTTTATCCCTTGTTTATTTGATTCGCTATTAGCAATTCTTTAACTTTTGATTTGAATGTCGGTTGGGACATACTTTTACGAAGTGGTGGCGGCAGATCATTCCATATCTTTGCTGCCGAAAATTTAAACCCACCCCTTGTGCCTTTTGCCTTGTGCTTGGGTAGTATAGCCTTGTCAGTAAGCTTGCTTCTTGTGTTCCATTTGTGTGAGCTTAGATCTTTGATTAGAACCAGTTTATCAAACAAGTATACTGGCCTCCTCGTGTGGAATATTTTGTGAACGAATGACGCCAAATGTAGCTCCCTTCGGCCCGACATCCTCAATATTCGCTTTTCGTTTAAGTAGGGTGTTATACGTTCTCTCCTTGGTATTTTATAGCAAAACCTCATGCACGCGTTCTGAACTCGTTGAATAGCTTGCGCTGTTTTGGCAAATATCCGAGGTCCGTACACCGTGTCGCAGTAGTTGAAGTGGGAAAGTATCAAAGCCTCTGTCAGCATTAATTTCACTTTTTCTGAAAGATAGTCTCTTAGTCCATATAGTACTTTAAGGCGATAAAAAGCATTCCTGATTTTTGAATTAATGTGGTCAACATATCTCATCTCGCCATCCATCAACAGGCCAAGGTTCCTCGCTGTTTCCGATCGTTCAATGTTCAGATCATTGACTTTCACGTTAGGATTAAAACGCATGATATTCCTACGTTGATTTTTTGTGCCCATTATGAGATACTTAGTTTTACCAGGATTAAGCACAAGGTTGTTTTTAATGGCCCATTCCGATATGATATTTAAATCTTCATTAATCATCCTTACTGAAGCATGCGTATCGCTCGGATAAAATGAGTAGTATATCTGCGTGTCGTCCGCATATAGATGCACTTTACAGTATTTAAGGTTCTTACTAAGATCGGCCGTAAAAAGTGTAAACAAAATTGGGCTAAGTACCGATCCTTGTGGCGTTCCTCTATTGACTGTTACAGTTGCTGACTTCACCTCCTCTCCCAGCCCAGACTCTGTAACAACGTATTGCCTTCTGCCCGTTAAATATGACGAGAACCATTCTCGCGCCGCACTTTCAATTCCATAATATGCCATTTTTTGTACCAATAAGTCTTTATTTATGCAGTCAAAGGCTCGCGAGAAATCTAGTAGGACCAGTATACTTCCTTTACCCTCATCCGAAGCACTTATTATGTCGTCCGTGACTTGTGCGAGAGCCGTGGTTGTGCCGTGCCCACTGCGAAACCCTGACTGCATTTTAGGTAAAATATTTTCAAGCTCAAGATAGCATGTCAATTGTGAACAGACAGTGCGCTCAGCGATTTTTGACATTACTGGCAATATACTAATTGGCCTTAAGTCTTTATATTCCTCGACAGTATTACTTTTAGGGAGAGGTTTTACCCTGGCCACTTTCCAGGCCTCTGGAAAGGTGTTCGTAGCTATTGACGCATTTATTATGGTTGTTATAATGGGAAGAGTCACCGGCAGTGTTTTACGAATCATGTCTATCGTAATAAGGTCGCAACCAGACGCACCCGTATCTATTTTTGCAATTGTTTTTGAAATTTCACTGTCCGTGCACTCTCGCAACGCAAACTTACTTTCTCCAAATTTATTGTGTACAAAGTAATTGAAAGTCTCTGAATCGCCATTTCCGCTACCGGGCACGTCAAGAAAGAAATTATTCATTGCATCTGGATTGCTCAGATGTGGGGGTATATCGGTCTGATTATTATCTCCTAATGCGGAAGACCGTTTTAGGTATTGCCACATTTGTTTAGGCTTCTTGACATTTTTGTTAACGTAATAACCAAAAAAGGCTGTCTTCTCTCGCTTAATAGTGCCATTTACCAAATTACGCAAGCTTCTGTAATAAGCGGCATGAGACTCGAGCTTAGTGGAACGAGCCCTAACCAGCGCGCCGTCGCGGAGAGACATCATTAACTTCACGTTGTCCGTAAGCCATGGGCTGGGCCTATCACCCACGCGTACTCTGCGTATCGGCGCGTGCCTATCATATAAACTCGTCAGCAGATGAGTGAACCGGGATACCATTTGATTAACATCTTCGCAGTCACTAACTTCCGACCACGGCACCGTTTGCAAATCCACAAGAAATTCAGCTTCATTTATTTTATGCAGCGCGCGAGAGCTAACATAACGTACTGAGGTCTTTGGTTTTTTTATTTTAAGTTCAGCAATAACTAATGCGTGATCACTAAGCGCGGGATTATGGTGTACACTAATGTTCTTGCACAATAATGGGGAGTCAGTAATAATCAAATCTATTAGCGTAGAACTGTGCTCGGTAATTCTAGTCGGTTCCCGTACAATTTGCTTCAGGTTCTGCTGTGACAGGGCAGACAACAAGTCCCTAGCCAGAGATCGATGGGGCCGCAGCAGATCAACGTTAAAGTCTGTCAGAACAAATACATGATTACAATACGAAAAATAACTAACAGACTCACTCACCGCCTCTATCGCCGTGCCAACCGATACCGACTCCGGTCTATACGCCGTGCCAACGGCGACCCGCACCCCCGCACCCAGCGACAGCTCGAGCCACAGCTGCTCGAGAGCTGCCGCGGGGTGCGGGCGCACGCGCGCGCGCAGGCCGCGCCGCAGGTAGAAGCCCACGCCGCCGCCGCGCGCACCGCCGCTGCGCGCGGCGTGCTTGAACACATATCCGGACACCGCGGGCGCACACATACCGGCGTCCTCCCTCAGCCATGTTTCATTAAGCGCCAATATGTCCGGCCGCAATCTCTCCATGGAACACAGCAGCTCATCCTTACCCGTATTGATGGATCGTATGTTTAAAAGTCCCAGCGATAAACGAGTAATTTTTTTGTTACTCTCTCTTATAAATTATCTTATACAACGTACAAGGAAAAGGCTGGCCAGATTCAATGCTATCCTTTATTAAAGTGCATGCAACATAATAATAATAATATAACAAACAATCAATATTACACTTAATCCGAGACACAAATATTGGGCCAAACGCAAAGTCCACAATACCACTATTTGCTCTCAAAGCCATCCGACGCCGGCGTGGTTTCATGATTTTTATTTTGACCACGTATAAAAACTCGACTTATGTCTCGTTCGTGGCGGAGCCGGTGCAGAGTACATTTTTCAGCTTGCCGAGCATATATTTTACCATTTTTAGTCCAGACGAATTTCCATCCCACCTCGCGAGCAGCTTCCTTGGCCTTATTGAAGATTCTGCGGTTTTCTTTCGAGAGCCTTTCGTTAATATATATTCTATTAGACTCTCCGGCAACAATGTCAGTAGTAGTGAGTTGGCGTCGAACTTTAGCCGAACGCAACAGCCGCTCCTTGACAGCGCGCCGAACGAGGCGCAGCACGACTGGGCGCGGGCGCGGGGGCGGTGCACCGCTCGCCGCGCCGCGCTTGGGCCCCGCACGGTATGCTTCCACCACTTCAGTCTCGTCCAAGCTCGTCCCCATCTTCGCAGCCACTACGCTCATGATATGCTCAAGGTTTTCATTGGTGGTCTCTGGAATACCGAGCACCTCCAGGTCATTAACAAGCAAGTCCTGTTCTTTATCATTCAGTTCGCACTTTAGGCCCTCAATAGTGGCCTGCAATTGTGGCACCTCGGTGGTGTCGCTCTCTAAATTTGCTAGACGCGCATCAATATCGTTAATCTGTGAACTCGCTCGCGATATACTACTTTTACACGTAGTAATATCTTCTTTGATCTCTTTCAACTCTCCACGAAGCGACGACATCTCCAAACGGACTGTTTCCATCTCAGCGCGGAACATACGAATCTCGGTAATTAATTCCAAATATTTGTTTTCTTCAGCCAGTATGTACGGAGAGTGGTCAAGAACAGGGCTTGACTGAGTGTCACTGCAAGCTTGAATGCTGTTTAGTTCTTTTACTGGCGTATTAGTATTGTCTTTCCTCGGCTGCTTTACGACACAGCACGGGCATATCCAGCCATTAGGTATGATAAAACTAGCGCTTGAAGTTACGCAAGCCCTATGATAGTTCACTCCACACTTTGTGCATTTAGCGACACCTTTTGGCGCCAAAAATTTCCCGCATGCGCCGCACTTATTCATTGTGGGGCTGGCCCAGTCGTAAAAGTAAGTGTTTAGATACAGTTAGTGACGGTTTGTCAGGAGTACAGTATAGATGGCGCTGTCACAAAGTTACTTTAATACGATTATTATCATAACGATTATCTTAATGCTCTTCTACACTTCCCAAGCAACCTACATGCCAAATTTCAGCTTTCTACGACTAGTAAAACAAAAAATCCCGTTTTTTCCCGTTCCCGTAGGAATTTTGGAAAGTCCTCTCTCAATGCTCCTTTACACTCCCCAAGCAACCTACATGCCGAATTTTAGCTTTCTACGACCAGTAAACCGAAAAATCCCGTTTTTTCCCGTTCCCATAAGAATTTTGAAAAGTCCTCTCTTAATCCTCCTCTACACTCTCCAAGCAACCTAGATGCCGAATTTCAGCTTTCTACGACCAGTAAAGCGAAAAATTCCGTTTTTTCCTTATCCCGTGAGAATTTCCGAAAATTCTTCAAAATGTTTTTTACTATTATAAATACCTACTTCTATGCCAAAATTCAAGAGTCTAGTTATTATAGTTAACGAGATAGGGTCACTCGGAATCGAATATATAAATCCCGTTTTTTCCCGTCCCCGTGGGAATTCCCAAAATTCCTAGATGCCTAAATTGTATAAGGTATCTATGTGCAAAATTTCAAGTCTCTAGGTCCAGTGGTTTGGGCTGTGCGTTGATACATCAACAGTCATTTAGTTTAATTAGACATTTCAACCCCATCCAGGGAGATGGTATTTTACGTCCGCCACATCGGATTTTAAAACCGTTGTTGTTTTCATAACCAGCGACCCGATAAACCATAGAAGCAACACCCATGTTGATTTTCAGACTTTGTTACCCCTTTCCCCCCTTTTAGGGGTTGAATTCTCAAAAAACCTGAAACACGTGTTTACTCATTTACTATTAGGAGTACTTTTGTGAAGTTTCGAATAAAATAGTCGAACTAATCTTGTTTCCCCATACAAAATTTGGACCCCCTTTTCACCCCTTTAGGGAGTGAATTTTGAAAAATCCTTTCTTAGTGCACCCCTAGACCTTATAAGGAACCTACATGCCAAATTTGGAATCTCTAGGCCCAGTGGTTTGGGCTGTGCGTTGATATGTCAGTCAGTCAGTCAGTTTCTTCTTTTATATATATAGACTAGCTTTTGCCCGCGGCTTCGCTCGCGTGTACCATGAGTATTCCAAAGAACCAAGATATCATGCAAGCAAGCATACAGGAAAGCAAGCAATCATGCAAGCATGCAAGCAAGCATGCATGCACGCAAGCAAGCAAACGTGCAAGAAAGCGTGCAAGTAAGCCCGACTAAACTTCAGGTAGATACGGTCCTTTACAGTATTTCTTTATATACAATGTTTTTCACTATTCGAAAGCGGGCACTAAAATAACCAGGTTTGTTAATAATATAAAACCTATTATTAATTTCCCCTGTCCTGCATTAGGTATAATTCAATGTTTTCTTACCTTCTACGGAAACTTGAGTAACTGAAAGCGCTGTGTACCTACTTAGCATTGATATTATACATATTATAGTATTTTGTTAAGGTGTTGTGTGACCTAACCGTTAAGGAGTTATACCTTCCATCATCAGCTCATCTGAATAACCAGAAAGAATACAACTAAAGGTCTATACGTGCATATGATATTTAAAGAAACTTCCTATAACTCCTAACCGTTAAGGAGTTTAACCTTCCATCATCAGCTCACCCGGATAACCTGAAAGAATACAACTATCGGTCTATACGTACCTATAATATTTGAAAAAATATCCTCAACTCCTAACCGTTAAGGAGTTTTACCTTCCATCATCAGCTCATCTACATGAGATGATGTCTACCAGACGCAAACAATTAAATAGCTTGAAAATGAAAAACGTAAAGCGTGCCTACAAAATTTGAGGGTTGCCCTCGATTTCCCTAAAATCCCGTCATCAGATCCTGATTGGCTGACAATGGAACCATCTCAGGAGTATATTGTATTCTTTCGAATAAAAAAATAATTTTTATAATCGGTCAACAATTGACCAAGAAATCGGCGAACATACCTACATAAAAAAATACATAAAGTGGAATGCATAATCTCCTCCTTTTTTTGAACTCGGTTAAACAGCCCTATGCGGCCTATTTACAGTGCGAATTTATGAATTTTGAAATTTTAGGTTTCCAACCAACCAACAGCAACCAGTAAAACGCAAAATCCCGTTTTTTCCCTTTCCCGTAAGAATTTCGGGAAATGCTTTCTTAGTGCTTCTCTACACTCCCCAAGGAACCCACTTGTCAAATTTCGTCTTTCTACGACCAGTAAAACGAAAAATACCGTTTTTTCCCGTTCCTGTGGGAATTTTGGAAAGTCCTCTCACAATGCTCCTCTACACTCTCCAAGCAACCTACATGCCAAATTCAGCTTTGTACAACCAGTAAAACGAAAAATCCCGTTTTTTCCCGTTCCCGTGGGAATTTTGGAAAATCTTCTCGCAATGCTCCTCTACACTCCCTAAGCAACCTACATGCCGAATTTCAGCTTTCTATGACCAGTAAAACGAAAAATTCTGTTTTTCCCGTTCCCGTGGGAATTTTGGAAAGTCCTCTCTCAATGCTCCTCTACACTCCCCAAACAACCTGCATGCCGAATTTCAGCTTTCTACGACCAGTAAAATGAAAAATCCCGTTTTTTCCCGTTCCTGTGGGAATTTTGGAAAGTCCTCTCACAATGCTCCTCTACACTCCCCAAGCAATCTACATGCCGAATTCAGCTTTCTACAACCAGTAAAACGAAAAATCCCGTTTTTTCCCGTTCCCGTGGGAATTTTGGAAAATCCTCTCTCGATACTCCTCTACACTCTCTAAGCAACCTACATGCCGAATTTCAGCTTTCTATGACCAGTAAAACGAAAAATTCTGTTTTTCCCGTTCCCGTGGGAATTTTGGAAAGTCCTCTCTCAATGCTCCTCTACACTCCCCAAACAACCTGCATGCCGAATTTCAGCTTTCTACGACCAGTAAAACGAAAAATCCCGTTTTTTCCCGTTCCTGTGGGAATTTTGAAAAGTCCTCTCTCAATGCTCCTCTACACTCCCCAAACAACCTGCATGCCGAATTTCAGCTTTCTACGACCAGTAAAACGAAAAATCCCGTTTTTTCCCGTTCCTGTGGGAATTTTGGAAAGTCCTCTCACAATGCTTCTCTACACTCCCCAAGCAACCTACATGCCGAATTCAGCTTTCTACAACCAGTAAAACGAAAAATCCCGTTTCTTCCCGTTCCCATGGGATTTTTGGAAAATCCTCTCTGAATGCTTCTTAGCACTCCCTAAGCAACCTACATGCCGAATTTCAGCTTTCTACGACCACTAAAACGAAAAATCCCGTTTTTTCCCGTTCCCGTGGGAATTTTGTAAAGTCCTCTCTCAATGCTCCGCTACACTCTTCAAGCAACCTACATGCCGAATTTCAGCTTTCTACGATCACAAAATCGAAAAATCCCGTTTTTTCCCGTTCTCGTGGGAATTTTGTAAAGTCCTCTCTCAATCCTCCTCTACACTTTCCAAGCAACCTACATGCCGAATTTCAGCTTTCTACGACCAGTAAAACGAAAAATCCCGTGTTTTCCTTATGACGTGGGAATTTCCGAAAATCCTTAAAACAGTTTTATATTATTATAATTACCTACTTCTATGTCAAACTTGAAGAGTCTAGTAATTATAGTTCATAGGATCTGGTTGAACTGAATATATAAATCCCGTTTTTTCCTTATCCCGTGGGAATTTTGAAAAATCCTGAAATTGATGTTTTAACTAATATAATACCTACTTGTGTATCAAATTTGAAGAGTCTAGTTATTATAGTTACTGAGATAGGGTCACTCGGAATCGAATTTATAAATCCCGTTTTTTCCCGTTCCCGTGGGAATTCCCAAAAATCCTTCCTTAGTGGATGCCTACATTGTATAAGGTATCTATGTGCAAAATTTCAAGTCTCTAGATCCAGTGGTTTGGGCTGTGCGTTGATATATCAACAGTCATTTAGTTTATTTAGATATTTCAACCCCATCGCACACCATCCAGGGAGATGGTATTTTACGTCCGCCACGTCGGATTTTAAAACCGTTGTTGTTTTCATAACCAGCGACCCGATAAACCATAGAAACAACACCCATGTTGATTTTCAGACTTTGTTACCACTTTTCCCCCTTTTAGGGGTTGAATTCTGAAAAAACCTGAAACACGTGTTTACTCATTTATCATTAGGAGTACTTCTGTGAAGTTTCGAATAAAATAGTCCAAAGAATCTTGTTTCCCCATACAAACTTTGGACCCCCGTTTCACCCCCTTAGGGAGTGAATTTTGAAAAATCCTTTCTTAGTGCACCCCTAGACCTTATAAGGAACCTACGTGCCAAATTTGGAATCTCTAGGCCCAGTGGTTTGGGCTGTGCGTTGATATGTCAGTCAGTCAGTCAGTCAGTCAGTCAGTCAGTCAGTTTCTTCTTTTATATATATAGATTAACTCGGGGACTTTATGCATCCCTTTGCTATATTTAAGGCTGTTTATTGTTAAGCTTTTATATTTTTCACTTCTCGTGCTCTTAAAATGTTACTTTAGTCTCTGCATATCGGGACTAAAGCTCTTTTTTGATCTCTAGGGATCAAAGTAAATTTTTTTTAATTGACTATGGAAACCCCTAAACTGCCAATCACGGTGTTTGTGAATGGAGGATTATCGCCATTTTCAGTAACTGGGTATAGACAATTTTAAAGCTTTCCACAGACCGAAGCGCGCTGCGGACGCACTGTAGCGCCCTGCGCTTCGGTCTGTGGAAGCCTTTAGGGCGTGGAAATAACCTCAAAATGACAACTGTATAAAAAATATTTAAAAAATAATAATTTCGTTAAACACATTGAATAATTACGAATATTAATCTATTTAATTATAAAATATTAAAGATGAATTCATTTTATTTTGCATGTAAAGAAAGATTTCCTTTAGCTTAGGTGTTTTTTAATTTGTTTTTTTTTAAAAAACGCTGTTTGCAAAGCAGTTCCCTGCTCTGTCGATAAAATAGCAATACGCACTTTCGGCAAAGCAGTGCTGGAGTGTACGGTAGATAGAGCAGTTACGTTTGAAAGTTAATATGGCGTGACTTCAAAATAATACGATGTCAGTTGCATTTAATAGTAAATAGAAAGTATAATTAGATATAATTTAACAAAGAATTGGCATATAGAAAATAAACTTAAAAAGTCGTTTCTTTATTCACGGGTAAGTGTTTCAGTTAACAATATATTTTGTGTGTGAACTTAGATCAATTAGGTTAATTTATTTGCCGATTCTAATGAATGAACAATTATCATTCTTACATGCATAATCCAATTAGTTTTAACATAGTCTTTAAGTTAGAATCTGTTGGCTAATTATGCAAGCATTTAAAGCGTCACTTTACAAAAAAATATAAAAGAAAAGAAAAGACAGCGGTATTTTTTTTTGCTATTTGAATTTGGAACAGATGTCCATTGCTCGTATTGAGCATACGTTGTAAAAAAGTAATTTTGTACGTCGTTTTTTTCCTCGCATTCAAAGTGAAAAGTAGAGTGTTTGACGCGGGACTAAACTACCATAATGACAACTCGAATTATAGCCTCCCTCGCTATCGCACGGGTGGCTAAATATCTCGTGTCATTATGGCTTGTTGTAGTCCCTTGTTGAACAATCTACTATTAATTAATACTTTATTAACTAGTCACAGGCCCGCGACGTCGAAGTTCCCAAGACGGTCCCATAAGGCTTATGGGAACGGAAGCGATACATGTCCTCGGTACCGTTCTGCTTTCAGAGCATGACATGAGTGCGTGTGAGCCAACTTTGGGGGCGGCAGGCGTAAGCTTGCCTTTTAATCTTTTTTTTTACGACCGCTTTAGCCTAGATGGTAGTGACCCTGCCTACGAAGCAAGAGGTCCTGGGTTCAAATCCCGGTAAGGGCATTTATTTGTCTGATGAGCACGAATATTTGTTCCTGAGTTATGGATGTTTTCTATGTATTTAAGTATTTATTTATCTATATAAGTATGTCTATCGTCGTCTAGTACCCATAGTACAAGCTTTGCTTAGTTTGGGACTAAGTCGATTTGTGTGAGATTGTTCCCTAATATTATTTATTTATTATTTAATCTAAAAGTTTAATGGTTACTTGACCTGAAATGTATTTTTATCATTTTTAATTATTGTGACATTGGAAGACTATCTCCAATATTATTTTTTATTTTTACCTTTTTTTTTTGACTTTGGAAGCATTTTACACTTCCACTAAACGTAGATATAGTCAAGATGTAGATATAGTTTTAGTTTTTTTTTTTAACTAAGGGACCCAATACATCCCTATATTGTATTTTTTTTTTATATAATTTTTTATTTTTATTCCTAATTCTATATTTGTATGTTTTTTTTACTTTGTAATTTATTATATTTTAATGTTTTTTTTTTTTTATTTATTTTTAATATTAGCACATACATAACAATATATTTAAAAAACGCCAAACTGTGAAACAGTTTGTTGGCGTCACGTTCTGACAGTAAGATTATTGTGCCAAGTGATGCTTACTAACTAGGTACATAACTTTACTAAAAATAAAAAGATGAAATATACAAACGAAGACTCAGTCACCATACCCATGCAGTTTTTATTACAGGGCTATCTGTATACCATATAGATATCTGTTTACCATTCGATAGTGACTGAAGTCTTCGCTGGTACAACCCTATTAAGTACTAACCTTAATATTACAGGTGCACAATGATATTTTTAAGATGCAAAACCAAACAAATTGAACAAGTAGATACATTTAGTTATCATTATCATTTAGAATCTTTTTCAATTTAATTTTTAAACTCCCTATTTTTAATTTTTCCTCCTCCAGCAAAAAGGGGTACTTATTATATATTTTAGGAATTAGGTATTCTTTGGTTCTTTTTGCGTAATAATTTTTGGCAACCGGCTGTAACAATAATTTCCTTTTAGTGGATCTAAGGTGACGTTTTAATTGCCTTTGTACTTTATACTCATCACTATAGTAAGTTTCTAGGATATTCAGATATATAGTCTTACAATGTACAGGGAGAATTCTGCAAACTGAGAACAGTGCATCATAGTCATTTCTATGTTTACACTTTACGTCTTTGCCTACTAGATATTTCATTAGTCTTATCTGCAGCTGTTTTACCCCATCTAAATATGTCTTAAAAGTAAGTCCATAGCAACTGAGCCCATAGCTCAGCAATGAGTCAGCGAGTGCATGGTAAACAATGTGCAGGGTGCGTTTACTTACCATTCTACTCAGATAATAAAATTGACCTAAAATTGTCCTTATAGCGTGTGACAGGGACGACACGGTTTCTGCCAGGCTCCCTCCTAGGGCAAACCGAGGTAGACCTCCGGCTCGCTTCTTGACGGACTGAGCCGCAGGTCTACAATGGCTGGTCACTTGCGCGCGCGCCATGTTGGCGGTCCGCGCGTTGATGGCCGGCAGTCGGCTTTAGCGCGAGCAGGCGAACGGACACGCTTTTGATTATATTTTTGTTTAACGCTTACGACTTACTACTTACTTACGCACCTTACCCCTGCCTGTCGCTACATATTTGGCTGCCCAACGTTTATGGGGTTAAGTTAAGTTTAAGTTATTTTCTTAGTTCGTTTCGTTCGCCGTACGTACGTACCTACGGAGGTACGTAGTTAAAATGCCTAGGACGCGACGCGTTTCGTTGGGGTCTGCTTCTCCTGGAAGTGGTGACGGAAACATCACAATGAACAGCGAGGCCCTAACTGCGATGCTGACTACGCTCCAGCAGACGCAGAACGAGTTCTGCCAACGGCTGTTGAGCGAGGTCAGGTCTTCGACGCCGTCTCAGGCCGACTCAACTGCCGCCGCCGTCACCGCTGCCGCCACGTTCGCATCAATCAACGGTAACTTCGCGCAGTGCACGGCTCGCTACAGCGGCAGTAAGGAAGAGCACTTAGAGAGCTTTTTAGACAGTGTGGAAAGCTACAAGTCGTGTCTCCACATCTCCGACGAAAACGCCATCCGCGGCTTGTCGCTGTTGCTTACGCGCGACGCCGGCGTCTGGTGGCAGGGTGTAAAGACACAGGTGAAGACATGGGAAGAGGCGCTCGAGAGGCTGCGAAGTGCCTTCGGCGAACGCCGCCCTCCTTTCGTCATCTATACGGAGCTCTTTTCCATGGTGCAAGGAGAAGAAACGACAGAGCTGTTCGTGTCCAGAGCAAGGGCATTGCTATCGAAATTGCCAGCGGGTGACCTGTGTGAAAGAGTGCAACTGGACATGGTTTTTGGGCTCTTAAACCGACGTATAAGGAAAAGGTTAAAAAGAGAGTCCGTGGACAGTTTCGATAGCCTGTTACAGCAGTGCCAGAGCGTGGAAGATTCCAGGAGAGAAAATTACGCTCCCGTCTCAGTAACGGCGCGTGAACGCGACGCTCAGAGTTCATCGACCGCTTCCATGAATCGCGCGCTCTCGGGGCACGAGGCGGATGACGTTTGTACTTCACGAACTCCGTCTTTTCCCGCCCAAACTCAATCAAAAGCAGAGAAGCCTCGTCGGAAGTTTTGTGTGTACTGCAAACGAAGTGGTCACAGTAAAGACAGTTGTGAAAAATTAAAAATAGTTAGTAATGACTCTAAGGATGACAACGTAAAAGTGAAGTGTTATGGTTGCGGCGCTCCTAACGTTATTCGTTCAAAGTGTACGAACTGTAACCCGGGGCAGTCGTTTTATTCCGTCGACGTAGGTTCGTGTCACGTCGACGACGCCGCCGCCGACTCGCATGGGAGCGAGGTGGGCGGTCTCGACTCGTCGCAACCTACATCGCAGCGTGCGTCTGCGGCGCGCGCCGCCGGCCCGCGCGCGCGTAGCTGTGGGGGCTCTACGCGCTGTCACGACAGCCGCGCGCGCCGAGACAGCAGTCCCGCGCGCCGCGCTCGCAGCCCCGGCAGCCCCGCGCGCCGCCCCGCCGGCCCCGCGCGCCGCGGCGGCAGCCCGGCACGCCACGCCGGTAGCCCCGCGCGCCCGCCCCTTGTCGGCCGCAGCGTGGCGGCCGCGCCGGCGCCAAACGTAAAAAGGTGTTTTAACCCTTCGCCTGCGCATGTTGCTACAGGTAACCCTACGCGTGCCGTGGGGGAATTTTTTGAACTTTCACAAAATGCGTTATGCGATTTTCCCGTTTCTGTTCACGAGAACGTTAATTGTGTCGGTTTTAACAATATTGAACCTTTTTGCAACGATGTGTTTAATGTGTGTAACGATCGTAAGGTCAATGATTGTCAAACTATTTGCGATAAAGGCAATGATGCCCAAAATTTTTATCGTAGTGCCAAGGATGCTCAAACTTTGTATAGTAAAGTCAAAGATTTTCAAACTTTTTCTGTAAAAGTCAACGAACCTCAATCTTTTTGTGAAAATTTTAACGAATGTCAAACTTTATGTAACGATGGGAGTGCTGGCAAAGTTTCAAACCGCCCTATTTTAAAAATTTGCATTCTTGGCGCAAACGGTTCCGCGCTTGTTGATTCTGCTGCTAAGACTTGCGTCGCTGGTCACACGTTATATTCTCTCCTAGAACAGAAAGGACACCCGTTAGTGTCGTCAACACAGATTATTAGGTTGGCAGACGGTGTAAGTAGGGAAATGGTTGTACTCACCACCGAAGTAGAGGTGACGCTCGCGTATAAAACGAAGAAAGTCAATTTTATGATTTTTCCTGACTCCCATAATAACGAGTCTCTTTTGGGAATTGACTTTTTGAGGGATTTCAACCTTAACTTTGATTTTGGCAATAACAGTTGGCACTTTGGTGAAAATAGTAACCAGAAGTATGAGTTACACTTTGAAAACGTGTCACCTCTCACTTCGTGTGTAGCAGCTGTAGAGGCACTTAGGGAGGATGAAGCTACGTTGCTTAGCGCACAGCGTCGCGGGTTGCTTGCCCAGCTCCTCACTGAGAATCAGGACTTGTTTGAACCAGGGGGAGGACCAACTCCTTTTGCTGAGCATAGGATCGATACAGGCGATCATTCGCCTGTTGCTGTGCCGCCTTATCGCGTTACCCCTGCCAAGAAGGAGGTCATGCAAGCGGAGATTGCGAAAATGCTAGCAGACGATATAATAGAGGAGTGCGAGTCTCCGTCGGGTTCGCCTGTTCTCTTAGTGCCCAAGTCCAATGGTAAGGTTCGTTTCTGTGTGGATTACCGCAGGCTTAATTCTGTCACGAAGACTGATGTTTACCCGATGCCGTTAATCGACGAGCTCCTTCAGTCAACTAAGCGGAACTGCTTCATGAGCACACTCGACATGCGGAGTGGGTTTTGGCAGGTATCCGTCAGACCGGAAGATCGAGACAAAACGGCGTTCGTCTCTCCGTTCGGTACGTACCGTTTTAAACGCATGCCGTTTGGGCTCAAAAATGCCCCGTCCACCTTCCAGCGTCTTATCGACAGGCTCCGTTCGGGTTCCTGTCTTCAGAACGTGACTTTGCTTGCCTATCAGGATGATTTGCTGGTAATTTCTGAAGGGTTCGAGCAGCACGTTGCAGATCTACGTAAGGTTTTCCAAAGGCTGCGAATGATTGGTTTGCGCGCTAATCGCGAGAAGTGCGTCTTTGCACGTGACAAGGTGAAGTATTTAGGCCACGTTATTTCACAGGATGGTATTTCGCCCGATGATGACAAAGTCCGTGCTGTCCTTGACATGAAGACACCGTCTACGCTGCGCCACTTGAGGACCTTTTTACAAACCTGTTCGTGGTTTCGTAAATTTATTCCCAGTTTCTCTGCTGTTGCCGAGCCTTTGACCCGCCTGCTAAAGAAGAATCAGGTATGGATGTGGGGTCCCGAGCAGAGGAAAGCATTCGAGGAACTGAAGAAGAGGTTAACTTCCGCTCCAATCCTTATCCAGGCAGATTACCAGAGACCGTTTATCCTTAGGACTGACGCCAGTAACTATGCACTTGGCGCTGTCTTACTTCAGGGTGACGGTACAAGTGAACGCCCCATTGAATATGCCAGCCGCTTGCTCACACCGGCCGAAAGGAACTACAGCACGACTGAACGTGAGGCTCTTGCAGTCGTCTGGGCCGTAGAGCGTTTCAGAGGTTACATAGAAGGGCATCAAATTATTATAGGGAGCGATCACCAACCGTTGAAGTGGCTTCTTACGTTGAAGTCGCCGACGGGAAGGTTGGTTCGTTGGGCTTTAAAGTTGCAAGCCTTCAACATCCAGTTCGAGTATACTCCGGGTAAAGCGAATGTAGTCGCCGACACGCTCAGCCGTCCTGCCTGTGAAGAGGTAAATAAAGATCATTGTGGTGTATGCTCTGTTGTAGTGGACTTACCTGCTCGCAGCCCCGCAGATCTCCGACGCGCTCAGCTCGATGACCCGGACCTGGAAAAGATAATATGTGAGTTAGAAAGTATGTCAGATGCCGCAGCCGTTGGAGCGAAGCGTTGGTCTGAAAGAGGATACTTCATGACATCCGTGCGGTACTGCGGAAGGAAAACTTTGTCCCTCAAGTAACGCCCTACTTGAAGTCTTTTCTAGATTCCTTAGTTACAATCAGAAATCGAGTAGAGTCGCAGCAGGATCGGCGAAAGGAGTACGCCGACTTATCCCGCAAACCTGGAGAATGTTTTAGCGTCGGTGATCACGTGCTTATAACGTCTCGCGTCCTCAGTAACGCAGGTAAAAGTGTTACGGCAAAGTTTGTCCCCAAAAGGGACGGACCGTATATGGTTAGTAGAAAGGTTAGCCCTACCACTTACCTGGTATCTGGTCTTGATTCACCCGAGGAAGTGTTGGGCAAGTTTCACGCTTCTCAGCTTGTCCACTTTAAAAGTAGAGATGACGTGGCTCCTTCTCCTGTGGTGCCTAGGAGGAAAAGAGGTCGTCCACGTCGTCGAGATCAGAGTGTTGTGCGAGTCCATGGACGTGGGCGTCCTCATGAACTCGAGGGGGAGTCTATAGCGTGTGACAGGGACGACACGGTTTCTGCCAGGCTCCCTCCTAGGGCAAACCGAGGTAGACCTCCGGCTCGCTTCTTGACGGACTGAGCCGCAGGTCTACAATGGCTGGTCACTTGCGCGCGCGCCATGTTGGCGGTCCGCGCGTTGATGGCCGGCAGTCGGCTTTAGCGCGAGCAGGCGAACGGACACGCTTTTGATTATATTTTTGTTTAACGCTTACGACTTACTACTTACTTACGCACCTAACCCCTGCCTGTCGCTACATCCTTAATTTATTGCAGACCTGATTGATGTGTAATTTCCAATTAAAATGTTTATCAATGGTCAAACCGAGATATCTAAAACTATCAACAACCTCTAGTTTACAACAAATACAGTTCTGTTTATTTTGGTGCAGGCAATCATATGTGTGCCCTATGATATCAATATCGCTTGAGTTTACATTTTTTGCTTTTTTATTGTATGGTGAAAATAGATGCATACACTTAGTTTTACTGATATTTAAAATTATTCCATTGTCATGCGCCCACTTTGTTATGTTTACGAAATCCTCCTGCACCTTGCTTACCATGTCGGACACGTCATCGCCGGCGAGCAGCAAGCACATATCGTCCGCGTACATATACACCTGGCAGTTTTGGACAACATTCGACACACTGTTCACATGCATGACATAACCAACAGGTCCGTACACCGATCCGGTTGGCACACCAAGGCTCACCTCGGCCTCGGAACCTGTCGTCCCATTAATGACGGTTCTTAAAGTTCGATTCGTTAAATACTCACGGAACCACCGGTTCACGGGTCCCCTGATGC